>OX235273.1:16775433-17143869 GCA_944472155.2 Trichobilharzia szidati | reverse complement strand
TGAAACACTGTGGCATTGTTACTAAACGTATTCATCGGCAGGCAATTCAGTTCCTTTGTGAAAAGATAATTCACCGTCAGCTTCCCGCTGCTTTAATTTGTATGTCGCTACTGTATGTTCAACAGATACTCAACAGGTATGTATCTAAATACATACAGTGTAGCGTCTAGTCTTTAAAATTCATAAGTGTTGGCTTGTTGGAATTTGGTTGACTTCAATTTTGATCACGAATCGACTTCAGCTAGAAAACCATTAAAAACCAGGAAGTACTGGACAGCTGTTCTGCTCTTATTAGGCAATTATCCAGAAGTTTTTTTTTTCCTTCACGTTCCCCAGTGGAACATAGGGCTCCAAGCTTGTGGCTTGAAGTTTCTGTAGCAGTGCTTATTTTACAGGATGGGGGTGCTAGCCTCATGCCCAACCTTTCCTCTTCACCAGCGTTATTTATGGCTTAGCGAGGAAAAGGAGTGCGTCGGTGGCCGGGGATCGAACCCCGGATCATGTGCATGGTCGGCGAGCGTCCTAACCGCTATGCCACCGGCGCACCTTAGTTATGTTTTACGAGTTGATCACGGACTGATATCAGTTAGAGAACCATTGAAAACCAGGGAGTACTGGACAGCTGCTGTTTCATCCTAGTTTGGGAATCATCGGCAGTACGCACCCACTGGGATTCGAACCCAGGACCTTCCGGTTACAAGGCAAGCTCGTATACCATTCAGCCACTGGGACTCATTATCCAGAAGTACGCACCTGTAACCCAGCTGGGGACTGAACGGAGGACCTTTGGTTTACAGGGCGAACTCGTACACCATTCAGCCAGTAGGACTGGATCCAGTGCTCATCAATTCCAACTTCTGTCAACTTGCGATGTAGCGTCACCTCCAGTCAATGTCATCGGTGAGTATCTGTTCTGACGACCAACTTGGCGGACGCTGCTTAACATGACTCCTCATTAAAATTCCAGGTGACTTCATCCTGTAGTCAATCAGCGGAGAACCCTTGACTATTTTTCAAGTGCTGGTTTGAGGGATTTGGTGGATTTCAGTTTTGGACACTTTTATTTTCAGTATTACTCTACAAGAGATGATTTTGTGCACATTCTTAAAGTTCTTCAGCAGTTCAACGAACGTTTTCAAGAAACTGTCCTCTTTACTGTTGTGCTCTTCTTTTTATCTATTTAATTCTGTTCCAAAACCTTGGTTAGCTGACAATAAGCTTAGTAAAGAGGCAAGGTTGGGTGTGATATCAGCAACCCCACCCTCTGAAAGAAACGCATCACCTACTAAAACCTAATAGATCAGGTTTGAAGCCCCATGTTTCAGTATCTGTCAACAACACAATTGTAAGTAATTTTGGAAGGAATTTTCATTATTCTTTGAGAAGTCTACTCTTAAACTGAAGAAAGAGAAATAATATGCACTGAACTACACTCATGTGACCTCAAAGATGTCGGTAGCGACAAGTTTATTCGTCAGTCAGCAATATCATCGTGTCATATGTTTAGCAATTAATTAACTAGTGAGGCAATAATATTGCATTTACCAGTACTTTGAAAATTATGCCAACAACACTATTCAACAATATTCAAATTTGAATGAACTTACCAATAAGTTTCTACAATCATACCCTCTGCTGATTGGCTCACATGCAAATTAATTGTGGTAACTGTGCAATATCTTACACCTCCCTTTAACCAATATCGTCAGTATCAGAGCCAAATAAATCTATTCAATTCTGCCTTTTGTCTTTCTCTAATATTTCTCTTAGCAATTGGATTGCAGATTTGTATTGAATATCCGGAAATCAGTTTTATGTATATATTATTGCTACTGATCCCTTGGGTTGCTAGTGAGACATAGGGCTTGAAATACACGCCTCCACTTGCTTCTGTCTTCTGCTGTACTTTTCACCTGCATCCATGTTAACCCATTCTGTTTCAACTCCTCTTCACACGATCTCCTCCATGTCACCCTTGCACTGACGTCCCACTCGCCGCTTCCCTCCAGGGTTCCACACGAGCACTGGCCTGACGCGCGATGTCACCCAACGGCCTTCTCAGCGAGTGTCCAATCCATCTCCACTTTCTCCTGCATATTTGTTGGGCGATTGGTTCTTGTTTTGTGTGTTCCCATAGTTTCTGGTTGGTGATTCTTTCCGGCGGCCATCTGATCTTCAGTATAGAGCCAGCGAAGACAGTTGTTGATAAAGGTGTGCAACAGACTGTTGCGAATATTCTTTGTGACCCGCTGGCCAAGTTTCTGATCCATCCGTATTGAAGAACTGACTGACTTGACGTTTGTATTGAAAATCCGAATTTTGTTGTTGATGCTGAGTGACGAAGATTTCCAGATTGGTTTCAGGTTGATGAATGTGTTTCTCGCCTTCGTGATTGTCATCTCGATTTGACATCCTCGTCCGTTCTTCCTTTATTCAACATTGAATTGTATCATCTCAGAGTGTTAGTGAATTTCATGTGTTAGTGTCCAAGGATTTGAGTGGTTTCAGGTGTAATCACAAGCTGGCATCAGTTACACAGGCAATAAAAAACCAGAGAGTACTGGATGACTGTTCCCCTCCATTTTAACGCGACTCTTCAGCAACACATGTGAATCGGGGTTCAGACCAGGACTTTCTAGATACAAGGCGATTTCTTAGACTATCCAGCTACTAGGATATGATCAGGCACTGAATGAATTCCAACTTCTGTCAATTCGCGATATATAAAGCGGTCATAGGCGAGGAAGTGTTCTCTTACCTTACTTAGTGGACTTCACTAGAATTTCACGTAACTTCCAGTGTAGAACCAGTCACTAGTGAACATCAGACTAATTTTCAGGTGTTGGTTTGCGGAGATTCGATGAGTTACAGATGTGATAGCCAAAATTAACTTCGCCGATAGGAATAACGAATGCAAAAAAGAGTGTATTTATGAGGAATGTATGAATACAAGGTGCTAAGATGTGTTTTCACCTTGTTGGCACAGTTTATTTTGATGTATTTTCTGTTGATAATGGATTCTTAGAACCGAAATCATTTTCAAGATGTGGATGAAAGTAAATAATATCGTCGCATTCCTAGTGGCAGCTTTGTCAGCCTTCAGCAGCGTACGCAATTTCAGATAAGAGTCACCTAGAGAAAGGTAAAAAAACCGGTAGATTTATAACATTTTATGAACGTGAACATAGTCTAAACATCCATAATTGTTAAATGATTGCATAATCTTATTAACAAACGCGTCTGATGTACGCTTTGCACAAAATCTATTTGGTTTTGGAGTTCGATCAGTGATCTTTCTGTTCGTTTCCTTGGAAAAGTTCACAGATGTTTGATTCTTGTAAGTTTAAAACTTAGGCACTTGGCCATTTTTTAATTCAGTATTCGTTTGTTTATTCAACAAATATTAGTATTTGGAGGGTGACATTTTGAGCACGTATATCTCCACAACTTTGAAACTTGTTTATTATAATTCTAGTTCATCGTTTCTCATAAGAGTTGAAGAGTTTTCTGAAGAATACTCAGGGCAGGTAGTATATGATAAGTCAAAGAAATGATGTTTTATTGTGTGGTTAATCAAATAAACAAACTAATATGGAACTCAGATGTTTAATTAGTTGGAGGTTTCATTAGTTTCACGGTAAATGTCGTTACTAACCAGCACAGTAAAACAATTGATAACAGTTGTGTTTACTTTTCTAGACCCCAGAATTTCTCTGTAGTGCACAAATAAATGTTAAACACAGAACCGTCAGCTTTCCACTGCTGTATGATTTTTCAATAACGGTTTTGACAAGTTAATCCGACTTTCCATCAAATTGTCTCTTCATAGATTAATGGCAAAATTAAACGTTAAGCACCACTAACTACCAATCAGCGAATGACCTTGAACGCACGAATGTGTATGGAATACAAATATTTATGAAAAAAAAAGCATAAAAGCTGTATGAAAGTGTTACAGAGGATACCTTGCTCTCACATGTGATAAAAACAGCTCTCAGTTTTAGGTTGGAGTATCAACAGAGTGTAATTCCATTGTGAGTAATATTTGCTTTGATAAAGTCTTATAGTGTTATGCAGTAATACATACTGAGCAAAAATTGCGCTCGAAACGTGGTCATCAGTAAATATTACTGTCTAACAAACGCTGAGAGACTTTATCAAAATAAATGCTACCCACATTGGAATTATACTTTACCACAGTCAACAAGTTCTATTCTTATATCAACATAGTAATTAAACCACATTCTACGCATGTAATTATTTAGGTCTTCTAAAACCAACAATAACCCTAATCTTTCCTGAGCCTAACTCTAACGTGAAAATATCCCTTAACTAATTGTAATCTAACTCGAACCAACCCTAATGTTGCCTTTATTAGGTTAACCTAACCCTAACTTGTCCTTCGCTTAAAGCGTAACTTAATATTTCCAAAAACTAAGCTGAATCTTGCCAGGTGTTCCATTTAATGGCATAACGCTTCTATGAGCATATTTTATTGATGATGACAACATTATTTGTTAGGTTTGACTAACTTGCTCAGTAAGTGCTTCAAGGTCAATGTTGTGGTCGCATTCCATTGGTGGTAGTTAGTGGTGCTTAAAGTTTAACTTGACCAGATTAATTTCCCTTGACAAAATTACACAGTGATGCAGTATTATTCAGTGAAGACATTTCAGGCACAATTCATTATTCATAATCGCATCACTGTTGTTCTAAAATTCAAATAATTTCCTCATGCAGCCAGGTGACGGCTTATGGCGAGTTGTCATCTGAAGTGGTGACGACTAGTGGCGTCCGTCAAGGATGCCCATTATCCCCATTTCTATTCAACTTCATCATAGACGTACTCATGGACTTAACCCTAACACACTTCAGCGACTCAGGGATTGACTTGCTACCAGGGAATAATCTCGTTGACTTAGAATATGCAGATGATATAGTCCTCCCACCTGGGTGAGGACCCTAACATAATGCAGAGTCTACTGAACACCTTGAGCTGCAATCTACGAATGTTTGGCATGCGATACGCTCCTACCAAATGAAAGATGATGCTACAGGACTGGACTACGTTGACTCCTAGTTTAGAAATAGGAAGTGAAGTGGTAGAGCACGTTGACCGCTTCACTTACTTGGGAAGTACCATCAGCCAGCACCAACGAGTTGATCTCTGACGAAGTCTCAGCACGGATGCAGAGGGCTAGTTTTGCATAAGCCAGTTTACGCCGTCTCTGGCGTAGACGTGATATCCGACTATCGACCAAAGGGTGTGTGTACTGCTCAACAGTCCACTCCGTCCTCCTTTATGGCTGTGAGACCTGCCCATTGAGAGCAGAAGTCATGAAAAGATTAGCTGTCTTTGATCATAGGTGCCTGCGTTCTATCTCCCGTGTGAAATGGTATAATAAGCTGAGCAGTACTGAGGTTAGGCAACGGTCGAGTGCTAGGTAAGGCGGGGAAATCAGTCGACGAGACTGTGAAGCTACATCGACTGAGATGGTTAGGACATGTGTTACGTATGCCTAGTCATCGCCTTCTTCGACGGGCAATGTTAGCTGATATAGGGTCAGGCTGGAAAAGAGCTAGCGGCGGTCAAACCAAAACATGGCACTAGTCAATGGAATCTACAACAGTTAGTTTAAGCCGGTCACGTAGGGAGGTGTAGACTTCTTGGTTGGGGTCCTCGGGACGGTAAAAACCAATGGTTGGAAACAGTTGGTGACATGGCTCAAAATCGTTCTCAATGGCTGGTGCAGATGCATCCACTCCTTGTGACTTATGATTTCCAATTAAACTGTTTTGTTCTTCGTTATTACTAATCCTTTGTCTCACACCTCTGTTTACTGTCTATATGATGCACTTCTCCTACTTTCTTCTCTTGCTTTGTGTGCTACAAGAAGGGAGTGTGGCGGCTTGAACTGCCGCACATATGTGCAAAGTTCTATGTCGAAAACAGACAGACAGACAAATAATTTCCTTACCTAAGAATACAGTGAGATGTTTTTGATGTATTTTAAATTAAAGTATGCACTGATAATGATGTCTAGTAAAGCAATAAAAGCTTCTCAGCTAAATCACCCACCTCAGAGAACACAACTACGCTAAAATCATCCACCTGAGCTATAAATCTTCTGCATTATATCTAAATCTTTTGTAGTGAGATGTTTTCAAAAAGTTGCATGTAACCCTTTCCTTTTTCTTCTTCTTGTTCATGAAAACATTTGCATCATTAATTCCCCTGTCATTTGTTTAAAATTTTTAGATGAATTTCAATGACGATGTAATTTCCTGCTTATATGAAAAGCTTACAGATCAAGTAAGAACAGCTCGGACAGCTTTATGGTCAGCTTATCAATTATTTAATTGTTGTGAAATAAATGATATTACAAATCAATTAATGAATCGTATGATTGATTCTGTCTCAAAGCATCTACTACGTCCAGTGGAGATAACTGAGATGGCAAGAAGTGAATTATCACAATTCCAGAATAAATTATCCGAGATTGATCACTTCTCTGGTAAAATATCAAAGAATACACTTGACTCTGTGCATAAAGTATATTCACCAGCAGTGAATGACAATAAATGGCCTATGTATACACCAAGCAGTGGTAATACAAATTCAAGTAGTCAACCGATAATTTGGTCAGGTACATCTCTCCCGTTTTATCAACAATCAATAATTCAAAGCAATGCTTATAATCAAGATAAAATAATAAACAATTCAAATGAAAGACTGAGAAATTTAATTAGTAATCAGCGTATAAGTGGACAAGTGTACGCGAATTCCACGCTTATGCTTTCTCAATCTATCCCTCGGTCAATACAACCAACTTTATTGATTACACCATCATTAATTTCTGGTAGTAATAATAATTCATCTCGTTATCCTTGTCATCCACCGAATTCACAGCTTCATCATCATCACCTTCAGCAACAGCAGCCGCAGCCCCAGCCGCAGCATCCTTACCTTCAGCATCAGCCTACTTCTGTTGAATCATGTAATAATCATGATATATTATTGTCTACTGGTTTTTATAAAAACTGTATGTAAAGAAAGGATGTTGTTCATCAATGGTTTCAAGATCATATTTATTATTATGTGAAATAAGTGAGAGAAAAAAACAAAAACAAAATAGTTTTTTCTTTTTTGTTTTTGACTTCTCTTGATTTGATTTTATTCTCTCCTTTTTTTGTCGCTTGACTTTTCATTAACTTTGCTCTTTGAATAGTCTCATGCTCATGCTCATGCTCATGCCCATCATCCTCATCATGTTCTAGTGTTGTTTGAAGTGGGTTTTTTTTCAATTTATACCAACATATTTATTGATTTATTTGTTTCTCTTCTCCTTGCCTTCATTACATGCATAATGTGATAATCATTCAATGTTTCCAATGGTCAATATCTACTATATGTATGTATCTGTGATTTTATTTTACTTAATAACTTCTTCATTATGTAAAACCAAATGAAAAGAAAAGTAAAAAAAGTAAACAAGACAAAACAACAAACAAACAAACAGAAAACGAAATCAAAATAACCTCCTCAATCTAATTGAGTTTATTAAAACAAATCATAACCGATAGAGTAATAGAAACTATTGAATCATTGAACAAGTTTTAAGTTTTATTTATTTATTTATTTTAGTGTTTTTGTTTGCAATTTCTTTTAGTTTAAAAGTATACTTACTTACTTACTTACTATGCTATGGATCATTGTGTTGTTATTATTATTTTTTCTTTTTTGATGGTCTAATTCTATCTATTCAAGTGTTTATCTTTATTTCTCTGTGTTGTCATTACCATTTATGACAACCACTGTCCATCGGTGTTTATTCAGTCTATCATGTTATAAATGTGTATGCGGATATTTTGAATGGATGGATATGGATGATTGGTTGGCTGGTTGGATGGTTGCGTAGTTAGTTAGTTAGTTAGTTAATGAGGTGAATACTTCGATTGCAGTTCAACTTTTATCGTTAGGATTGTTCCTTTATTGTCGAAATCTAAGTGTTGTTTATTGTATTTTTAATATAATTTTTGATTGATTGAATTATTGTATTATTGTTAGTTAGTCCTTAAGAAAAAAAAATATGTCAGCTTTCTGAATTCTATTTTATGTTAAAAATTCAAGTTTTGAAGACCTATGGGTGAAATTTTATTTTTTTTCCTTCACGTTCCTTAATGGAACATAGGGCTTCAAGCTTGTGGCTAGAAGTTTATGTAGCAGTGGTGTTTATTTTACAGGATGGGGTTGCTAGCCTCATGCCCAACCTTTCCTTTTCACCAGCATTATTTCTGGCTTAGCGAGGTAAAGGAGTGCGTCGGCCGGGGGTCGAACCCCGGACCATGTGCATGGTTGGCAATCGTCCTAACTGCTATGCCACCGACACACATGGGTGAAATGAAAATATAAATATATATATTTCGCAATGGTGGGCTTGTACTGCCTTCTAGATTCTGTGAGACGTGGTCACTGAAAGTGGAAGGTTTGAAAAATAAAAATAAACCATTCTAGACCATAGATATAAGGATAAAAATTGGGCCCTGTGGTACAGAATAATTCCATAATGGAAAAAATTTTATTTTGATAAAATCACATAGTGTTGTTATACAGTAATATTAAATGATGACCACGTTTCGACCACAATTTATCGCTGCTCATAATCATATCAAGTCACAACTCACACAACTTTCTTGCTTCCTTTATATACGTGAGTAAAAGTGATTAGACCAGTGAATAAAATCAATATAAGATAAAGTACATTCGGAAATAATATTAGTGTCAACAATAAATTACAATAGGATGGGAAATTAGATGTTTTTACAGTAAAATAAATAAGTAACTCGTTAGAATGTTATAATGCATGTGAATTGAAATAGAATTTCAAGATTGTTCACTATCCTCTGATTTGACTGGTCATAATATCTTGCCTATCTCTGGTATTTGCGTTGAGTCATTTTTATTGCATATGTTGGGTGTAGACTCGATAAACTAGGATTCAGTAATCAATCTCTCTCCCCAACTAAACATGTTACTTTTTAAAATTTTGACTCTGTCCCACCTATCCTATTGTGTGGTTGTGTGTTAATGCATGCAGTGCAATAAAGTGCTGAGTTTTTTTCTAAATTACTTATCTTCTTGGTATCAGTCATTCTAAACTTAGCTAAATTCTTATGTTCTGATAATCTCACTACTCCTAATCTACTAGTTTGACCTATGTTGTTGACCTCACTCACAGTCATTGCAAGATATTTTGTAAATAATGTTATTTTGTTTTATTGGGTCCACCGGCTCCTTTAGGCAACATAGCTTGTCTCTGAGTATCACTCAGAGATTGATTACTGAGTCCTGGTTCATAGAGTCTACATCCAACACATGCCATTAAAGTGAATCAACGCAAATACAAGAGACATGGAATATATGATTACCAGTCAAATCAGAGGATAGTGAACAATCTTAAAATTCTATTTCAATTCACAAACATTATAACATTCTAACGAGTTACTTATTTATTTTACTGTAAAAACATCTAATTTCCCATCCTACTGTATTTCATTGATGACACTAATATTATTTCCCAATGTACTTTATCTTATATTGATTTTATTCATTGGTCGAATCAATTTTACTCATGTAAATAAATGAAGCGTGAAAGTTGTGTAAGTGACTTGATATGATTATGAGCAGCGATAAATTGTGGTCGAAACGTGGTCATCATTTAATATTACTGTACAACACTGTGTGATTTTATCAGAATAAAATTTTATCCATAATGGAACTAGACCATAGGTGTCTGTGTTCATGTTTTCATATTGGTTGGTGTAATGTGGTCAATAATAAATAATTCAGTTAGACAACAAACCATCAAAGAGCCTGTCGCCCATCAAATATGCAGATGGAAATGGAGATGGATCGGACATACACTAAGGAGACCTTTGAGTGATATGACGCTCCAGGTAGACTGTCGAGTAGAATCCGAGGAGAAGGCTGTGTTGGGCGGAAATGCGAGCGTTAGGACAGTCGTGAAGCCAGCTAAAAGGACTGTGGAGAAGCGACTGAAAAGAAGATGTGATGCTCATGCCCTGTGTTCCACTTGGAATCCATGGTAATGCTAATTCAATAAACAGAATGTTAGGGGTAATGATCGTATTGTGAAGCTGCATGGACTTAGATGGATAGCATATGTGTTACGCATGCCAAGTCATCCTCTCCCTTGATCAGCAATGTTCACTGATATACGATTAGGTTAAAAAAACCAGTTAGGGTCAATTAGACCGAAACATAGCCTTGATCTAGGGCAGTTGGTTTGAATAGAAGCCTTTGGTAGCGTTGAACACGCTATGATTTGGAAACTACTTCAGCGCTACTTCTTAGTGTTACGAACGTTTATAGATCTCATTAATCAGCTATATGCTTATGTCTCATGCCACGTGATTTACTATAGAAAACTTACTGAAGAGTTTGAAGTGAAGACAGAAGTGAAACCGACGCTCTCTTGGTCACGTAGCAAACAGTGGGAAATAAGAAAACGGCACTACGACAGACCGACGAATGATCCTGGGAGATCTAAACTGCGTATATGTTTCATGTCTCATGCCGTGGAAACTGAAGGTTTTTAAAACGACAATCAACAAGCTGACTAAAGATGTAGAGAAGACACAACTCCAACTGCAAATAAAGATAAAGTTGATGAAGCCATCCAACTAACAACAACAAAGATCAATCAACATCAACGATAGATATGTGAAGGAAATCGTCATTGGCTCTTGTCTTTGAGAAACGCCAAGAATAAGGACGATAAAGTCATTCAGAATCGGATAAGGAAAGTGAGACAAGCGTTCATTACTCTAAAGTCAATGTGGAAATCAACAGCAATTGCTACAACGAAGAAGATCCCAATTTTTAACACTGTTATCAGGCCAGTGGTTTTATGTGGCTCAGAAACTTGGATTGCACGTGATGAAAGGCATAATCAACAGGCTATATACACTTTCATCAGTACGTCTTCACTTTGTTTGACATTCATGATATCAAGCGGATCAAATATTATGATCTGAAACGAATGATTTTGCTTTCAGAATGAAACTGTGGTAAGGTTTCACCTCCAACAGTGTAAACTGATAATAGTGAATTAATTAGCGAACCCCCAAAATTGATTCAGCGTATATTACTACCAGTTTGCTCAAGTAGTTGGCCACAATTCGAATGGTTTTGAACTGATTCGGCTGTCTAAGATGAGTCAAACCTGGTCCACAAATGAAGAACTCTGTCCCATATCAGCGAAACGACCATCCGGTATATAGGTCACTTCAATCTAGCTGGCAGGAAGAAATGGCGATGGATTGGCCATACTCTGAGGAAACCATCAAGTGACATCACTAGACAAGCCATTGCTCGAGTGAAACCCGAAAGGGAAGCGGCGAGTTGGTCGTCAATCCAAGGATGACTTGGAGGAGGTCATGTGAAGGGGAGATGAAAACGTGTGGGCTGACTTGGAGCCAGGTGAAGACTCTAGCAGAGAACCGAACGCAATGGAGACGTACGGCTGAAGCCCTATGTTCCTCTAGGAACTAAAGGAAACAATAATAATAATAATAATCTAGCTGGCTACCACACTACTTTTCGGTGTGAACATTATCGAACTACTCATTTAAGTCAATCAGTAGTACATAGCATCGTGCATTTTGTAATGTCACACACACACAGTGTGTAAACATGTAAGTACACTGGTAAAGTTCACACAACATCTTAAATTTGATTTAGGCACAACAAAGCAAATACTACTTTATTTCACCTCGTTCTGTAAGGTGATTGGTATCAAAAAAATATATACGTAGAACTTTGAAGACAGATTTTTTAAAATACAGTATGCCTTATGAGAAACAGGTAAATCAATAAATACTGGTACACCTTGATGTAATTCACCTGTAACTTTCATGTCAAATAAATAGATTACAGACATTTAAAAACAAGTGGAACACGACGTAATCTTGTATGATGTCAATCTAAATAAGTCACATTGTTAGTAAAAAAAGGCTAAATTGATTGGTTGCTCTCTGTGTGCTCATTACTGCTAACTACACATTAAAAAAATACTTTTTTTGAGTTTTCGACTGCTTAATGCTGCTGTAAGAGTATAATCATTTCACACATATACACTGCATACTGCTTATTTTTTCGATTTTGTACAACAATTGTATAGTGAGTGATTTAATTTTTCAATGTTCAGTTCCTATGATATAATTTAGTTTAATTCAGATTAGAAGCATTATCTACACACTTGTTTCATGTTAGCATTTTCTATAGTTTGGTTTGTAAGGGTTAGTGATGTTTTTACGAGTTGATCACGGATTGATATCAGTTAGAGAACCATTGAAAACCAGCACTGGAGTACTGGACAGCTGCTGTTTCATCCTAGTTTTGGGAATCATCGGCAGTACACACCCACCACCAAGGTTCGAACCCAGGACCTTCCGGTTACAAGGCAAGCTCGTATACCATTCACCCACTGGGACCCAATTCTATGGAAAATACCTATCGGTATATTAGAGGGAAAAGAACAAGAAGTTTAGCAAACAGATATCTTTCCGGTGATTTTATTTTCAAAAGGTGTTCAGTCGCATTTAAATCCATAAATTTGCATGGATACAATTATTATTTATTTAATTCCACATAGTAACGAAGCCGAATTAAACGTAACAATTATTTTCAGCTTGATATGGTTTACGAGAGGTTTAGAGACAAAATTACACAGGATTAGGATATAATTGTAAAATAGATTTTTTAAACGAATTACAATATATGAACAGGAAGAGCATGGAAACGAACTTAAAATAAATGATTTTATGACTGAAAAAATAGGATGAATTGAATGAAGGCAAAGAGAGAAAATTACACACACAGAGAACAAAACGAAAACAAACTGAAGTCTAAAGGAACATACCGAACTAGGTCCATGGTAGTTGTAAAGGCTGGACTAGTTTCTTTTGAAAACACACCTCCGTGTTTTCGATGCATATGGCGATGACTTCTGCAGCACAAAGAAGTCTGAAACACATTGCGTTTAATAGATTTTTTACACAGTAAACAAAAGTCTACTATGTGAAATTAAACAATTAATAATTGTATCCATGTAAACTGATCTATATAAATGCGACTGTACAGCTGCTTTTGAGAATGAAATCGCCGAAAAGATCGCCATCTTTGCTGAACTTCTTATTCTCTTCAATCTAATTTCCCGATGGGTATTTTTCATGACTTATCAGACAAACAAATTCATGATCAATTAACGGAAAAGCTAATATGTCCCGCCGTAGAAATAGAAATCTGTATCATGCGATAACATATTTTAAATTTTGTGCTAATAAATTAGACAGTTATCATTTATCTTACTTGTGTAGGTGTGAATATTGATTTCAAAAGATTATTCTACTCTGATTGTCAATATACATTAAGCTGTCTGCTGCTATCCACTCTCTAGAAATTAGCGATAGACATAAATAACTAAGGCGCATTGGCGTATTGGGTAGAACGTCTTACAACGCACGCAGATTGGTGTGTGATTCTCGGCCACTGGTGCGCTCCTTTAACTCATTTACCGGATAGTAAGCCCGATAGAAACGGAGGGTTAGGTGTGAGGATTTCGACGTCATCCCATATAAAGAAAACAAATGATGACCACGTCCACAGTCTAATGTTTCCTTTCATCAGCCTCTTCCACGTCCTGTCGATCAAAAACCAGTCCATCTTGGTGCACTGGCATCGCTTGCCATGTTACAGGATGGATCTCTAGGGGTCATCCGCGGATCGTAACGTCTGCCTGCGCTCATCCTACGTGGCGTCCTTGATCTGATCTCCTGCCGAGAACGAAAGCATCAGTCGGTTTCTTCATCTTCTTCGCAGTGGAGTACTACGCATCCTCTAATGATACTGGGGGCAGATCCATGACAGTTGAAGAATTCAGAGGTCGAGAAGTGGCATAATTAAGGATTGTTTCAATTTGATCTGTACTTATGACCAAGTCGAATTAGTGTCCTCCTTGCTTAGCTTATTCATGCCTTATAAAAAGTTTATGAATGTGCTCCAATATGTGAAAACTGAATAAAAAACCTAGGAAAACCGAAGAAACATGCATTCATCTTGTAATTCATGCGATCAATATCCTTTCTAAATATTTATAATTAAGGAAAACTCAAAGAACACTACAATTTTTATAGGGTTTAGATTTATTCTGGTTGTAGAATTTCATCACGAAGCAAAGTTAGTTAAGGAGATCATTGAAAACCATGGAGCAAGTGGTCAGCTATTTCCTCCTATTTTTCCATTTTATTTCAGCAGTGAGCATTCATGACCCCACCACTGATCAAACCCGGAACCTTCATATTACCAGACCAAACTCGTTAACCATTCAGCCAATTGGGCACAAAATTCACTGGCGCGTGAATTATAATTTTCATTAATTCATGATATAGAGCTACCCTAAAGCAATACCTTCCTTGAGCTTCAACTCCACCTTCACATGGTGAACCCCATCGTTTGCAAATTCTCACTACAGCAGCAATCAGTGACCTGGATACTGATATATTTAACTTATGGGATTTGTGAGGATTTGGATCAATTCCGATTGTTAGGACATTTAACCTAGAACAACAGATGACATAATATCGGATTCAGTGATATTACAGCTGAAATCCTTTATAATCAGTCTAATTGGATTTATAGCGGTAATTAATCCAGAACAAAAAGTAGTTCTAACAAAAGGGTAATATTAGTAGAAAAATATGTCAACCAACAATATGTTTGATGTCACAAAAAATCGAAGACTTACAAGCGAAAACCGACAAACTGGTCGAAGAAGCAGCCAGAGAAGACAGGACTCGAGGTGAACATAGACAAGACAAAGTTTATGAAAATAACCAACCAACAATAACAACAACAGGCACAGCAGAAACATCCAGCGCCACTCACCGACAACGGAAGGGATTTGAAAGAGGTTACTTCATTCACTTCACTTATCCAGGGAGCATTGTCTCAACTACAGGAGGAACCGACGAGGATGTCAAATCGAGAATCGGGAAGGCGAGAAACACATTCATCAACCTGAAACCAATCTGGAAATCTTCGTCACTCAGCATCAACAACAAAATTCGGATTTTCAATACAAACGTCAAGTCAGTCAGTTCTTCTATACGGATCAGAAACTTGGCCAGTGTGTCACAAAGAATATTTCCAACAGCCTGTTGCAGGCCTTTATCAACAACTGTCTTCGCTGGCTCTATACTGAAGATCAGATGGCCGGAAAGAATCACCAACAAGAAACTATGGGAACAAACAAAGCAAGAACCGATCGCCCAACAAATATGCAGGAGAAAATGGGGTTGGTATGGACACTCGCTGAGGAGGCCGTTGGGTAACATCGCGCGTCAGGCCAGTGCTCGAGTGGAACCCGAAAGGGAAGCGGCGAGTGGGACGTCAGTGCAAGGGTGACATGGATGAGATCGTGTGAAGAGGAGTTGAAACAGTATGGACTAACATGGATGCAGGTGAAAAGTACAGCAGAAGACAGAAGCAAGTGGAGACGTGTAGTTGAAGCCGTATGTTCTACTAGGAACCCAAGGGGACAATTATAATAATAATAACAACATTTCAATGTGAGGACATTTTATTGTGTCCAGATAAATGAGATAAGTCACCGAAACCCTGCTGTGAGGAGATAATATAAAGACTTTTCATTCCCTATACAATTATCATTACAAACCAGAAGAGATACCAATGGAGATAAATAGTTTTCTGATGCACTCATCCCATTCAAGCAGAATTCGACAGAAGTACACGATTTAACGCACAGAAAAAAGTTTTGTATTGAACTTAAATCGATTTCAGTATTAGTACCTCTGTGAAAAATATGATATACGTTGAACAAATACATCGGTTGGCTTGAAGTATGCCTTACTTGAAATTCACCAGTTATAGGATGAAATAAATCCATTTGGATGTGACTGTGTTCTATGAGCTGGATTGTTGTTCCGTTGAGAAGCTTCCATTGTTTTACTGGAAGTATTCAACCCTAACTTCAATAATGAAGTGAGCTTATTTGTATTGTAAATGAATGATAGATATCATTGTATCTCCTGACAACCTTAGTTGTGTGTTTGGCTATTAATCTGCATTTGTATTTTGATCGACTTTCAGTTAGACTACACAGCTCAGTGAACAGAATCACATGGAAATCATGTCTATGTAAGCTATAAGTTTTCTCTATTATTTCAAGAATTCGTTTCGTTTCATCCAATGTAAATCTTCTGTAGTGTGCATAGAAATGTCGCGGCATACATCTGTTAATTTTCAATAAATGGTTTGCAGAGATTTGATATGCTTCAAGTTTGAATGCATATTGATATGAAATGTCGACAAAATAATTTGAAAACTAATCTGATGCTCGCTAGTGACTGGCTAGAGGAATAAGTTCCCTGGAGTTCTAGTGTGAAATGCGAAGTGAGGACAAATACTCACCGACGACACTGACTGTTGACAGTCGCATTCGAATCAAGAACTGATAGAAGATAGAATTCATGAGCCATTTAATAGGGTCCCGGTAGCTGAATGGTCTACGAACTTACCTTGTAACCTAATAAATCCTTGGTTCGAACCCCCTATAGTGGGTGCGTACTGACGATGAGTCTCAAACTGTGATATAGCATCTGTCCAGCACTCCTTGGTTTCCAATGGTTCTCTAACTCATATCAATCCTCAGTCAAACTTGAAAGATATATCTGTAACCTTGGCTTTGTGGTGATCAGCCTTGTACGTCACAGTGAATTAACAACTGTTCCTGCTCCTCCCCCCTTGTTAAGCCGGAAATATAGCCTGGATAGAGGTTAAACTAAAGATAGTTACCATGATATTGTAAGTTTTGTACACTATGCTGGAGGTCGGAGGGTTAAATTCTACTCTAGATTAATTGGGACATAAGAGCAGTACGGTGTTTCCCTCAGACAACTAGCAAGCCAGCTGTGTAGCAACTCCGCTCTGGGATAAAAAAATTTATAAAAAAAGTCAACCCACAGAAATCTGTACATTCTACTGTGGCTTGGAACTGCTCCGGTAGTGACTTCGACCATGACCACGCGAGAATTCTACCAATGAACCACCAATGTAACTACTGACTAGTGCGAATAGTTTCCAATTATTCCCGTCAATAATTAGTGCTTGCTAGCCAGATCAAACTGATACATAAGCATGGGACAGAAAATGGTGAATGCAGTTCATCCATATGTGTATTGTAAACATAAATTTGAAAGATAAATACAAATTGAAGCTTACGGAGAACATGTGTAAGGAATAACGAGTCAAGTTAACAAACTAATCTCCAACTGAGTATTTCTATATCCTACTAAATCATCATTTCTAACTGGATTAAATTCAAAAATTTAATTTAGTGTGTGTATATGTAAGCCTCAAAAGTGCATTGTAGGCAATGAACTCTTTTCCTCTTATAACATTTAGTATACTTAATTGATGTATACGATTGATCGGACAAGACTATAGCAATCACGTGATTGAACTTTTGTCGACTGATTTGCTATCCAGTTGTCTTGTAGACATATTTACAAGAAAAATTAGCACTCATGGGTTTTATTTTGTGAGGATTTATAGCTGTGTCAATTATAGAACAGGTTAGAGACAAATTTGGAGACTGGTTTGTAAGCGAATATATATACATATATATTGCATGGAGGATTTCATCATGAGCTGAAATCAGTTGGAGAACCACTGGAAAACCTGGGAGTACTGGACAGCTGTTTCATACTAGTTCGGAACTCTTCAGCAGTATGCACCCACCGCCAGGGTTCGAACCCAGGACCTTCTGGTTACAAGGTCAGCGAACTCGTAGACCACTGAGCCACTGGGACCCGATCCAATGGTCCTTGAATTCTAACTTCTGCCAATTCACGACATAGCGCGACCATTTCGCAATGTCTTCTTCGAATATATATATATTTTCAACAGCAGAAGTCTTTCTTGTTAACATTATGGTTAGATCAATAAACGAGTGTTTTGAAACAAACAGAAGTTGGAATTCATGCAATAGCTCGCTGGCTGGCCATTAGATCGTGTTCCCCCAATGGTGGTTGGTTGAATGGTATACGATCTAGCTCTCCTGCCTTGTAACCAGAAAATCCTGGGTTCCAGCCCTGGCGGTGGGTGCGTACTTATGAATAGTACCAAACTAGGACGGAGGAAGCAGCCGGCTGTCCACTACTCACCGCTGGTTTCCCAATGGTTCTTTAACCGGTGTCAGCTCATGATGACATCCTATAACGAAATAGATAATGCCCTTGCTTTTTTTGTCTTTGACAAACTATGCTTGTGTAATAAACTTGTAATAAATGGAGTCTTAATCCAAACTACTGGTGTTCAATTTTATTCAGAACTTTGTAATGTAAGTGTTACATTTTGGCTATTGTTGGAATATAATTCAATATTAGATAATTTTATTTTACATATTACACACACAACTGGTTAGCGTTTCGAGCCCAGATTATTGCTCATAATCATATCGATTTATTCAAATAGCTTCATAATTTGCTTTATATATACAAATTTTTTCTATTCTTCGTGTTATTCACATTGTAATTTTCCACATAGCCTGGATAGGTATTGCATCATTTCGATTGCACATGTTCGTTGTTGATTAGGTGAACGAAGAAGCTTCAGTGATAAACCTCTCTGTCTCTCCAACTAACTATATTACTTTGTTGATACTTTCACGCTTTCTCGCCCCAATTTGTGATTGCAAGTGAGTGCAATGCAACAGCTTAGTCATCCTTTTTGCAGGTCTAGATCTGGCTAAGTTCTTAAGTTCTGATAATCTGATTGATCCCGATCTACAACTGGTTCTCTTACCAATGTCAGCTGATGATGAGATCCTAAAACCAATCAATCAAATCCGTACAAACCAATACTTAAGTTTCAATGAGATGCTCACTGCTGACTGGCCCTATTCTGGTAGGTAGCTACCTGGGGTTCTAGTGGGAAGTCGTGACCAGTAGAGTGCAGCAGTTTGGGGTGTGTGTGAGGACAAATACTCACCGAAGACATTGGTCTAGCGGTTGCTCTATGTCGTGAATTGGCAGAAGTTAGAATTCATGGACTGGCCATTGGATTGTGTCCCAGTGGCTGAATGGTCTCCGACTTCGCTGGCCTTGTAAGCAGAAGGTCACAGGTTCGAGCCCTGGCGGTGAAAGTATACCACTGAAAAGTCCCAAGCTAGGACGAAACAGCCGCCCATTACTTCCAAGTTTTCCAATGGTTCTCTTACCAATGTCAGCTCATGATGAAATCCTGTAACCAATCAATCAAATCCCCACAAACCAATACTTGAATACTCGATCAACTAGGTTGACCTGTGTGATTTTGACCTCACAGACACTGGATAGTATTTGGTAATATATATTTTTTTCTAATTCAGTCTATCGGGTCATTGATAGGACCCAGCATAAAATAGCATATCATTCTTTCTCACTAATCGTATGATTTATCATGTGATGAAGTTACTATGTTAAGAACGCATCATTTTTCATGCACATTGTGATTTATTGTGTGTGGTCAATTCATCGTCTTTTGTCTCACCTTGATCATTGTCGGATCGTCAACCAATCAGAATAGACATATATACCCAGCCAATAAGAATAGCCCATTCTCAAGGTTGTTAGTCAACTGTATTGTGATGAATTAAATATATAAATATGACGTTTTGATTCCTAGTGAAATGTATAGTCAACAGGCCAGCCTTTGGCTCAGGGAATTGGAAGGTACAACGGACAAATAATTAATTACCGTTATAGTAATTAACAATCGCACATATAACAAAGTTGCAACGGGTCTACTCAGTTCACTTCATGACTTGCCTCACTCTGATTAAATGAACTTTGTTAAGTATGCCGACGATCTAACTATTTCAATGTCTGTTAACTCCCAGCTTGACTGTACTAATATAAACAGCTTCCTATCAGGAATTAGCAAATGGTCTTCGTCTAACGGCCTTAAACTTAATCCTTCCAAATGTCAGAGTGTTAATTTCAGTTTCCGATGTAAACGAAAGTTAAATGAAGCCGTTGGTTCCTGTGACCCTTGCAAAATCGATGATACTGATATAGAAATCAAGTCTGAAGTTAAGTATCTTGGATTAATTCTCTCTTGTGACCTATCTTGGTCTTCTCATGTCTTAGCGATTTCTAAAAGAATATTTCGTCTGAATTTTTACATTAAGAAGTTAAGACACTCAGGCAAAACTCAACCACTCCTCTTACAGTTTGTCAACTCTTTAATTTTCCCCTATTCTTCTTTACTGTTCACCCTTATTCATTCCTGGATTGCTTAAAAAGGACTATGTCATACTTCGTAGAACTCTGAAGACTGTTAGTAGGACGAGTGGTATCCCATTGGGTCATATCGTTGACATTGTCACTGATAGGTACTTGATCTCATGCAACAAATTTGCTAAAGGAATTTGGTCAGACTCTGAACACCCACTCTTCCCGCAGCTCCAACCTTGTGTCTCCTCAGATAAAACAAGAAGTCTTTTCAGAAGAATTTATGCACGTATGTCTAAGTATCGAAATTCCACTATACCATATTTGGCACGTATTTTATGTGGTGAAACTAGTGTTAGGCACGAACTAACTAAAGTTCTTACCACTAGTAAATAAACCATTTTCTCCACCCTTACAACATCAACCTTTATTGTTAATTGTACTTCTTATATTTATAATCGTCTCAATTTTTTGTTTTTCTTTATTTTTTTCATAAGTGTGGACATCATTTAAGCTGTATTATAACTGTTAATTTTGTATTTCCCCTCACTATACTATATCAACAGAACATTAGATCCAATAATCTATAACATGCTAAAGTTTCCAAACAGAATCGACAATACTGTTTGAAACAAACTCACTGTTATTATTATTGTTATTACTATTATTATTATATATAATGTTCTCAATTCGTACTTCGAATATTTTTGACTTTATACTGTAAATGTGGACAAATTCCTCTTGTTAATTTTGTTTTAATTCTTAATTTTATTAATATTTTAAGTAAATCAGATGCAATATTGTAACAAATGCTGAGAATTCCATTCTGTATTATAAGTACTGTTTTTGGAATAAAGTAGATTATTATTAGTTATAACAAATTGGCAACGGGCCGGTTCCGTTCACTCATAACAGTCTTCGAAATGACAAACTTTATCTCTGAGAGAGATATGGTGGGCTGATTTAAATGACACTCTAATTTCAGCCTCACTAAGAATCCTACGTAGGGTTTCTGATGTTCCTGATTAATTTGGCAGTACTATCCAACCTTTGAGTTCTGTAATCTTTATGTTATTTTCATTACCTCCATTGTAACGGTAGATGGCAAGAGACTTGGTAAAGGAGTGTTTATTTGCAATTTGGTAACTCTATATGGTGAAATCATGTACACCTTATCTTCAACGCACCATTTGTGCAGATATTCCGTCGTGTTGTGCTACTTCTGCCCTTCACCTTGTGTTGCGCTTTGTCTTCTTCTCGTGCCTCTCATGTTTTACCGCAAGACTGGTTCATTTTTTCTCTCTGACATCAAATCTATCTACTCGCTATTTGATATTTTTATGCTGATGAACATCTTTTTATATACTACTGATGAGTTTTATCAGTAGCACATGCTATATCATTACTACTCTTATCCATAAATTTGTTTACAGTTATAGTGGAGATATTGCTGACCCCATAGTCACCTCATTTGTTTGATTATGTTGTGATATGACTGTGAGCAGTAAACTGTGCTCAAAATGTCATTTATTGATTAATACTTTTCTAGTGTGTGTTATTTCAAATAAACTTATCTAATGTGGAATTACATTCCACGCTTACATTACTAAACCCATTTGTTTGTTTGTGTATTTAACTTTGTGATTTGAATACAGTGAAAGCTAGAGGCTTGAAGTTTCGCTGGCAGTGGGGTTCATTTTTAAGGCATGGATTTTCTAGCCTCATGTTTAACCTTCCCTCTTTACCAGTCTTACTCCTGGCTTAGTGAGGTAAAGGAGTGCATCATTGGTTGGGGATCGTACCCCAAACCATATGCTTGGTTGGTGAGTATCCTACCGCTGTGCTAACAACGCAAATTCATTCGGATATTGATGGATAAACCCTGATCTTATATATTTTATTAATCACACTCATTCAAATGCACATGACTAATATTTCATTATGTAAATATGAAGCTTGATGAGAATTCCCCGAAAATGCATATTTGTTTAAATCGTGTTCTTTAAACTTCAAACATCGAAATTAATCATTTTAAAATCTTTTTCTATTTGAACATCATCAAACTTTCGTTTTATTACGTATGAATTAGTTCACCTAGTGTCTTTTCCTAGACTCCTACTTGGCCCTTCACTGCTTTAGAGGAATAAACTTATTAGTGTTCGTTGTTTTATGTACCATTTTAACGTCAGTTTCAAAAGAGTGATTGCTTAGTAAACAGTATATCATCGGAAAAATTTGAAAATACACGACAACCACTAAGAATCTAGATTTCAAGACTGAATTCGATGCATCAATTAAATATCAAAATTGGAATTTATTATTGTTATTGTTTACTTTAGTTCCCAGAGGAACATAGCGCTTCAGAAGCACGTCTCCATTGCATTCGGTTCTTTGCTAACGTTTTCACCTGGCTCCACGTCTGCCCACATGCTTTCATCTCCTCTTCACGTGACCTCCTCCATGTCACCCCACCCTCTCACTGACGACCAACTCTCCACTTCCTATTCGCGTTCCACTCGAGCGATGGCCTGACGTGTGGTGTCACTTGGTAGTTTGATTTCTCAAACTATGGCCTCCAATCCACCCCCATTCCTTTCTTCTTATTTGTTGCACAATCGGTACTTGGTGGGTTGGTTCTCTCATTGCCAGAGATCTCTGTTGCTGATCTTTTCTGGCCGGCCATTTGATGTTGAGTAGTACTGAGCGAAGACAGTTGTTGATGGAGGTCTTTAGTTTGTTCGAAGTGCCCATCGTGACGCACTGGCCAAGTCTCTGATCCATCCGTATAGTAGCACTGACTGACTTAACATTGCAGTTGAAAATCCGGATCTTGTTTTTCATGCTGAATGCTGTTGATCTCCGCACAGACTTGGGACTAATGAAAGCTTGCCTTGCTTTCCCGATCGTCGCTGCTTTGATATCCTCATCAGTTCCGTCCATCTGTAGTTGAAATGACGCTTCCCAGGTAGGTCAGTAGGTGAAGGAGGTTGGTTCTTTCAGATTCAGTTTCTCCCATTTATAAAGGCTGATCGTTGTCTGTTGTCTGTCGTTGTTGCTGTTGGCCAAGAATCTTCATCATCACCTCTGTCTTCTCTATGTTCAACTGAAGTCCTTCCTATCTTCCCTGGATGCTCCTTCTATCGTCAACTTGTCGCTTTTCACTCGCATATCTTCCAGTTTGTGGGAAATCAAACAAATATCATTGACGAACTCCAGATCCTCCAAGTTTTATTTATGGGTCCATTTTGTGCGTGTTTCCTCGCTGCCCGCCGCTGTCTGTCACATTATCCAGTCTACCACATTCAAGAAAATCATTGGAGATAGTAGGCAGCTAGCCAGTCTTGTTTTACTCCCGTCTTCACTTCGAAGGACTCCGTGAGTTTCCGGTTGTGGATTACTTAGCAAGCAGAATTGTCGTACAAATGTTGGATGAGGTGTAAGCCAAATTAAAATTAATTTTGTATCTAGTTAAGACGTACCTGCAACGCTGAATTAACGAATATATTCTCAGAGGTTAGAAAACACCTCCGAAAGGGTACCAGATGCATATCTCCATTCTAATTTGTTATCCACAGTCTCTTTTAGCTGACTCCACAATCGCCCATTACGTTTCGATTCCTCCTCACATTTTGTCC
This sequence comes from Trichobilharzia szidati, assembly GCA_944472155.2. NCBI lineage: Eukaryota > Metazoa > Platyhelminthes > Trematoda > Strigeidida > Schistosomatidae > Trichobilharzia > Trichobilharzia szidati. Next base: position 17,119,918 of record OX235273.1, on the reverse strand, counting down.
TGCATGTCATCTGGGAGCCACACCAAACTCGTCGTTTCACATTTGGGTTCAAACTGAAGATCTGCTGCGCTACGTTCCGTCTCCTCGGCGTATGTCCACATCATCTACTATTCCTCCTTCATATTAGTTAGGCAGTGGGTTACTTATAGACTGACTGCCGGACTACCTTGTTTATCCGCTTATCTGATACTGAGGATCTAGCCGGCGATGGAATTACTTGATGAAAGTCTTCAATAGTACGTAAGAAAGGTGCGGAGTGAATGGCTGATGTTATTTGTTGATAGTCGAATGGATGTAAAGTTTACTATTTTAAATTAAATCTTTGTTTTATATCTTAGTGTATATAGCTAGTTTTATTCAAATGTGTAAAGATCCCACAATAGAAAAATATCGTAATAGGGTTAAATGTTCCTTTGTCAAACTAACATTTCCTGAAATGTATTGGAAAAAGTTCTATGCCAGCTAGACAAACTTTCATCAATCTGAAATCAGTGAGGAAGTCAACTGCACTGAAAAATACAAAAACAAGATTCAGATTTTCAACATTAGTGTCAAGTCAGTCACTGTTTCTATATGGCTCAGAGACTTTAATTAGCATGCACTCACTTTGCTCCATTGTGAAGATTAGATGGCCTGTTAGAATGGACTGGAGACAAGGAACTCCGCCAGACAAACAACTAACCAAAGACCTATTACCCAACAAATATCCAGAATAAAATGGAGATGGCTCAGATGCATTCTAAGGAGACCACTGAGTGTTATCTCACTCAAGTGGAACCCATCCGAATGTGACACTGTAGAGATCGTGTGAGTAAGTAGGGGATGAGAAGGAGGATCCTGAGAAAGATGACTGCAGAAAACAAGATGAATTGTAGATTTACCTGTTGAAGTCCTATACTCCACTCTGAATCCAAGGGAATTGTAATATAATATATAACAACAATCATGTTTACTTAAATCATAAAACTTCTTAACGTTATGCTGTGAAAAATGCGGACACCGTCTGTTTCAAAAATAGCCCATTTGAAACAGAATTCACCAGAAGTAAATGGTTGAAATTTTGTTGATTGTGTTTTATTTCATTAAACATTACAGTCTTGTTCTCCATTGGTGTGTTTCATATTACGACAGATTCAACTTATTATCCTTTGATTAGGATTTTTCTTGTGATACTGACTTGATCGCTGACGGGAACAAGTAAAAACACAATATTTCAGAACCCCGCGCTCTTTAATGCCTGCCTAATTGATGTCCATTCATGTTATGGTCTACAATGAATACGAATCAGAATCCTCCACATATATTCTAAACAATCCGTAATGTTTGCAAATAAGAGTGATCAGTAATAACTTGAATCAATTTGGTGTATGGTTACTAGCAGTAAAATCCAGGATGCGCATTCTAATCTTTTTAGCACTCGTCATCTGGAAGCGCTTGCATTGTCTAATGATAGATGATGTTCCCACTGAGGCTCGAACCCAGTACCGGTCGTTTCAAACGCCCAAACGTTATCCAGTCTACCACTTGGGCCACAACAGTCACCTGTTGTGCAGTGAGTGTCCGTTATCACTTATTTTGATTTTCCTGTTGGGCGACTCGACCAAAATGTTCAGCTTTGGAGTTGAAAACGATGAGTACTCGATTCGAGCCTCAGCAGGAACACCATCAGTCAATTAAGGATGCAGGTAAGTCCAGTGACGAGTCCTGGATAGGACGAAACGCACCTCCTGGATTCCACTGCTAGTCACCATCCTCAGACATTATCGAATCGCCTGCACAAAGAGCCAACAGGTCAACAGAAGCCGTAAGAAATTTCTCTCCAATCAATAATCTGCGGGGAAATTTAAAACAGAATATAAAATAAATAAATCATAAGAGTGGAAGGTACTTTTATTAGCAATGTAGGTAAGATTTTCATTTTTATGTTATTCCACTTATTTGACTATTTGAATGACCATTATTTTTTAATTCTTTTATTACGTTTTAGTGTTTAGAAATATTCTCTCTTTCTCTCTGTCTAACCTGGAAGGCAAGATCTTTTGAAAAACTTCATCATATTGTCTGTAACTAAACAATAATTATGACTACAAATATGGGATTATTGTTATATTTGAAGGAGCTAATAATTTTAACCATCAAAGTAATCCTTGGCATTATTTATGATTGCTTTGAAACACTGAAATTGTACGCGTTCCCTGTTTACAAGGATATCAGTGATGATGTTATATTAATTACAGGTGAGTAATTTATCTAACTGAAGATGCCTATCAGGCCATTTACAAGACCGACATCAGTGGGGAAAGAATATATTCTTTTCGACAAATTTGTCATCAGATCCTGCATTTTTATACGACCATTATAATTAGAGAAATATTGTTTTAATAAGAACGTTAATGCTGTTTTAAATTACACTGAATCATTAACAGTATCGATAGATTACATTTCAAGAGCATCCATCTTTAAGTGATAGTATAGCTGCTGAAGAGTCGTAAACTAGGCTGACGAAACAGCTGAGCAGTACTCCGCGCCGGTTTTCCAATGGTTCTCTAGCTGATGTCAGTTCATGATGAAATCCTACATCCAATCAAACAAGAAATTCAAATGAACTGTCGTCAAGATTTGACAGAATAGTTCTAAAATATTTGGGTGCCGAGTGAGAAGTAGACATTTGTAAAAAATTATATTTGTAAAATCTCAGCGAGATTGAAATAATTAATTCCAACGTTTCGTTCTGCAATCTGGTCCGAACTTCTTTTACAAATGTCTACTTCTCAGTCGGCGCCCAAATATTTTAGAACTATTCTGTCAAATCTTGACGACAGTTCATTTGAATTATTTTGCTATCGAATTAAATTAAATTAACAAAGAAACTATGTAATTGGCACAATCATCGTGTTTTCACTCTCCGTTGTCTGCAACAGAATGCATATTCTAAATCCGTAGCTGTCGAGTCACCTGACAACTCCAGTAGGTCGAATAAAGCAGCTCAATCTTCAGAAAGAAGACAAAGCAATAAGTCCGACAGGGTGCTTCTACTAAACTCTAATCCTAAACACCATAATTTTGAAAATACGTCTAATCATAAAATTCTAGATAGTAACAGTTGGAACAGACATGAAGGTGTGATGTTAGCTGATGCATAGGAAATCCTGATTAATAAATAAAAATGGATATGTATCACTTATTATTAATACTTGGTCAAATTCCCGACTGTCTATATCTTCTAATGGAAACGTTAAGAAATGTTTTGCAACTGTTTACCCACACACACATACACACTCTGTTTAAAGTGTTTAACAAAGGTAGACCAATATTTGTAAGTCCGAGGTCAAATTTTGATTATAGCTCATAGAAAATTTTGTTTATTATACTTGTTGATACTTGTTGAATGACTCATGATTGGACAAAGTTTTTAAAAACAAGAGATGTTCCTTTTTATATATAAACCTCTGTTATGTTAATTTCGATTAATTTCCCTGAAGTTCGGACCAGATTACCGAACTCAGGAAACGTTGGAATTACTCATTTCAATCTCGCTGAGATTTTACAAATATAATATTTAACAAATGTCAAACAAGAAATCCCTACAAAACAAATACTTGAAAAAAATAACAATAAACTGGATATCAGGTAAATTAAGGGAAGTAATACAGAAGTTATGAATTTACAGGTTCCTACAGAAGGCCAAGGTGACAACACTGGTTGAATCTGTTAATTTCGGACATACAGCTCCGGTTGCTTCAAGGGAATTGCAGTGGCCACTGCTGTGTTGGATTGTTCAGTATCTACAGGCTTTCAGTAATTTATTCGATACCCGATAGATGAGATGATAGAGGAAGACTCTTTCTTCATTGTCAGCCTTATGACTCCTTTCCATGAGGTGATTTAATATAGAACTGTTGACGGTTTAAACAACACCTTTACTCATCCATACTGGCTTGACGCAAGCAGTTGAATTCATGGATACACTTAGAGGTGGCTAGCCTGTGTTCTTTGTCTTTTGATTTCAGAATCACAATCGGTTGTGTGGAAAATATCAGCTACAGCTTGCCGGCATTAAACATTCTTTGAATCGATTTTCTCAACTTCTTGGTTATTACTTTAGTTGGTATATCACCTCTGAATTGTAGTCGTATATATAGAGAGGCTTCTTCTCAACAGATATATAAGAGTTCTTTCCTAATCTCTTAGGTGTGTGTTTCGCGGTGAATGTTTCAGGTTAGTTGTTTTCACTTATCATGCCATATAAAACTTCTTCGTCTTTAATCGTAGATTCTGAACAAATAGCTCTGATGCTATAGACAAGTGCCTTTACTAAATTTCATTTATATTAGAGTGGAACAAAGTTGTGAAAATTTCTTTATATACTGGTTCAAGCACTTTCATTATGCAAATTCCTTCTCACGCTACTGTCCATCTGGTCATCTTGTTAACAGGATGCCTAAAATGGCAATTTTACTTTGAAATTCTCAGACACACGTTAGCTGAAAATACTTTATCGAGTTGAGATATGATTGAGCTCCTGTCCAGATTATTTTAAAAAAAATAAGGGTGTCATCTATATACCAGTAATAAGATGAGAATTTCCCGATAAGACCACTCAGGACACCATTTTCTAGTTTACTCAAAAACAAATCTGCTTCATGGGACCCTTTGGGAATCACATTGCCACTCCATCTATCAGCCTATATAGTGCACTATCAATTATAAAATTCACATTCATGGTACACCTAAACAACATTTCTTTATGGATTTCTACTGAGATCCCAATATCCATACACTTCAGAACAAAATAGTAAGAGTGAACAATTGTGGTTTCAATAAATTCTACTACTCCAGACTCTACTATTATAAATAGACAAATTTAAGCATACAATAGCCAGCCAGCCAGCCAGTAAAGGCAAATTAGAATCATATCAGAAATGTGTATTGTGGAACAAGTATAAGATGAAATAATTTAATGATATATATAGATATATGTGTATACATAGTCAACAAAAATACAGATTTCGAGAGTGAGTGTAATCAGGATGTGTGAGACAATATGACTACTACAGAAAGTAAACCAACGAATCGTGAGGACTAGAGATAAGTTCAAGGTTGAAAATAACGACAATAAGAATATATTTAATTCAATTTTAGATTTTCCCGTCGATTGACTGAACCGAAGTGTTCGGTTTCAGGTTGTAAAATAATAACGATGATGTGGTGTAAACTTAAAAGTACTATTGTTGAATGACTTTCAAATAATAATAATAATGAATTTAGTGAAGTGGAATGAACAGGATTTTGTAAATAGGATAGCAAGTTAGAAAAGCACTACTTAAACCTAAGGTAATAGAATCATAAGAAAGGTCATGAAATCATAATAGTCGAAAATCAACGTTTCTCAACGAAACAAAGGAATAGAAGAAGAAGAAAAGAAAATTGTGATAGGAATTTGAAGGGCTAATGTCTATGGAGGATTTCTTGGCCTTATTGTAGGCCAAGATAAACATAGAGGCTGAACATGCTTCTTCTTTATACAAAGAGTTGGTCTTCTGGTATTGATTGCAGCCGCTTCAGCTACTGATAGAAGACGTAGTCGAGCTCATCTAGATAGATTACCAGGAAGGCGGTAAATAAATGAGAACGCTTGGTCAAGTTTTATCGAGTGTCCAGTATCTACCAAGTGGGCTAAGACTGCACTACTGACGCATTTGGTTACCCCTTTACTCTACAATATAGGTACATGTTCACGCGCGCGCATGGATAAAGCCTTCTGAGTACGGCCGACGTTACTAGCTCCACATGAGCAGTTGACATCATAGATACACATTGATGAAGCCATCTTTGGTAATTTATCCTTGACTCATTGTGTGATTACTGGTTTGGTTGAAAAGTTGAGTGCCAGTTTAGCTGCAGAAAATTTTCTCTCTACTGCTCTGTTAAGTTGATATTTTAGAATGTCAGTTGCAATTTCCTCTTTGTAACTTAACTTGTGATATAAAGGTTTCTTATCTACGGTATTCACCTTTACTCTATCTCTAGGTATTGACATATACTTTCTAGGAAGTTCTCTGGATATCCATTTTCTTGCAGTTTAAGTTTCAGTTTATACATTTCTTCCTTAATGCACTCCTCTGAGCATATGCATTTTATTCTATAGCTAAGACACTCCACTAAGTTTCTTTTGTATTGAATCGGTGTGAAGCTATGGAAATGGGTGTACTGACCCGTCCAATTTTTGTTTCTAAATAAGTTCCTTTGTGGATATCCGTCTGTCTTCATGATAAAGAGGACGTCTAGGATAGGTAAACTGTTATTGTCTTCTTCCTCACATGTAAACTGAATAGCTGGGTGAACACTATTAACAGCATTCAGAAGCTCAAATGATGAAGGTGTCATCTACGTATCGACAATAATGTTCAATCCCTTTAATCGTGTCTTTAAGTGGACCATTTTCAAGCTTTGCCAGGATAATAGCGGCTAGCATAGGGCCCAGAGGTGATTCCATGGTGACACCATCAACTTGTCTATTTTTATCGTTCTTGAACATAAACTGAACATTCATAGTGCATTTCAATAATAATTCTTTGACTTTTTCGGATGGGATTCCTACATCTATCTTTCGTTCTATTAGTTTGTCACATTAGGAGTTGATTGTTTCGAGCAATGTGACATTGGTGAATAATGGTGCTACATCCAGTGACATCATTTTCTTTCCCCTTACATCTTATACTTGTTCCATAATACACATTTTTGATATGATTCTAATTTGCCTTAACTGGCTGGCTGGCTATTGTATGCTTAAATTAGTTAATGGAATTATAATTGTAGAGCCTGAAGTAGAAGAATTTATTGAAACCACAATTGTTCGCTCTAACTATTTTGTTCTGAATAAATTATGGGAATATTCAAGTTATTCATGGACTTGTTATTGATTTGTTCACAGCTACAGTTAGCCGTTTCAATGAAAGTTACATTTGTAAATAGAGGTGTTACGTCCAAAGATATCATAACTTTATCTTTAATGTTAATATCTTTAATACTGTTTGTGAATTGAAATACATTTTTCACACTATATTTTACTAGCTATCCCATGTAAGGGTTTAAGGTTAGTTAAGAAGCTTCAAGCTAAAGCATGGTAGAGCGAACTGTACATGTTTAGAATCTATCTTAACAGCATTCCAGGTTTATGTATTTCCGATAGGCCGAACAGACTTGTTGAGTATATGCCTGTCGGTCTGATTTGGTCAATATGAACTTGAGTAAAGTATATGTTCCTCCTTTTGTTTCTATATTATTTTTGTTAAAATCTATACTGTCCTCTAGTTTTTGGAACTACTGCTTGTCTTTAAGTATATTACTCATCTTTTTAAATGTAATCATTTCTGTCACGCAGGACTACTACTCTCGATCTTTTATCAGACCATGTATTCATCAATTTTTGTAGTTCTTCTCTGTGTCCCTTTTGCACTAATCAGGGCACTTTACTCAAACTGACATAGCCATGTAAGGGCATAAGGGGAATTGTCATCTGAATTGATAACAACCAGTGGTGTCCGTCAGGGATGTCCACTTTCCCCATTCCTGTTTAACTTCATCATAGATATGTTAATGTAAGAATCCTTAACTGAACTTAAAGACTTAAGAATCGACTTGTTTCCAGGGAATAGTCCTATGGACTTAGAATACGCAGACGACATAGTCCTGTTAGGGGAGGACGCTGACAAAATGCAGAGTCTTCTGAACACCTTGAGCAGCAATCTTCGTATGTTTGGCATGCGATTCGCCCCTGTGAAATGTAAGATGCTGCTACAGGACTGGACTACGTCAACTCCGAGCTTAGTGATAGGGAGTGAAGTGATAGAACATGTTGACCACTTCACCTATTTGGGAAGTTGTATCAGCACCAACGGATTGATTGGCGACGAAATCTCAGCACGGATCCAAAAAGCTCGGGCTGCTTTCGCTAACTTGCACCATCTCTGGAGTAGGCGTGACATCCGGTTATCAACCAAGGGACGTGTGTACGGTTCAGCAATTCGCTCCGTCCTTCTCTATGGCTCTGAAACATGGCCAATACGAGTTAAAGACATGAAAAGGTTGACTGTTTTTGATCATAGATGTCCACGATATCTTTCTCACGTTAGGTGGTATAATAAGGTAAGTAATGTTGACGGTAGGCGTAGAGTGTTTGGCAAAGAGGGGAAATCAATCGACGAGGCCATAAAGTTACATAGATTGAGATGGCGAGGTCACGTGCTGCGCATGCCTAACCATCGCCTCCCCCACCCCGACGGGCATTACTAGCTGATATAGGTGCAGGTTGGAAAAGAGTAAGTGGTGGCCAAACAAAAACATGGCTTCAATCCATGAAATCCCTGACAGTTAAACTGAGTCAGGTAGGGAGATGCAGACTTCCTGACTGGTTGCGGCCCGCCCTCGGGACTCTAAGAATCAATGGCTGGAGACAATAGGTGACATGGCTCAGAATCGTTGTCAATGGCTTACGCAGATGTATTCAGTCTCTGTAATCTTGCATATTCCTTTCTACCATTACTCATTCTGTTTCACTCTTATACCTGTCAAAACTCTATTGATTCTCTTCACTCATCTTCTTGTCTACCTTTGTGTGGTATTTGGAACGTGGCAGTTCGAACTGCTGCACTTGGGTGCCAAGTTCTATGGTGAATCCAGACAGAGACAAAGTGTCCCTTTTGTGAGGATACTTATACAGTTGTACCTGATATCTTTACATTGGTAATACGAATCTACTAGACTGGATTTATGGTGTTCTCTATTCCACGTTGGAGGATGCAACTAGATCGTTATCCTGATTATATAAGTTTTCGAAGTCAGTATCTGCGTCTATAGGGTTGATTCGTTTGCGTCTATCACAAAATCGTGAACCTGGAGAAGGCAGAACCTGATGACGAATTTATCGAAAAGAATATTTTCTTGATTTGCTTGTATTCTCTGAGATGGTTGGCAGAATTGTGAAGCTTTTATATTGTCCGTCTAGGCAACATCATCAATTTATTTGAATTCTCCATTGGATGTGTCTCCTGACAGCCATTGTTGTGACTGGTTGTTTATTTCGAACGTCTCTATTGATCACATTTTTATTGAAATTGAAATTTGAACATTTCTGTCATGTGATTTATTTTCTATTAGTTGGTAAATTTTATCGGTAGTATTATGTTTGTTAATCGCTGATTTATCTGAGTACCAGACATCTAGAAATTCAGTGGCATGTTTGATGTTTCCTCCACTTAAAATTTAAACATTTTTGATGAAATACTTCTTGAAGACAGTTAACAGATATTTCTCTTCTATTCTCTTCAGGAATTGTGTGATACAGGGTGTTTGAACTCTTTTAAACAATGTCTGCACACAGTTTATTTTCTGAATAATTGGATGGTTATTATTATTGTTATTATTATAGTTGAGTATTTGATCTGTATGGTTCTGACATGTCCCGACAAAGGTGCTGGCATTGTCCTGATGGATCGCCAAGACTACATCGATAAAATGTTATCAGTCTTGTCAGATGAAAACAAATTTTCAAAAGAAAGTATCCAGAAAGATCAAACGGAACAAATTGAAGGAAAGCTAACACAAATGCTGAAGAAGATGAAGAATGAATCGATTATCAGCTCTGAATTATTCGAGCAAATACGACCCTCCGATTCCGTGATTCCCCGTTTATATGGTCTGCCAAAAGTGCAAAAAGAGAACGTGCCACTACGTCCAATCTTGGACATGATAGATTCTCCATATCATGCTACTGCCAAATGGCTCGCAGATATCCTCCTACCTATCAGAAACAACCTTTGCAAGCATAGTGTTTCTGATTCGTTTGAATTCGTCGACTCAATAAATGATGCTAATGTATCTGGGAAGAAAATGATATCCATGGATGTCACTTCGCTTTTCACCAACGCTCCCCTCACTGAAACTATATGCTTTATATGCAAATTCATTGAGGATAATAATGTAGACGAATGTGTGTCGGGGGTATAGCGGTTAGGACGCTTGCCAACCATGCACGTGGTCCGGGGTTCGATCACCGGCCGACGCACTACTTTACCTCGCTAAGCCAGAAATAATGCTGGTGAAGAGGAAAGGTTGAGCATGAGGCTAGCAACCCCATCCTGTAAAATAAACACTGCTACAGATACTTCGAGCCACTAGCTTGAAGCCCTATGTTCCACTGGGGAACGTGAAAGAAAAAAAATGTGTTCCGGTCCACTACTTAAAGGAACTACTATTGAGGTGCACTCTAAATGTCCAGTTCAAGTTCAACAACACGATTTATAAACAAAGAGATGGAGTGGCAACGGAGTCACCATTAGGTCCTTTACTTGCAGACTGCTTCTTGGCTAGTTTGGAGAATAGTATTTCACGGCCTACTATCGACAGTTTCCATCTGTACCAAAGATACATGGATGATACTTTCATCATATATGACGACAATACTGACATCGAATTGATAACTAAAGAGTTCAACAGCTGCCATCATGCCATCAAGTTCACGTCAGAATCAGAGATTAACTCGGAATTCCATTTTTTATATGTTTTTCTAAGGAGGAGGTCTGATGGTTCTCTTCAAAGACCGATCTACAGGAAACCAACATGGAATGGTCAGTACACAAACTTCCATAGCTGGGTCCCTTTGAGAAGAAAGAGAAATCTGATCCATTCCTTAACCTCAAGAATAAGGAGGATATGTTCAAGTGATGCAACCGTCGGGGAACTGGAGCGACTCAGACAAGTCCTCATAGAGAATGGATATCCTCCAAGATTTATCGAGAAAAACATGAAGTTAAGGGATAATCCTGAAAGAATCAAGACAGTGCTAAAAAACTGCTATTTATGAGTGTCGAATTTAAAGGTGATACTGCAGATGAGATCCTGAAGAAGCGCTTATGCAGATCACTGGGGAAAGCCTTCTTTATGGCTGAGCTACGTATCAATTTCTACAGCCGACAAATGACCAACGGATGTGTGAAGGATAAACTGCCGCTTTGGGCCACATCAATGTGTGTTTATAAATTCACCTGCTCATGTGGAGCTAGTTATATTGGCCGCACAAAGCGAACGCTTTCTAAACGCATATCTGAACATTATCCGGCATGGTTAGCAAAGGGACAATGTAAGACAATTAGTAGCTCAATTGTTGAGCAATTGGTGAACTCAGGCCGCAAAGCTCCACCGGAGTCGTCTTTCAAGATCATCTACAAAGTGAAGCCAAATGGTACAAAGGGCATCAGGTTCCGGCTTTTGTGTATGGCGGAGGCACTGGCAATTCATCAATACAACCCTGAACTCTGAATACAGAAAAGGTTTGTCCAGTCTCTTATTCTACCTTGGTCTTAACCTCTTCACTAATCGTTCCGTGTTTTAAAAAAATTTGATTTTTTTCTTTTCCTCTTTTGTAATTTTTAATCTTACTTTTAGTTTGCTTTTACTATAATAATTAATTCACTATTATCACTCTAATATGCTCCTTTTGTGTATTTTCGCACCCTCTTCACACTTGTTAAATTAACACTCAAATACCTTTATTCTGACTCAATAGCAATTTTAACCTTATCAAATTTCTATCTTTGTTCCGTTGAGTACCACGTAATTTACAACTTTAAATTTTCACTTCTAAAGCCATTTCTGAGTAATTATATCAATTATGTAACCCCCTATTACTCAATAATAGACCACTTTATATTTTTGTAAGTATAAATATGACTGTACAGCCAGCTTGTGAAGATGATTTCGTCGATAAAGTAAATTTTCTTCGCTGAATCTGTCTTTTATTTTCTTCATGACTCAGTGGGTATTTTCGGTGATCTGTATGCGTTGATTTTCTGTATTCTTGTGTTTCTAAATTTCCTGTGTGTTAATTCTCTTGATTAAGACATCCAAGAATGGGATTTTGTTGTTTAATTCTCCTTCTCTATTAAGTTTAATATCTTCAAATATTTTGTTGACTAATTTGTGAGTTCATTCCAAATAATTTCTTTTAACTATTATTAATATGTCGGCAACATAACGTACTCAGATTTTTGGTTTAATTATAGTTAGGGCTATTAATTCTAATCTCTACGTAATGGCTTCAGCAATCAGTCGTAATATAGACGATCCCATTGATGTGCCTTTCATCTATTTGTATATCCAATTATTCAACTGCAAATGCGTTGTAGCACGTAGTTCTGTGAGTTGTCTAGAAGGACGGCGAAAGCTCTGCATTGAAATCAACCAGCTGAGAGAGAATACAACTTGATCAAAATCATCCACCTTAGCTAAAATTATTCTTTTTGCTAATTCAAGAATATTTTCTGTCTATCCATCAATCCTCTGAACAAATTCATCATCTTTTATCTTGATAAAGTTACTTATTTTCTTTTTTTCTTTTGTTCTACATATATAGGTGCAGGGAATGGAATTGGTCGTGAAATGTGTCTACAATTTGCTAAGCATTGTTCAAATATACTAGCGTTGGATGTGGACGAAAAAGGTCTTGAGGAAACTGCTGTTTATGTGAAAAGTAGAAGAGGTGTACAAATTAAACCATACCTATGTGATTTAAGGTAAATCGATACTTTTTAGTAATCTAATAATTTTAACATCTTATTATTTTAACACTGATAGAAGGATATTCGCAGAGAAAATTGGCTGTTTCTAACGTATTTATTATTATTATTATTATTATTATTATTATTATTATTATTATTATCAAACTGTATACTCATATTGTGGTGTGGTGTGATACAGACCGTGTGTTCCAATCAAAATATGATTCTCACATATTCCCACAGTTCAATATGGTATTAGTTTGTTTTTTTCCTTCACGTTCCCCAGTGGAACATAGGGCGTCAAGCTTATGGCTTGAAGTTTCTGTAGCAGTGTTTATTTTACAGGATGAGGTTGCTAGCCTCATGCTCAACCTTTCCTCTTCACCAGAATTATTTCTGGCTTAGCGAGGTAAAGGAGTGTGTCGGCCGGTGATCGAACCCCGGACCATGTGCATGGTCGGCGAGCGTTCTAACCACTATACCACCGACCCTATGGCATTAGTAACAGAATACTATATATATGTGAACATTCTACTTCATTTCGTTTCATGTAAACTAAAATCACACGCTCAGTGATTGGTTAACGAATATGAATTAATATCAGTAAAATGTTTGAGCATTGTGGATTAGATCAAATAAAGCATAATTATATTTCAATAGTTTACACACAATGATAAGTTTTGTTATTGGTAATATATTTATAAAAGATAATATAAAAAAGACAAAAAGGAGGTTAAAAACGGACAATAACAAGATGGAAGAATGCAAAAAACAGTCACAATACCATTTAAAAATGGCACATCAGAGGCAAATCAAAGAAACGTCAAAAAAATATCGGCATTCGCACAACTTTAAAACCACTAAATCTAATCAAAAATAAAATAAATCAACTGAAAGATCCCATAAAAATGATGGATAGAAACAACTTGATTTACAAAATATCTTGTGCTGACTGTCCGACTAAATATGTGGGGCAAACGTCCAGATCACTAAAAATAAGAGTGAATGAACATAAACGCCTGACTAAAGGTCAACCAACAGGAACATAAGCCTACAAGAATCTTGAAAAAAATTCGTCGATAGCTGCACATGCATGGGAAAAAAACCACAATATCTATTGGAACAATGTGTGTATTCTAAAAAAAACTAACATGAACAAATGGAAAGAAAGACTGTATACAATCTGACCTATATTGTAATTATTCATGCCTTCATGCATTATATAAAAACTGTGTATGACAAGTACCTGTGTGATCAGAATGTCCGAAATGTGTTACATTGCACGTTTCAGATAAACTACGTCTTCTTATTGTGTTGTAGAAAGACTTATAACAGAATCGATATTCATTAAGGTCACACCGGATACATGTAACAAGGGTGACTCAGTACAACTACCAACAACTTGGAATATAATTCTGGATACAAAAACATAAACTAACGTGGAATATAATTCAAATACAAAAAAACATGAATAAGCAAAAATAATGAACTATATATATGCGTACAAATCATAAATTTGTGAATCAAACAATTCCAACAGTGGTGTGAACACGGGCAGTAATTTTGCTCGAAATATTACCAATAACAAAACTTATCATTGTGTGTAAACTATTGAAAAATAATTATGCTTTATTTAACGAAAATGAACTTTATATATATATATATATATATATATATATATATATATATATATATAAGCAGCGGTTTGATTGATGAAAAATATACCTTGGTTTCCGTGTCTTGCCTTCTGCTGCTGCGATATGAAATTTTTCATGTTCCAGGCTATGAGCCACACTTACTTACTGTTTGAGGGCTGGTGATACTACTCAGCTGTCCATGCTGAAGTAGATAGAAAAGGAATCGAACTCAAAAGTCTACTGTCTACTCCAGTGAACCACGTCTTCAATACTTTTTTTGGCAACTCTAAAGAATAGTAGCCCAAACCGAAACTACCTAGTGAACGGACAAATGACCTTGACAAGGACAACTTCGACCAATCAGAAGGCTTAAAATATTGGCCCATAATTGTAATAAATCGTTTATATAAAAGTAATGCAATGTTAAAAAATAGTTACAAAAGACAATGTTCGCGTATAAGTTGCAGAAAAACCTTCCAGTTTCTCATAGGAGTCTTGATACTCATGTTAAACCAAGTCCTGTAGATAAACTCATCGAGATAACTGTAAATAATTGCATTTCTTGATCCATTCACAGATCTGATACGTTTTTTAGGTGACTCCAGAAACTTTCGATGGAATTAGTGTGAGTTCCATCAAAAGGATTGAGAAAACCATTTGTATGGTTGACCACTTGATGAATATAGCCCAGATTCGATAACTGACTGTAACTACTCCATTCATCTGTATGAATAGTCGTCCCAGGCAGCACTAAGTGCTCGATTATGGGCAATAATACACCTGTCCTGCGATTAGGGATCGCCCTAATATATCCTCTCTGGAGGCTGGTGTCATATGTCCCCAATACCTATTTCTGATTCACACTCAATCTCCCTCGATTATATTTTCTTTTTATGAAAAGTACCTAAGGAATCTGTGAATTAAAAACGAACGACATACGTACTCGAACTGATTTACTGGTTCGGCACTCATTTCACCAACAAACAAACCCATCGATGCACCTATTGTATCTTTGCATAAGAATGACACCTCCACAATGGCAATTTTCCGACATTCCTATCAGTCCGTTCTCCAAACAGTAATCAAAAACAAGATCTCGAGCGAATTTGCAACGCAAAAGGTGTAAAGCACCCATAAATACGTCTGGAAAATATGGAGTCACCTGATTGATTGTTCAAGGTCATTTATCCGTTTCCTAGGTAGTTTCGGTTTGGGCTGCTATTCTTTAGAGTTGCCTTTTTTTGATACCTGTAACCCTTGTGAAAGTGTAAATAATGAATGTCTTTAAAGTTACAAATATCATCACTCAATTACAATTAATTTATTTGTAGTCGTGATTCTAATTAAGAACATTGAATGATTATAAGGCAGATTATGTAATGTGTAAAATATTTCATAGGGTGTATTAATCTCGGAAAGGTGCTTTCACAATTATTAAGATTACCAGAACTAAAGAACATTTCTTGTTGTGGTGAAAAACAGTTTGGTTGAAACAGAATGTTTTTTGTCTCAGAACTTGAATGACTCTGGAAGTTGTTTAAATTTGAAGTAAATTTATCGCTAAGTTGGATGTTTTTGAGGTTTGTGTCCTCCCTAAGCTTGGTTAGCTTATAAATGTAACGCTGTTGTTGCCAAGGGAACAAACAATAATTATTAAAATATCAACATTATTCTGGAAATTATGCTCACACACAATACAGAATTCTTCTCTTAATTTCGAATACTCAGTTATTACAGCAACAACACAGTGACTCACAATTTAAACTGTGTGCAGACATTGTTTAAAAGAGTTCAAACACCTTGCAGCATGTCAGCGCTGAAGAGAAGAGAACAGAAATATTTATTTTCAGTATAGAATCTCCAAGTAAAATATGCATCGACAGTAGTCATCGTATGACACAGCATCGTTCCATCTGAAACATGACTCGACTTTCCATAACATTTTTTTCTTTATTTTCTTTTTGAAGTACACTACACATTGACAAGTTGGAAGTCAATTCAAAGTTTGCGGTTTGAGTTCATGTTGGAATCCAAAGACACCATTGGAGGCTTAAAACAACAAGAATCACAGAAAAGTAGAAGTATTCTTCTGAATGGGAAGTTGAGTAGCCGAGTGCTGTAAGAAGGCTGCCAGTGAAGCCTTTACACTTAAAGCATAGACCACATGGAATACAAAAATTCACATTTGTCCAGACTGAAGGCAACAATAATTCGTTGTTATTATTCCTTTTGGTCCCAAGTGAAGCATAGAGCTTCAATACCAAATCTCCATTTCACCCTGTTTCCTGCAATCGTCTTTCTCTGGATCCAAGATCGCTCGTAAGCTCTCATCTCCGCCTGCTCCTCCTCTTTCTCACATGGTCTCATTGTTGCATATGGTCACTCATTCGGGTTCTGCTCTAGTGACAGCCTGGAGCGAGATGTCTTTCGGCGGTCTCCTTGATGTGTATCTGATAACTGTTGGTCAATAGATTCTTGTTTGGTTCGTCTCTTGTTGCTAATCCTTCTTGGCCAGCCATCTGACCTTCAGTATAAACCGAAGTATGCAGTTGTGGATAAAATTCTGCAGTAGCCTTTTGGAACCCTTTTGGAACACGTCAAGTCTCTGACATTGGTGGTGAAAGTCCAAATATTGTTCTTTACGCTGAGTGCAGTAGATTTCGGCAATGGTTTCAGATCAATGAAGGTCATATTCCTGTTTTCATGTCCCCACTTTTCGTATCGCCATCCGTGTCACCTGTATTTACAACATTGCTACCTATTCAAATGGAAGAAGTGACTTTCTGTAGACTTTTACCGCTGATGGTGATTGATGCTTGCTGTTGTTGCTGTTGGTTAGGTATATTCAAAGTCTCTGACTTCTCTATGTTCACTTGGAGTCCTATCTACGCTGCTCCTTCTTCCAACTTGTTGATTTTCACCTGCAAAATCTTCAAGTTTGTGTGACCTTAGACATAAATCACCATTCACGAAGTCCAGATCTTCGAGTGTCTTTCTATCGTTTCTGCCTACGCCATTCTTCCCGTGCTCCACGGTCTGTGATATGATCCATTCCACCGTGGTTAGCAACATCAAAGCTGGTAGTAGACAGTCTTGGTTTTTACACCTATCTTCACTTAAAAGGCTTTGAGTTGAGTTCTCCTCTATGAATCGCAGTAGTTGTGACAAAGGAGAGGTGAACAGACTGGTCTATAACAAAGTAAAACCATGAGTTCATCTTCATTCCTCTACACCGTCTACAATGGAAAGTCCTCCACTACCTCACTTACTTTAGCTGGTGTTCCTCAAAGTGCTGTTCTTTCTCCTTTTCTGTATTCTTTTCTCTTACATGATTTGCCCCATTCCAATGTAGCCACTTTTGTCAAGTATGCTGATGACCTCTCTGTCTCTATGTCTGTCAACTCTCAGTCAGATTGTTCCAAATTAAATAACTTTCTGTCGGAAATTAATCAGTGGTCCTCTTCAAACGGTCTTAAGCTGAATCCGTCTAAATGTCAGGTAGTAAATTTCACTTTCAGGCGAAAACGTGACCTACAACAACTAGCTAGCTCACATGGTCCCACTATTATTGACGGCATAGGGGTTGAAACTACATCTAATGTCAAGTACCTTGGACTGAGTATTTCCTCCTACCTTTCCTGGTCCTCTCACATCTTGCTAGTTACTAGAAAGATGTTTCGCTTAACGCTCTACGTTAGGAAGTTAAGGCAATCTAGTATAAAGCAGTCTTTGCTTTCTCAGTTTGTCAACTCTTGTATTCTAACCATCTCTCTTTACTGCTCCCCATTAATCTTTCCTGAGCTACTTAAGAAAGACTTTGCTTTGCTGCGTAGGGCACTAAAAGCTGTTAGAAGGGGAAGTGGGATTTCGTTAAACCAACTGGTTAACACTATTGTGGATAGACATATAATGTCATGTGGGAAACTAGCGAATACTATATTGCCAGACCCCGAGCATCCTCTCTGTACGCATCTCTCTCCTTGCATTTCATCTGGTAGAACTACAAGCAGCTATAGGAGGCTATATACGAGGACTACCAAGTAAAAAAACTCCACAATACCTTATCTGGCACAGCTGTTATGTGATGAGAAATCCGTTAGGGGTATGACACGATCAACTTACTGCGGCACTCTAACAAATAGTTCCCATTAGTTTTTGTTCTCCTTTCTTTGTTACTATTATATTGTTGCTCACATATTCTATTACACACTAATTTTATATTTCATATCCTGTGGTGCATTGTTTAAATATGTGAATGCAATGCTGTTCCTTTTTATTTCTTTTATTTATCTTTCTTCTTTTGTTGTTGCTGCTTTTTGTTTTTAAAATCTTGTAAAATTTATGAGGTAATTAGATGTAATATTGTAATGCACGCTGAAAATTTCATACCTGTACCACAAATACTGTTTGGAATAAAGCTATTATTATTATTCTCCGCCGGTTCTCATAAGACTAAAGTAAACAGAGGTACTGTACATACGTACTCTGTTTGATACACATGATCTCAGTTGTTTTAAGAAGCCGAAAATCAAGCAAAATACTGCAGGTTCATGCATGAATCATGAATAAATCATTTTCTAGATTGGTCGACTGGTAGAAATTGTTCAAATATTCCAGAACGGAACTTCTCCGTAAAGTTGCAAATTAAATTATGCCTATACATGAGACATTATCCAAACAAAAAATAATTCTTTTTGTTTTATTCTTATACAAAAAGTTCTCTAACAGACATTGACCGTACTGTCAATGAAATACTAGAAGATTATGGTCGTGTTACAATCTTGGTGAATAATGCTGCAATTATTAATTTATTGCCATTGCTGCATCTCAGTTTAGACAAATTTGATAAATGCTTTAGAGTCAATCTTTATGCGTACTTCTATGTAAGTTTATAATTTTGTAACATTTTTCTTGTTCATGGATAATCCCCATCCAGACATTAATGAAAACAAAACACGTAGATCAACGAAGAGTCTCTTTTCGGCGGCTTAACTGTACAATCGCAAATATATATATATATATATATATGTTATTCTGTATGTATGTGTACATTAAGTTTGTCAAACAAAAATACAATTGGTTATAGTTATTTTAATTAAACAGGTGAAGATTGGTAATTGGAGTTACGTAATACAAAAAATCAGTCAAGAAAATTAGGTGTTAATGAAATTAATGGGTAGTAACAAAGGTGATGAGTTGTCACAAACAGTTGTTAAAAAAGAAGTTACGTAATAATATGAATAGTTTGATGAGTGAGTTTTACTCAGGATGCACATAGGAACAAAGTAGATAATACGAAATTACGTAAGAGTTCTAAATGAATACAAGAATTATAAGTAATTAAAGAACAGGCGAAGAAACAAAATTAAGTCATCAAAATAAAAAAAAATCAAATCAAATCAAAAAAGTTGTTACCAAGACAGTAGAAGTGGTTGAGTAATTCTCTTTTGTATGCACAGCTCCGGTTTTCCTATGTGAATGGCCAGAGCTTCAGCGATACAAAGAAGACGAAACCGTATTGCTTTTGATAGGTTATTCTTGACTCTGTAGATTACTTTGAAGCAGGAGGCGTTTTTTGAGATGGAATGATCAGTGTTAACCAGGTGTTCAATTATCGCACTCCTTATTGCACCACTATTGCCTTTTCGCAACCATACTGGATAGTGTTCTTGAATCCTCTTGGACAGGGTGTGCGTCGAACGACCAATGTACCTGTCTCCACAGCAGCAGGTGAACTGATCTATACACATAGAAGTGGTCAGATGCGGGATCGTGTCCTTGAGGCTTCTGCAGATCAGTGGGCGACTGGAGAACACTATTCTTAGCGTTGCTGCAAAGAATGTTCTTCTCAGAGATGATGTGATCCTTCTCTTGAGAATATCGCTTGCTAAATCTCCCTTGAAATCCAAGTTCATGTAGAGTTTCTTTTTTGGCGCAATTAAAGTTTCGTTTCTCCGAATTCTTGGTTTGATATTTTTGTCGATGAATCTTATTGGGTATCCATTTTGGATGAAAATTTCTCTTAGAATATCTAATTCTGTTTCCAGAACGTTAGGACTACAGATGCGACGGATGCGGGTGGCAAGTTATTTAATTAAATTTCGCTTTTGTTCAATAGGTACCCAGCTATAAAAGCTTGTTAGTTGACCATTCCAAGTAGGTTCTCTATGGATCGATCTTCTTAGGCTCCCATCAGTTCTTCTCATTAGTTTCACATCAATAAACGGAATTTTTGACTCTTTTTCCATTTAAAGAGTGAGTTTTATTGCTGGATGGCAACAGTCAAATGTCTTCAGCAGTAGATTGGGGTCGTTGTTGTTGTCACAAATAATGAATATGTCATCTACATATCTTTTACACAGTCGTAAATTTTCAATGCTTGGCTTTAGTGGACCTTTCTGGAGGCTTGCGACGAAGCAATCTGATAGTAGTGGACCCAACGGAGATCCCATTGCAATACCATCTTTTTGTCTGTAGGTGGTGTTGTTGAATGTGAACTGGACGTTCATAGTGCATCTCAATATTAATTCCTTCAGATATGTTGTTGGTATTCCAATATTGAGATGGTTGTCATCCATATATTTGCATATGTACTTATATACACATATACACAAAATAACACATATATATTCATCTTGTTAACTAAGCTTGTAATTATGATGTGGTTGTGTTCACTGAGCCGGATAATTTATTTGTGAAGCTTTCATTGCCCTACTTACTAGGCAAAATCTTCAGCGCATACTTCAATTTGATGAAGTCAGCTTTTTTTAAGATTTCTCCACGAGTTTATTAGTCATCTCTCCTGGTGGGTGAGCTTGAAGGTGACTGGTTACTTTTGTGTGTTTACACACCTTCTAGGCTACTTGCATTGGAACTGATCGTTTCCTCACATACAAAAGGTCAAAGTTCAAGTCAAGGAAATGATCATTTCCAATACAAGTAGCTTAGAAGGTGTGAAAACACACAAAAGCAACCAGAGTCACATTCGAGGTCACCAGGAGAGATGACTGATAAACTCGTGGAGAAATCTAAAAGCTCACTTCAGCAAATTGAAGTATGCGCTGAAGATGTTGCCTAGTGGGGATAGGGCAATGACAATTTCGCAAATAAACTATCCAGCTCAGAGAACACATTCACATCAAAATCATCCATCTGAGCTACAAATCTTCTCCATCATATCTAACCTTGTAACTGGTCTTCAAGTCATTGAAAAGCTACATATATATACTGATTAGTCACAATGCAATAACTGGTATCTAATCCACTAGTGTTGTTGCTGACCAGTAAGGTGTGTAATGCGGCGAGCCTAGTAGATGACTAATCATAACAGATGGAAGGCTTGCAACTATGTTTTATGCTGAAAAGTTTAGTGGGAAAATCTTGGATTACAGTGATACATGTCGTGAGTTGTTCGATTTCTCGCAAGCAACATCATTTCCTTTAACGTTGTACATACGCTTTGCCGACGAGTACTGTAACGACGGAAGACAAGAAAGAGACTTGATGACAGACCTTTGTTTAGGAAAAATACATCGTATTTATACATTTTTAGATACATTAAAGTTCGGCTAAATCAGAGGGGAATAAACTGTTCTGATTAGTTTTCAATTGGCCAAAAGTTAAACGATTTCTGATGATATTAAACGGTTGGAGGCAATCGGCCACAGGAAGCCTTGGACCTAGGTTTCGTGCTAGTTGGCACTCTTCAGCAAGGCATATCTGCAACCTTGAAGGAACCCATGTCCCTTCTCAGATTCGAACCCGCGTCACCCAGTGCTGCAGTCACAGACGTTACCTCTGAGCTATTCGGGCTCGCGATTGACCTCCTGTAGGACTGTGGTGGATATTTTGATTTGACACTAGTAACTAGTGTGATGCGTCTAGTCCTCTCTTTGATGCAAACTGAATTCTATCAGTCAGGTTGTAATGTGGCCACCATTCTAGGTAGCTCGCCATCACGGTTTACATTGTTGGCAGGAAGCCGATTGCCTCCAACCATCTAATATCATCACAAACAATGTACACCGTGATGGCAAGCTACCTAGAATGGTGGCCACATTACAACCTGACTGATAGAATTCAGTCTGCACCAAAGAGAGGACTAGACGCATCACACTAGTTACTAGTGTCAAATCAAAATTAAACGATTTCTGTTATGAGGTTATTTCTTATCCACTGAGTGAAATAAATCTAGATTTGAGGAATAGACACTTCTGCCTCTAAAACCGTTGACTTAAAATGTTGATCGCACTTTTTGGCCGCTTCCTATCAATTTGTATCCGCCACAGTACCAGTAAACACGGAATTTATGTCTATGTATAACCTCTAACCATCTTTCAATAAAGCAAAACATTTTTGTCGCTAAACTGGAGGTTAATAAACGTCAGTGTGACAAGCCAGAGAACTTTTTGTGTGACTGCTCTTTATTTTGACATACTGCGTTGGTGTTCACAAGATTTAATTGGTAACCACCGAAGGTAAGAAACGTTTGGATTTCTTTCATCTCCTCCTGTGAACTGACCAGTCTTCAGCTCAGTGCCTTCTGAGGCCTAAACTAAGCACTGCAGGAGAAAAAATTCAACCTCTCTGTGTTTCTTCCTTCCTTGAAGTATTTTGTACTGTTCACCTCCTAATTGGAATATTTTTTTAGCCTGGGATGCAGGTATACTCATCTGATGAGCCCCAAAATAGCACAAAATGAGCATCCCCGTTCTCACTGCTAGTTACCATCAGTCAAAATAACTTCACACTAAACCTTAGCGTCCGTTCTAGGAGACGGCATGTTAATAAAGACTGAGCATTTCCATTGGACGACCTGACTGTATCTTTGCCTGTCAAATGTCAAAGCGACTGCTCTAAACTTAATGGCTTTCTATCAGAAATCAGCCAGTGGTCCAAGGAAAATGGTCTTACCCTAAACCCTTCCAAATGCCAAACAGTCAATTTCACCTTTAGGCATAAATCCGACCTAAACAAACTGGTTGGCTCTCACGAGGTATGCAACATCGACGGCACTGAAACAGAAAGCAAATCGGAAATTAAATACCTAGGCGTCATTCTGTCTGCTGATCTCCCCTGGTCGCCTCATATCCTAACAATTTCTAAGAAAATATTCCGTCTTACCGTCTACATCAACAAGTTAAGACATTCTGGTATAACCCAACCCTTACTCCTACAATTCGTTAATTCTCGCATTCTGCCTATTATTCTCTATTGTCCCCACTTAGTTTTCCCTGGCTACTGAAGAAAGACTATACCTTATTACGCAGGATGTTAAAGGTTGTCAGCAGGGTAAGCAACGTGCCACTTAACCAGCTTGTTAATATTCTGGTTAACAGGCACATGGACTCATGTGAAAAATGGGCCAAATCCATTTTATCTAACTCACACAACCCTCTTCACTCACAACCCTCCCCTTGCATCTCATCATGTAAAACCAGAAGCCAATATAGAAAACTATATGCTCGCACCAGCAAGTACAAAAACTCAACCATACCCTACTTAGCTCGTGTTCTGTGTGATAAAGAAAGCGTTAGGCGTGACAACTATAATTCATTAAATAGTCAGTAGAACAACTGGATCTCGTCTTTCCAACTCATATCATTTATAGGTAAAACATTTTGCTTCTTTCTTTTCCTTTTCTCTCTCTTTTTTTCGTTCTGTGCTGCTTTGTTTTTTTCTCTCGCTTACGCCAGTAAATATAAAAGCACCTACTTTTCTAACACCTTCAAACATTGTTCAACTTTGGCTTTGCTACCGGCATGCCAATATGTTGTTGTCATAGTGAACTGAGATTTCCTTAATCTATGCAGAATTTTATTTATTGATAATGTATTAACTGGATGCAATACTATAGTAAAAATGCTGAGAATTCCATTCTGTATCACAAGTACTGTTTTGGAATAAAGCAAATTATTATTATTATTATTATTATTATTATTATTAAATGATGGGAAATTCAAACATTTCAAATTTTATGAGTGTTTTAAAGCAGACACTGCACGTAGCTTTAACTTTAATAATACACAGTCATTGTACACATTCTGTTTTCCTTTTCTTATGTCCTTCTTCTTTATCTTATATAGCTGATCAAAGGATTGCTACCAGGCATGCTTGGCACATCAGTGTCATCAGACTGTTCAAATCACACGAACAATAGACCTGCACGTGGTCATATTGTATATGTATCCTCTGGTGGGGGACTACTACCAGTTCCTCGGTATACAGATTATTGTGCAACTAAAGCAGCCGGTTTATTATTATCTGAAAGTTTAGAATTAGAATTGAAAGAGATGGGTGTTGCTGATCAAATACACATCACTCGTGTTATACCACATATTGTAAGAACAAAATTAGTCGGACTTATTACAGGATCGTGAGTTACTCAGAAATTATTTTTATTATTACTATTGTTGGATTAATGAATCTTAAATAAAAGCAAATCTGATTGTTTTTCCAGCATTGGTTTGCAGGATTTGATTGAAACGACGACACTGGGGGTGGGTCGACGAGACTGTGAAATTACATCGACTGAGATGGTTAGGACATGTGTTATGTATGCCTAGTCATCGCCTTCCTCGACAATGGGCAATGTTAGCTGACATAGGGTCAGGCTGGAAAAACATGGCACCAGTCAATGAAATCTAAAACAGTTAGCCTAAGCCACGTAGGAAAGTGTAGACTTCCTGACTGGTTGGGGTCCTCGGGACGGTAAAAACCAATGGTTGGAAACAATTGGTGACATGGCTCAAAATCGTTCTCAATGGCTGGTGCAGATGCATCCACTCCTTGTGACTTATGATTTCCAATGAACCTTTTTTGTTCTTCGTTATTACTATTCCTTTGTCTCACACCTCTGTTTACTGTCTCTAATATGCATTTCTCCTACTTTCTTCTCTTTCTTTGTGTGCTACAAGGAGTGTGGAGTGTGGCGACTTGAACTGCCGCACATATGTGCAAAGTTCTATGTCGAAAACAGACAGACACTGGTGGTTGTCGACAGCGATATAAATCACAGGTTGATAGAAGGAAGAATTCATCAGCTCAGTGGCGAAGTGATCAACGAGTCCATCCTGAAACCTGGAAGCTCTGTGTTTGACTGCTGGTGGCGTGATGGGTGTAATGACTTAAGCCGACCCGTCGTAACCTGAATGCCAAGAATCGATTTTTGCATCCTGATGTATAGCTGTTTAAAACGTTCTTGAGAAACACACACAATCACAAAACACTCCAAAGGCAGTAAAAAGACAATTATTTGTGATTGGAATCTACGTGTGGTTCTCTTCAATAATAATAATAATTATTTTCTAAAGTTTTGTTTGTAAGGGTTAGTTATGTTTTTACGAGTTGATCACAGATTGATATCAGTTAGAGAACCATTGCTAATGACTTTCTACAGGATGGAGTTTCCTGGAGTTCTAGTGAGAATTCGTGACCAGTGAGATTCAACCAGATGTCACGTGTGAGGATGGATGTCCAACCGATGACATTGGTTGTGTTGCTCTAAATCACGAATTGGTAGAAGTTAGAATTCATGGACTGGCCATTGAATCCGCTCCCAGTGGATGAATGGAATACGAGCTCGCTGGCCTTGTAGCCGGGAGGTACTGAGTTCGAACCTTGGTGGTGAGTGTGTACTGCTGATGATTCTCAAACTAGTGGGATGGAACAGCTGGTTGTCCAGTACTCCAGTGCTGGTTTTCAATGGTTCTCTAACTGATATCAATCCGTGATCAACTCGTAATAATAATAATATGAAAAACTCAAAACTACCTCAACAGCGCTGTTAGACAGCCAGGCAGGGTAGTTTTCTGAGGACAAAACAAGTACAATAGAACAAAAGTGGTTGACTAGAATTCAACTGTAAGAAGTACCTCAGAATCAAGTAGAATATTCCCAACAAGGTGGGAGCGTGGTCAAAATCTCTGCCCACAATAAATCACACATCAACGCTTCCCGCGAACAGTTTCAGATTAGAACGACGACGATGCACTCAAATAAAATCACATAGTACAACGGACTATCTATGTATATATACAGAACTACAAGGAGAAGCATTAAATTTAGAGATTAAACAAGGATCAATCAAATCAACATGTGATGTGCAAACATCAAAATAATTATATGTAGTCTTGGAGGCTAACGGATAATAATCACAAAGTTGAAAACATTTATTCCCCGATACGAATTTAAAACAAGCAATAAAAGTTAATAATGTAGGATTTAATGAATTCATCAAATTCCGGTAGAACTCGTCAGCTGAATACTCTAAATACATGGATATAAATATATATACTTTTGAAATTACATTAGGAGATATAAGACTGATAAGTAAATAAACTACATTGAATTAGTGATACAGAAATGCAGGTGCGAATGTTTTCCAAGTCATGTTCAATTAGATAAGGGGAGAGAGTAAGAGAGATCAAAATTAAGATAAATTGCATTACGCTTCAATTACATCACTTAGATAAACAATTAGCCATTAGAGAATATAACAAGAATTGCAAACAGAGTAATATCCATAGTAATAGTTAAAATAACAATAATAATAATAGTGTTGAAGTGAGTTAAGATAATGCTACTGATAAATGACACTTTTAAATGAATCAAGAATAATAATGAGTGCAAAGTGCCAAAATCCTCAATAACAAAACATCTTGTGGAATACGGACATGATATCGACGCTGTCAAGTCATTCACTGTTATTGTCAGCAGACAGAGAAACAAGAAGATACTTGCAATTGCAGAGGCTTGTGCGATTCGAGTTTATAAACCAGGTCTCTATGTACAAAAGGAGATGGTCGTGACTCTGAATCTACCATGGTAATACGTTTTACTTATTATTCTACCTCTTATTATTATTCTTGATTTATTTAAAAATATCGTTTATCAGTAGGATTATCTTAACTCACTTCAACTCTATTATTATTATTATTATTGTTATTATAACCATTACTATTGATATTACTCTGTTTGCAATTCTTGTTATGTTCTCTAATGGCTAATTGTTTATCTAAGTGATGTAATTGAAGCGTAGTGCAATTTATCTTAATTTTGATCTCTCATACTCTCTCTGTCGCCTTATCTATTTATTTGAACATGACCTGGAAAACATTCGCACCTGTCTTTCTGCATGACTCATTCAATGTAGTTTGCTTACTTATCAGCCTTATGTCTCTCAATGTAATTTCAAAAGTTTATATATATCAGTGTATGTAGAGTATTCAGCTGACGAGTTCTACCGGAATTTGATGAATTCATTAAATCATCCTGCTTTATTAACCTGTATTACTTGTTTTAAAATCACAAAGTTAGTTGAAACGTCCAGTTAAGTATAAATATTATAATCAGATCATCCAGGAGGGATTTTCTAAGGAATCTTACCGTTATAATGGATACGTACAACCGAAGAGTATCAAACTGGGACGAAACATCTGTTCGAAACTTCCTGCATTTCAGTGGTTCTATAACTGTTATCAATCCATGATCCAACTTGGTATCAGGCTGGATTAATTCCATTTAAAATCTCTTTTGCACTGAGAATCGTGAATAAAACAAGAACAACGCATATGGTAGTGCTTATTTTTATTACTTTCGAGTCTCCTTTTCAACTGCTTACGACCTCTAAACATTAATAAGTTTTTGTGTGAATTACATCGTAAAATCAAGACCATGATGACGAAGGAGATCCTACAAATTGTTTGTGTACACAAAGTTCCGGCTTTATGTTATGTATTGCCAAAGCCTCTGTTATACAAAGCAAATGCACTCGTGTCCCTTTCGACAAACTTTGTCGGACTTTGTAAACTATGTTGAACGATGTGTCAGATGCTGCGTCGTGGTCAGTATCTACGATATGTTGCAATATGGATGAATTAATACCTCTACGTTCTCCCTTTACCCAGCCAAACTGGAGGTGTTGAACGTGGCGGCGGGTTATGTTTCTCGACTAACGTCCTATGTACCTAGCTCCTCAAGAGCAGCTGAACATTTAAATACAAATGGAATTAGACAATCAAGGTAACATTTCCTTGACATTAAGATGAACCAGTAGACGGCTACAGTAGGTTATTCGTAACGTGGCACCGCTAAATTCTAAGTTTAGTTGGAACACTTTTTTAACTACACTATCAATCTCTATATTCCTTCCACGTATTTTGCTATTGGCCTGGATGAAGCTTAGAGAATATCCATTCTCTGTGAAGGTTTCTTCTAGTTGTTTGAGCTCATAATCAACAATATCTTCATCACAGATTCTCCGGACGCGTACTGAAAGAGAACAGATTAGAATTTTTTTTTCTGTCTACTGGGACAAAACTGTAAAAATTGGTCAGTTGTCTTGCCCATGTCGATTTTTTGTAAACAGATCTAGGTAAAGGTGTAGTTAAAAGCATTAACAGTTCGATATTGGACCATCTGTTGCAAACCGGCCACAAAGCCAGCCAGCGTGGAAGAATCCTTCTCTATAATCTACCTAATAAATTGCCAAAATCATCGAAGCACCGCATGCTCCAAACACCAGAGGCTATTGCAACTTACCTCGAGCAACCAGTGCTCTGTGTACAAAAGAAGCAAGTCCAGGCAGCCCCTACTACTGCCCTGGCCGGTCTTCAGTAGAGACTATAAACTCATGAATTTGTAATATTATCTTTCCTAATATTTCTGACATTCAGTTTATTGTTATGTTGATGCTACTGAACTGTAATCTATCAATATTATTGATTCGATGTTATTTAAACAACATTAATGTTGTTCATAACACTAATTCTAACATTCACTATAATGTATATATAACTGTAGAGCCTGATGATGAAGTTATCGAAAAGAGTACTCTTTGTTAAGTATCCATTCTTTTGAAAACAGATATTTGCAAAGACCTATCAACTCTCCTTGTGAGTAATACATCAAGGAGAGATATTTTTTCCCTCACTTACTTTTTCTAAGGTGAACCGCATAGCAGGATGACTGTCATTGAATACATTCAGGATGTCATGCAAGTCATAGTTCTCATTGCATATAATGAATATGTCATCCATGTATCTTTTGCAGGAGTTAAGCTCCTTTATAGCATGCTTTAGAGTACCGCTCTCTGTACCAACCAAAAAGAAGTCTGCTAGCAACGAACCAAGTGGCGAACCCATAGCTACCCCATCTTTCTGTCGACATTTCGAGTACATAGAAGTATAAGCTATTTTAGGTATGATGTGGGAATATTAATATCATTAATGCAATTAAAAAATTTAAAATTGCCATACAAAGAACTTAGCCATCGATGACATTCTGGATTCAGCTCTGAAGGATGTGCGTGAAGGTGGTGTAGATCTGCTACCTGAAGATAGACTTTTCGACCTCGAGTATTCAGACGATATCGTCTTACTGTGCGATAGCATGCAGGCTGCCCAAATCGCACTTAATCAGTTGGCGATCAGTGTCTGTAAGTATGGTATGTGCTTTGCACCGTCTAAGTGCAAAGTACTGTTACAAGATTGGCAGGAGCCTGCACCTGCACTCACTCTTGCGGGTGAACCGCTTGAAGTTGTTGATAAGTTTGTGTACCTAGGTAGTTGTGTGAGTGCTGACGGAGGGGTGACCGATGAGATTTCCAACCGTATAATGAAGGCTAGGGTGGCATACATCAACTAGTGCCACCTCTGGCGCCGTCGCGACGTTAGCCTGGCTGTCTAAGGTCGGGTATACAATGCTCTGGTGCGAGCTGTCTTGCTCTACGTCTGTGAAACCTGGCCTCTCTGAGCTGAGGATGTGCAGCGACTCTGCGTGTTCGATCATCGCTGTCTCCACAGGATTGCTTGCGTTCTATGACATCATCGCGTGAGTTACTCTGAGGTTCGGCAGCGTGTGTTTGAACACAGTGGAGATCACCATTCATTGAGTGTCGTCATCTGGAAACACCAGCTCCGGTGGCTTGGACATGTGCTGCGAATGTCATCCCAGAGGCTTCCGTACAGGCCTCTGTTCGCTAGCCCTGCGACGGGATGGAAAGGCGGAGGGTTGGTCAGTCCATGACGTGGCGTCGTGGGATGAAGGATATTTGTGCTAGATTAGCATCGGTTGGTGTGTCACGACTCCCTGGTTGGGGTCCGCGAGATAGCTCGAAACGTTATCGGATATGGCCAAGAATCGTAATCAATGGCGAACGTGTTGCAATTTCCTTCTTTCTTCCCTTCCTGATGATAGTTAACGAATACTGTTTGAACTTGTTAAACATGACTGTTTCCCTTCCAGATGAAGTTCTTTATCCGTTTTCTACTTATATTTTTACTTTAAATCTGTGTTGTTTTGTTATTATTGTGTGGCGCATCTTTCTTGGTGTCATATTGTACCAATTTTTTTCTGCGTTTAAATAAATAAATAATAAAAATATACAAAGAATAGTTACCGACTTGCCTTCTTAGTGGTTCCAGGAGCTCTGTTATCCATTTTACAACATAATGATACGGTGAACCTGCCTAACAACATCATTTTGGTAGGTATGTACATAAATTTCGATTAGTGTTCCATTTGATTTTAACGCCTGATTCTTGAAACTTTCTTCACTTCTTCACTTTATTGTTGTTGTGTTTTCTAAACATAGGAAGTCTCCATTACTCCCACTGTTAGAACCAGAAGAATGTGCCAAACAGATTGTAGATGGCGTTCTTCAGAACAAATCAGTTGTTTATATTCCTCGTATTGTTCGCCTAATGGCTATCTTAAAGATGTAAGTAAATTTAACGATACCCTCGATTATTTGTTTATTATTATTATTGTTTCCTTTAATTCCTAGAGGAACATAGGGCTTCAGCGGTGCGCCTCCACTGCCTTCGGTTCTCTGCTAGAGTATTCACCTGCCTCCAAGTCTGCCCACACGTTTTCATCTCCTCTTCACATGACCTCCTCCAAGTCACCCTCGCACTGACGACCAACTCGCCGATTCCCTTCCGGGTTCCACTCGAGCAATGGCTTGTCTAGTGATATCACTTGATGCTTTGTTTCCTCAGAGTATGGCCAATCCATCTCCATTTCTTCCAGCCTATTTGTTTCACAATCATTGCCAGAGATCTCTTTTGCTGATCTTTTCTGGCCTGCCATCTGATTTTGAGTATTGAGCGAAGACAACTGTTAATGAAGGTCTGTAGTTTGTTTGATGTGCTCTTTATGACGCGCTGGCCAAGTCTCTGATCCGTACGTATAGTAGCACTGACTTCACATTGGATTTGAAAATCCGGATCTTATTTTTGATGCTGAGTGCTGTTGACCTTCACACAGGCTTCAGAGTAGTGAAAGCTTGTCTTGCTTTTACGATTCTTGCTTTGATATCCTCCTTCGTTCCGCCTGTAGTTGAGACGATGCTTCCCATGTAGGTAAAAGAGGTTGTTTCTTTCAGGTTCCTCCCATTTATGCTGATTGTTGTCTGTTGTTGTTGTTGCTGTTCATGACATACCGTGACCATTTCGCAGTGTCTTCTCCGGATGAGTTACTGCTTCATCTAGTTTCGAATCTTCATTGAAAAGGATCGTATTCCCACATGCCTAATATTTTTATATCAACTTGTTAATCAATAATGACCACATTCAGGATGACATTATCAAGTCCTACGAAGGAATGGTAACTGGCAGGATTCACACAAGTCGTATGTATAAATAGACACTCAACAACAATATAAAACTAGTTAGTTTTTAGCGCTAAATTGTAAGACAACAGCAGATAAAATCCATGGTTCACTGGATCCTGTCTAGTCGGCTAAGTGATTGATAATCTGCTCTAGTCAATAACGTTAAGCTTGTATATATTCAACCGATAATGTAGTAGTTATCAGTAAGCACTACTAAATAGTCCAAATTTAGAAGCATTGTCTAGCTTTCAATGATTATTCAATTTCAATAGTTTTGTGACGAAATATAAACTAAAATTATCTAAAATTCATACAAATCAGATGTCATTAATTACTTAGGAATAACATTACACTTGTATCTTTCAGTTTATATATATCATGTGACATGTATTCGTATCATTAAATTTGTCTAATTCCATTATGGGTAAAATTTATTTTTGATAAAGTCTCACAGTGTTTTACAGTAATATTTACTGATGACATTTCGAGCACAACTTATTGCTCACAATCATATCAAGGTGATATCATATCGCAGCCAACTTTCAAGTCATTGCTAGAAACGTTGAATCACTATGTGATTGTTCTATTTGTATATATATATATATATATTGTATTTGTATAGGCACACATTCACCTTCCTCTTTCTTTGAGATAGATACTTACGTCTTCATCTTCATATCTCCATCTGACCCGGCTTATTAGTCAGCTTTATACCGCTCCAGGTTTGCCAACGTTCTATTGTCACTGTTTCTCTTCTTCCTATCTCGTGGTTCCACACACATGCTCTAATCGATGGCCTGCCTCGCAATGCTATTCAAACCACCTCCCTGTTCTTCATCATATTTGTTGAGTGGTCGGGACGTTGTTTATTTGTTCACATAGTTTCTTTTCGCTCAATACAGTCCTGTTAATACTGATCGCTGCTTGTTGTTATTGCCTGGTTATCTGCGTTACCTCTGTCTCAGGAATGTTCACTCGAAGTGTTATCTTTGCTACTTCCTCAGGCATTCTGTCATTTTTCGTCTGCAAGTCTTCCAATTTCTGTGAAATTGAACAGAAATCATCCAGAAGGTCCGGATCTTTCTGAGTAGATACAATCGGTTCAGCAAAGGAAAAACCATTCAAATTTTCTGGTCAATAAAAACAGAAAAACATCTGAGATACGCACGCCTAATGCAAACATGTTTTGACAACTCCAAACAAAATGCTTCCTACGATAAACAACACGACAAAACATAAGCTGAAGTAAACAACATCAACTGTTGAGAAAACAAAAACAAATAAATCAGTCAGAACTCACAACGATGTAAAGTCAATTGCTTAGCTGCGTGGATTTGAAATTATTCTATTAATAGCAACATATTCATTGAGAAAATGAGTGATGGAGTGAAACGTGGATATAATTTGAGATCTGTAGTCTCCATTCTTTAGGTTGTTGTACAGCAACGGTTTTTACTGATTTTGGGCTTAGTTTTGATTTTATTTTGTTTCACTGATATCTCTTTCGAATTAAACGTCTGATGATTTATTTTATCTAGTGTTTTGTATGTTGCGAATGATTTAAGTATCCTTTTTGTTAGTGACTGTTTGTTATGTCCGTTTGTCAGGTTTCTTCTTCGGGTTAATCTTCTCTGTGTTCACCTGAGGTCCTATCTTTGCAGCTTCATCTAACATATATTGATTTTTCCCGGCTAAAGGTCTTCCAGTGAGTTGGTCACCTTTCCCCTCTTGTTTTAATTACACGACAGTTCTCAGAAGAAATCTTTTCACTTGAGAAAATGTCAGACCGATCATTTTTAGACTCTCTTTAGGCTCCGGAAATTGACCAACTGAAATTGAAAAGAATGTTTGGACTCTTATTCAACATTCTGAAATTTTGTCGTTTGATTTCATGCCTTTTTCGTGGAGCATGTTCACTTGAATAACATGTCTCTAAATAATTAATATTGTATATTTTTGAAATGTAATCCTCACGTCAGTTTATTAAATGGAGTGAATAACAATAGACTCAGTGAAATATCAGCTTAATCAGTGATTACTGGACAGCGAACATAAGTTGACATTTGAATTTATCTTAGCCAATTCCATTAGGGATAAAATATATTTTTATAAAGTTTCACAGAGTTTTGAGCACAATTTATTACTGCTCATAATAATATCATAACCTTGAAATGATAAATATATTTTCGACCTGCAGTGAAATTATACTCTACCACTGCAGTGCACAAGTTTTATTAATATCAGTAAAAAGTTTGAGCATTGTGGATTAGATCAAATAAAGTATAATTATATTTTAATGGTTTACACACAATGATAAGTTTTGTTTTTGGTAATATTTCGAGCAAAATTCACTATGGAATTAGAGAATGAAATTGGGGAACTGCCTATGTTAGATTGCAAAATACAAAGAATAACAGATGGCAGCATTAAAACAACGCTATATAGAAAAACCACACACTCTGGAAGATTCTTCGATTATCACTCAGCTCATCCACTCACGGTGAAACGAGGATTAATACAAGGTCTTGTAGATAGAATACGTAGACTTACAACAACGCCAGAGGACCAATGTAAAGAAGTAAATGTCCTATTCAAGATGCTACTCGAAAACAACTACCCAAAACAATTTATAAAAGATAATATAAAAAAGGAAAAAAAAGAGGGTAAAACCGGAGAATAACAAGATGGAAGAATGCAAACAAACAGTCACAATACCATATAAAAATGGTACATCAGAGGCAATTCAAAGAAACCTCAAAAGTATCGGCATTCACACAACTTTTAAACCGACAAATCTAATCAAAAATAAAATAAATCAACTGAAAGATCCCATAAAAAGGATGGATAAAAACAACTTGATTTATAAAATATCTTGTGCTGACTGTCAGACTAAATATGTGGGGCAAACGTCCAGATCACTAAAAATAAGAGTGAATGAACATAAACGCCTGACTAAAGGTCAACCAACAGGAACACAAGCCTACAAAAATCTTGAAAATATTCATCGATAGCACATGCATGTGACAAAAACCACAATATCGATTGGGACAATGTGTGTATTCTAAAAACTAACATGAACAAATGGAAAGAAAGACTTATAACAGAATCGATATTCATTAAGGTCACACCGGATACATGTAACAAGGGTGACTCAGTACAACTATCAACAACTTGGAATATAATTCTGGATACAAAAACATGAATGAACTTGGAATACAACTCAAATACGAAAAAAGAAATAAAATATGAATGAGCAAAAATAAAGAACTATATATATGAGTACAAATCATAAATGTGTGAATCAAACAATTCCAACAGTGATGTGAACACGGGCAGTAATTTTGCTCGAAATATTACCAATAACAAAACTTATCATTGTGTGTAAACAAGTTTTATTCTTATCTAAAATTTGTCTACTTTTCTCTTATTTCAGTCTATCACCGAACTATGCCATGTCTGTCATTAGAAATTATTTTCGAGAAAAGTTACTTTTCTCTACCAACGGAACAAAATAGAGAAGCGCTTGTGATCGGCAAGATGAAATTTAATTTTTTAAAATTTATCTTTACTGCACATTAGTGATGATTGGTTTTGTTGAACACCGTGTGAAATATGACTAGAACTGGCTTTAGCTTATTTTTTTCTTTTCAAAACTATCTTTATGATAATATATATAGTTACATCAGACGTCAGCTGGAAGCATTTTACTCAGAGTTTTTAAAGGTTTAGAATGAGTACATGATCTCTGTGTGTGTGTTATAATGAAATAAAAACTTTTCATATGGTGGATCTTTTAGGCGATCGTAATCGATCGGTCTGAAAGTAGGTTTCATCATGAATTGAGAATCACTGGCGTGGTGTTCGCCTACTGACAAGATTTATCAGTAGTTTACAGACGCCGCTGCAAAAATTGAAAACAACATTTTAAGACATTAGTTACAACAGTTTTATTATTCTCTTGGATTCCGAGTGAAACATAGGGCTCGCTTCAAAAACACATTTCCACTTTCTTCTTTTTCCTAGTATCCTCTTCAAATGGGTCCACGATTGCCTACAATCTCCCATATCTTTTCCATGTCACTCTCGAGGCGACGACCCACTCGTCATTTCTCATTCGGATTCCACTGGATTGATGGCCTGCACTGCGTGCGATTTCATTCAACGACCTCCTCAGTGGTGTATGCCTGATCCATCTCTATATTCTCCTACATATTTCTTGAGCAACCGGCTCTTGGTTGGTTTGTTCCCAGCCAGAATTTTTTTGTTACTAATTCTTTCTTGTTGGCTTGCTATTTGATCTTGGAGCCGGTGAAGCGGGCAGCTGTTGGTAAAGGTCTGCAGTAGCCTGCTGGTAATGCTTTTTGTGACGCGTAGTGCGAATTTCTGACCCGTAGAGAAGCACCAACTGACTGACTTCACACCTGTGTTCTTTATGCTGACTGACTGCAGAAGATTTCCAAACTGCTTTCAGGTTGATGAAAGTGTATCTTGCCTATCCGATTCTGGCTGGCTGACTTTGACATCTTCATCCATGTTGTCGCCTGTGGTTGAAACGATGCTTCCTAGATAAGTGAAGGAGGTAGCCACTGTCAAGTCTCTCTCGTTGATGGTGATTGGTGCTGTTTGTTGATGTAATCATAATAAGAAAGTGTTATTACATATACTTAAACTTACTTTTAACAGCATAGTTTATCAGTAGTAATACAATTTAGTTGACCTATTTACGTATACATACTAAGATATCAGTAAAACTTCTTTGTATAGTGGCTTATTAGTATACAGATCGACTGAAATTCAACCTTCGAGTCTGGTACGAAACCATTCATGAAATTAGTCGATTACCAACCCACTATAATACAAACTTTAGGAAATATACTCCATTTATTTTCTACTAAGCAGCTAAAAGAACATAGACAAGACGGAGGTTATGAAAATAACCAACCAATAACAACAACAGCAGCAGCAACATCCAGCGCCAATCACCATCAACAGAAGAGATTTGAAAGAGGTTACTTCTTTCACTTATACAGGGAGCATTGTCTCAACTACAGGAGGAACGGACGAGGATGTTAAATCGAGAATCGGGAAGGCGAGAAACACATTCATCAACTTGAAACCAATCTGGAAATCTTCGTCACTCAGCATCAACAACAAAATTCGGATTTTCAATACAAATGCCAAGTCACTTCTTTTATATGGATCAGAAACGTGGAGGGTCAAAGAATATTTCCAACAGCCTGTTGCAGACCTTTATCAACAACTAACTGTCTTCACTCTATACTGAAGATCAGATGGCTGGAAAGAATCACCAACAAGAAACTATGGGAACAAACAAAACAAGAACCAATCGCTCAACAAATATGCAGGAGAAAATGGAGATGGATTGGACACTCGCTGAGGAGGCCGCTGGGTGACATCGCGCGACAGGCGAACGCTCGAGTGGAACCCGAAAGGGAAGCGGCGAGTGGGACGTCAGTGCAAGGGTGACATGGAGGAGATCGTGTGAAGTGGAGTTGAAACAGTATGGACTAACATGGATGCAGGTGAAAAGTACAGCAGAAGACAGAAGCAGGTGGAGACGTGTAGTTGAAGCCCTATGTTGCACTAGGAACCCAAGGGAACAATAATAATAATAAAAGCAGCTAAAAAATATTACCCTAACAACAAGGCCCAACGAATCATGACTATATGGATGAGCAACTTGAGTAGTTAGTTATTCAATCTTTGAAACAAACACGCTGAAAGATGTACCAGATCAGAAAGTATTCGAAGTGATACAAATTTGCGCCAAAAACAGTTTAAATAAATCACAAAGGTAAAAATTTCACTTCGAAATAGGTAATTTTTGAATCTTATTTCTTTAGTACTCTCATTGTTCAAGAATACGCAAATAATTTGGCAAAGACATCGAGCTATAAGGTTGGAGTAATATGTTCGAAAAATGTGAATGATAATGAACTAAAGACTCCGTAAAGTACACTAACTGAGAACACTTAATCGGGGAATTGTTGTAAGAAAACACAGAACTACGAGGATAGGAAAGAAATGCATCAAATTTGTTAGCAAGAAGCCTTTGTGCCCACGATTATATCCAGTAGTAGTGGTAATTAACAAGTTAAGGAAGTCAGTTCAGGGAACTTTTATTGCTGGTGAACTGCAACTCATTTTTTTCTACACACCCATGCTGTGATAGCAAGTCAGAAAAATGTAGTTATTAGTACTGTACTACTATGCGTTTTCTTACATAAAATTAATCTCCAGAGTGATGAAACTCTGCTCTTACAATGAAAAATGAAATAAGTAGGGTTGTCTGTCAACTCAACTAGGACACTTGACAGAATGGTTAAAGGAATACTCATTAGATGTGGAGCTGCTTTTTTACGAAGTGTGGTCACTAGCCCCATGCTCAACCTTCCATCTTTTCCTGGCCTGCTACCTATCGGTAGTAATCTAGGCGGGATTTACGAGTGCATCAACTGGGAAGACAACTCAGATCACATACATAGCTGCTAAGAGTTCAACCATGTGAACACTGACTGACTACCCTCATTAATTTTGAACAAAGCAAGAACTGCAGTTTTAGCAGAATAAAGTGGTACCATCTTTTATTTCGTTGCCCTCTCGTCTGCTGCTTACAGGGCAAAGACATCAATAAATGTATCTACAAAAACACTTTTAACATACTTGCACAGAGTTCATTTTAAACAAAAATCAATCGATCAATATGTGCATACAGTAATAATATATATATATATATAAATATATAATATTAAACACTGTTCCGAACAATAATCATCATATACAATGAAAACTTTTCAGCATCTCGCATTCGGATGAAAAACATCCAGTTACCAGGGCAAAGAAAGACTGATAACCGCTTCTTTCTGGACGCATAAATCAGGTTTCAGGCGCCTGGTAGAAATGGCTTCAGCAAACTTGAGGAGAATTGAGGTCTTTTGCTTATTGATAATTTTGAACGACTTTTCGACATCCACCTCATGACCCGTGTCGAGGAGATGGCTTGCGATGGCACTGTTTGAAGCATTTGTTCCCTTTAGATATAAGCTTTTTGGTACATGTTCAGAAAATTGTAGATATGCTCTTCTTCCTTCTGTCCTTCCAATGTAACTGCTCCCACAGATACATGTAAATTTGTATACACAGTTGGAGTTAACGTAAGAAGGATATATATCGATTTTTGATTTCATCAAAGTGCAAGTTGTTTGATAGACGGGAACGAGATTAGCTGCCGGATAGGCTATGGCTAGTGATGTACTCAGCCTTCTGTTGATCATCGCTGCAATGTTTTCACCTTTATAATCAAGCTGAAAGTAGACTGACATTTTACCCCCTGTAATTTGTTTTACATTTGTGACTTCAGATCTTCCATACTTGTTGATGAACCTTTGAGGGTATTCATACCCAAAAGATGATACCATTTTATTCTGCTAAAACTGTACTTCTTGCTTTTTTCAAATTCATTAAGGGGAATAAATGTATGAAATTACCCTCATTAAAATACATTTTCATTTGGTAAGTTAAGTGATAGATTTGGTAAGAATGATAGTCATATTCATGATAGTCATTCCTTGTGTCAGTATATCATCGTTAGTATATAGGTTGAGAATCTTGACATTGGTGAAAGCTTGTGCCATAACATCATCTTCCTGAATATTTCACTGCTAGCATCTCTGACTTGCAAAAGCGGGTTTGTAGAGATACGCTTTGCTGACGAATTCCACGATGCACAAAACCTGACTATAGGGTTTCCTACATGTCCTTCTAACTCTTTCTTTTAAGAACGAGAGCTGTAAATTGATATATCTTGAGTTTACTTACCATGGAAATAGTAAATTTGAATAAGGCATTAAGAAGAAAAATTTCTCGAGATGATATTTCGTAGTTGCTTTACAACTAACATGGTTAACCATAATAAAATACAATGCATGACGATTACTCAGTTATATTGTGGTGAGAGCAAGCTGCTAGCCAATTGGTAGACATTGATCTACGCTGATTGGTGGAAATTAATCTAGGCTGATTCAACAACCGATCACAGCTGACCTAGACGTCGACAAATATGATTCGCAGACAAGTGGCTCGCATTTCCGAGAAATATCGAAAACGAGAAAGCAGAAGACTGCGTTTGTTTGCAAACAACCAATCAGAAGACCGCCTTCTTTCTGCGGGCAGAGCCTTATTAATGTACGTAAAATACATATAAATACCTGTTGGTTTTCGTAATAAAACTGATCTGTTGCCTGGCCCTTGTCTTCTGTTGTTACAATATAAAATAGAAGTACATACCAATGACCAATCATATTTAAATAGGTCAAGTAGTCCATGGTAGGTGAAGCTTGAAGTCTACTGTTTTTTATACACACAGTTTGGGCTGTATGTGATTAGTCCAAAGTGCTTCCATCACCTTCAATAACCTTGAACTAGAGTTATGTGAAACAATTGTGAAACAGCCATTAATATTGATTTCGTGACATGACATTAATAAGTGCTTTGCAATGGATGATTATGGATTTCTATTCAGATTAACTACATTGGGATTTTCTGTATGTTTTAATAACCATTTTGGAACATGTTCTTTTCAACGACATTGGAACATTCTGTTGGTTCTACCTATATCAGTGTCACCACAACTGCAGGTGAACTTCTAGATACAGTTTGAAGTAGAGTCCATAGAATTTCGTCCTTTAATCGTAGGTACAGAGATCGAGATGCGGCGTAGAATGTGCGTTTGATGGCTGACCGAAGTCTTTAAGCTGTCAGTTGCATAATCTGGTCACCATTGAATAGTAAGTTAATAAAGATGGCTTTCTTTAGTACAGAAGCTGTCTTTTCGAGATGTGGTTTTTCTTTACTGTGACAATTGATGAAGTTTTCTGGATTACGATTACCTAATAAAACTGAATGTATATGTCGAAGCTCATCCATCAATGTGTTGCTCGTGCATATTTTTCGGGCCCTTGGAAACAAACATTTCTCTAGGGAACTTTTATACTGGATAGAAACAAAACTGATGAAATGGAGATATTGTCCACTCCATATCTGCTTACGAAAAGTAGATCGTTGAATCGTTCCATTGTCTCTCCTGGCAATTGAAATATCCAGGAAACCGAGTTTGTTATTCGATTCCAGCTTTGAAGACACTCGGACATTTGGGTGAATATTATTAAATAGGGTAATAAAGTTTTTAATAGACTTACTGTTATTACCAATAATGAGAGTATCATCCATATGACGTTTGTATAACATATAATTTCCTAGTATTCCTTGCATTTGTTCCTCTAATTTCGACATGAATATGTCTGCTAACAGAGGCCCAAGAGGGCTCCCCATCGCAACACCATCGATTTGTTTGTGTGCCTTTTCTTGGAAGATGAATCTGATATTTTCTGTACATGTTAAGATGATGTCTCTGATGTAAGTTATAGGAATAGGTGAGTTTATTTCATTGCTTGTGATGTAATCGCAAATGAAATCAAGAGTTTCATGAAGTGGAACATTGGTGAATAAAGATTCTATGTCAGTTGAACAAATAACCTTATCCTTGATGTTCAAGGTGTCTAGCATATCTGTCAGTAAATGTTTGAAAGATCACAAATTAAGACTCATTAATACGTCAACTATTTATACATTAGGTCTGTAATATGATCGATTCTACTGTCTAGTGTTGATCAGAAATGCCATTTTGGTTTTAATGCATAGAGACTATTCTTTTTCCCCTTCTTTATTTCTCACTCGCTGATCCACATTGTGTTAGTTATCTATCATACATCACTTATCATAGAGATAATTTAACTCAGATGCAACTATATGAGATACACACTGTTGAAATAAGACAGTTAAATAGACTCATAAGTTGAACATTTTTCATGAACATACCAGAAGTAAGCTGACGGAGAGATCTCTCCTCTCAGCTCAGCCATTCAATAAGAAGCAACACAATAAAGGCCAAGATGGAAATTATTGGACCACTAGAAAAACTAGAATATACATATATAAAAAAACACTTGCTGCATATTCAACTCTCACAAGAAATAACTCGACTTTAATACAAATGCTGACATTCATACTGTGGTGGTGTGATACAGACAATGTGTGCCAACGGAGGGTTATTCTCACCTGTTCCTACAGTTCAATTCGGCATTAACAACAGAATACGATATATCTATTTGAACATTTTATGTGATGTTAGAGACAGAATACTTTCCCACAATAACAAACTGCATTGGCAACAGAATACTGCAGTATATTTGAACATTCTATTTCATGTCGTTTGATGTAGACCGAAATTACACGCTTAGTGATTGGTTAACCAATTTAAACTGTAGATATATAAACAGGGGTTTAATTAATAAAAACTCTACCTTGGCTACCGTGTCTTATCTTCTGTTGTTACAATACTAACTTAAAGACTTACTGTTCACAAGTTAGAAAAAGATAAATTATGCAAAATATCACGATTCTAGGATCCATTCTGAATTTATGTTAACAAAAAATTTTGTTCCTTTCCTTTTTCTCATCATTTAGAAGTTTACTTTCTTAGGAAAGCTCCTCGCAGGCGAGAAAAACAAAACAAACCAACTCAAGCGCGAATATCAATAAGGCAATAAAATAGTCGATTCCACACAGAGTGAAACTTCATGTCGAGACAATGAATTATAGTAGAGATTTAGATAAATTTTAGTGTAGGTTTCGTCATAAGTCAATCAAGGAGCAGTGGATAGATGTTCTGTCACGTGACTTGTGGGATCAACAGTATCTAGGCGAAGTGGAAGCTCAATTGAAAAAGTTGGGTATTACAGATCACTGAACTCCGGTCCACGTGGCTAAATGGTCAACGAAGTAGG
Source organism: Trichobilharzia szidati (assembly GCA_944472155.2). Taxonomy (NCBI): domain Eukaryota; kingdom Metazoa; phylum Platyhelminthes; class Trematoda; order Strigeidida; family Schistosomatidae; genus Trichobilharzia; species Trichobilharzia szidati. The sequence goes on along the minus strand of OX235273.1, from coordinate 17,077,245 downwards.
TCTCATGACCTGAAGGTCCCAGGTTCGATACGTGGCGGCGCAGTTGAAGAGTCCTAAGATCGGACGAAACAGATATGCCATACTCCCCAGTTTTTAATGGTGCCGAACTGATGTTGGTTAGTAACGAGATCTGACAGAATCCTCATAAATCGCTTAATCTAAATAGTTCAAATATGCTTTACTTCGTATTCATATTGTAATGTTCATTAGGTTTTACTTCTGTGGACATTCAGAAATGAAATTAATTCAATGAATTAAATAACGAATGAATGTTTCCTGGGATTTTGTAGATTTCTTTCAGTTTCCATACATTGAGACACAGGAACTCCTCATAAACTTTCTCTAAGGTAGGACATAAGGATATTTATTCTACTTACTGACTGAGTTGTATTCCACGAATTTGCAAAAGCTGGAATTCATGGTACATTGGACCTAGCGCCAATGACTGAATGGCTTAAGACCTTGCATTGTGACCGAAAATTCCTGGGTTCGAACCCGAGTAGGCGTGTACTTCTAGAGGATCCCAAACTAGGACGAAACAGCCACCCAGTGCTTCCTGCTTTTCAAAGGTCTCTCCACATAATGTTAGGTTGTGAAGAAATTTACGTGGAAATTAAAAATTTATAGGGAAAAAAATCAAACACACATACAACGGATCTCTTTCAAAACAAAAAGCACTGCAAAAATTATTTTACTTTGTCAATAAAAGAAATATCACTTTGAAATGAAAGGTTATTACGCAACAAATATATATATATATATTGTTACATAACTGAAACGTCTTGTGCTTTTCACCCATATTATAAGAATACATAACTTCTATTCATATAGTTATCACGGTATGAATTCTTTAGTCTCTTCCTTTTCGACTACCAAGCATACTATTCAACAGTACTATGGCTTCCAAGTGATAACAGACACCGCTTTTCTAGCATGCTTTGCTACAGCTGCATTCATGTCATTTTCGTGTGGAGATATCTAAAAAATTATTGGAAATACAAAAGAAAATGAGTTAAATTATGTCGAAATTTTTTATTTTATAATTTCATATTTTTCTAATATAGTTGATTTTAAGCAGTTTCGACTTCGTACGGGATTTCGATTAATTCCAGTGAGGATGTTGTGTCATCAACCGAGAAATTAGTTAGAGAATAATTCAGAAACCACAGAACACTGGACAGTTATTCTTATCTTATTAATATATGTGTAAAACTTGGCCACTGTGGTAGTAAGTAATTCCATATTAGTTTGTTTATTAGATATATCACACACATAGTGATGAAACAGTATTATTTACTGGACAACAGTGTTTCAAGCACAGTTTATTCCTGTTCATAATCATATCAATTATAATCACACAACTTCGAAACCTGAGTTTTATAGTTTTCTTTATTCTCTCCTATTTGTCGTTGTAGGGGTAATAGAATTTTCCAGATATCTGGGACAGGTGCTGAATCATTCCAACCAACACTTGAATATCAATGAGATGCTCACTAGCGACTTGCCCTATCCAGGTAGATAGTTACCTAGGGTTCTAGTGAGAAGTCGTGACCAGTAGGGTGCAGCAGGTCGGATGTGAGGACAAATACTCGCCGAAGACATTGGCTAGCCGTCGCGCCATATCGTGAATTGGCAGAAGTTAGAATTCATGGGCTGGCCAGTGGATCGGGTCCCAGTGGCTCAGTGGCCTACGAGCTCGCCTTGTAACCTGAAGGTCCTAGGTTCGATTCCCGATGGGTGCGCACTGATGAAGAGCCCCAAACTAAGACGAAACATCTGTCCAGTATTCCCAGGTTTTTCAATGGTTCTCTAACTAATATCAGCTCATGATGAAAATCCTGTAACCAATCAAATCCCTACAAACCAACACTTGAAAACAAAGCTTCTGTTATCAATCTCTCCCTCCATTCACCCTGTGACATTAGATTTTAAAAATGTCATCCTATCCCATTATCCCATTGTATGGTTGTGTGTAACTATATGCAGTGCTATAGCTGAACTATTCTCTAGATTTCTGATCTTATTCGGGTCAACCAGTCTAGATTTTGCTAGGTTTTTATGTTCTGTTAGTCTGACCACACCTGTTCTACTAGTTTGACCTATGTATTTGACCTGATAATCATTCTAGCGGGGTAATACATAAACTAAATTGTTTTGTTTTAAACGCTCCACAGGACTGATTCTTAAAACGACTAAGCTTCTTTCCAATTGAGTTTGTGGGTTTGAATGCCAGCCGCTTTTATTCCTGCTTTGTTGGGAATTCTGCGTAAGGTTCCCGAGGTTCCTTCCTTATATGGAATTACTACTGATGATTTAGATTCCTTATTGTGTGTGTGTGATTATAATTGATATGATTATGAACAAAAATAAATTGAGAAGAATAAGAAGTTCAGCAAAGATATCTTTTCGGCGATTTCATTTTCAAAAGCTGTACAATCGCATTTAAATACATAATTTTACATGGAGACAATTCTTGTTTGATTCTACATAATTATGACGGCGAATAAAAGGTGATAATGATTTCCAACTAGATATGGTTTTACGAGAGGCTTAGAAACAAAATTACGCAGGATTAGAACGGATATCAAGTGTGTAAAAATGAGCGTGGAAACAAAATAATAATTTTCAACTTGAGATGGGAATCAGGAGGTGCGAATATAGATTACAAGAGCCTTAGAAATTATACAGGGCTACAACGAATTACAGGTGTATAGAAAATGAGCATGGAAACAAGATTGAAATAATAATTTTCAACTTGAGATGGGAGTTAGGAGGTGTGAATATAGATTATAAGAGCCTTGGAAACACACAAAAAAAATTGCACAGGATTAATATATAATTGTAAATTTTTTTAAAACGGATTATAAATGTGAACAGGAAAAGCATGGAAACAAACTCAAAATAACTGTTTTTCATAACTGGAAGAAAAAATTTGGGTGAATCGAATGAAGACTGAGGGAGTAAGAATCACATACAGAACATACGTCTAAGATTATACTGTCAGTCAGTACTGAATTATATGCTTGTAACCACATAAAAATAAGTTTTTTTTTACATTTGTTCTTAGATTACATTATGATTATGATTCGCTTAGGTCCCCAGTGGAACACAGAACAGAAAACCGTGTTCTCTGTATTCTTTTTTAGCTGGTTGCACGCTGAACTATGAGTCTCTACTTCCTTCTCACTCGATGTGCTTCACATCACTCTCGAGCCCATGTCCAACTCATCGCTTTCCACTGGAGTTCTACTCAAGAGCCAGGGGTATTACACCATTCGGCAGTTGGTTTTCTAGCCAAACCTAAACCCGAATAATTAGGGAAGGTCGGGTGTCGGGTTGGCAATCCTACACTAGAAGTCACTCCAGTCATTACAGTAACTTCACTTCATAGAAAAAATATAAACCATCAAAATTTATTTTTCGCTGGAATCAGAGAGACTTAATGACTCAGGTTGGTGAATGTTTTCGGGAAGCCAGTTAGTCAATGTGTCTTCTTTCCATGAAAGCAAATATAAGTATAGCGGCATGGAATGTTCGCACGATGTTCGAAGTTGCTTGTAAAGGCTGTTCTGAATGCAAGGGAAATGAGAAGATCGGGTATATTTGTGTTTAGAATCTGTGAGAACAGATGGAATAGAAATGAACTCTCCAAATTGTTAACTGGAGAGACAATAAACTACTCCAGTCACCCGAATGACAACTACGAGAACACCGACAGAGTGGTAATCAGGGTGCCACCAATAGCATCCAAAGCTCTTATGCATTAGGAAACAATCATATCCAGGATAATGATAGCAAAATTCGATTCAGTCGGCAGGGAACTTACATTTATCCAGTTCTACACTCCTACAAGCAACGTTATTCAAGAAAAGAAACAAGAATTCTACAAATATCTACAAAGAGTAATTGACAAAGTTCTAAATGATGACATCAAAAACCTAATAAGAGATACGTATGTTAAACTATAAGCAGACAACGAAGGAAGACAGCTCCCTATGGCTCTGAAAGCTCTCAAAGGAATAAATGATAATAGTGTTTTTCTCAGATTCCTCTGACTGCAATGATTTGGTGATTGGAGGCAGCATATACCAGCACAAGGATATACACAAGGCAAAACGAGTTTCACGTGACGGACATTCCAAAAATGGGATGAACTTCATCTTTATCTCAAGAAAGTGGGGACCCCGGTTGGTGGGCTGAAAATCGGAAAAAGGATTAGATGTTGGTTCAAACCACTGTCTTGTGCAAGAAACATGCAAGGTCAAGTTGAAAGCCTTCAAAGAAGCAAGAAACAAATCACAAATCGAGTTTAACACCCATAAACTCTGGGACAAACTTACAAAATACACATTCATCACAGTCAGCAGAGAAAATTTGGGGCTACTGTGTAGCATCACCGAGGAAAGTTGTGTAAAAAAACACTGGAACTCTCTCAAAGTAATGCTGAAAGGAACCTGTATAACCAACGTAGGAAGAAAGAAGAGGCAAAACAATGAATGCCTTTCTGTGGACGTCTGAAAGCCAACAGAAGAGACACGAGTGGTGAAACAGATGAACCGGTGCTAAGATGGATAATGAAAGCAGTAGCTGAGTTTATTCTTCAAAGCACTGAATAAGGAAGTAAAGAAGTGCACTAGGAAATGAAGGGGACAATTCTGAGACACACAGTAAAAAATGAAGCCGAACAACCCGAAAGTGAGTGGGATCTCAAATCACTATACCAGGAAACTAGGTGACTATCGGGCAAGAGATCAAGACAGATGGATCCAATGAAAGATACCGAAAAGAGCTTAATTACTGAAGAGGAGAAGGAAAGGAGACAATGGGCTGATCACTGTGAAGAACTTTTGAACCATGTGCAAATTAAATGTAGTACAGAATACTGCAGAAGACAACTGCTTCAAGTGAAGATATTAGGGATAATATTACTCATACGTTGTGTGAACAAAAATAGTACGACAGTATCCATTGGTCATTGGACAATCTAATTCTCTATATTGCATAATGCCTTAGATTTGTTTGGTTCTATGGCTTGAATGTTGATCTGTACACACGCAACCTTTTACATAACCTCTAATATATGTTCTTATGTATTTGTTGAAGGAGGAATTACATTGAGGAGTTAGAGTGTTTTACAGACCAAACAATATAGTATCTTATTCCGTTACGTTCCAAGTGCGAAATAAGGCTTCGGTCTTTGAGCTTTCGCGTTTCAGTAGCACTGGTGCCTTTCGTTTTTCTTTACAGATGGAGTTGCTAGCCTCACGCTAAATCGCCTCTCTTTATCAGGCTTACAACTGGCTAGTGGAAGTTTAGCAATGAGTCGGTCTGAGATCGAACCCCTGACCATTTGCCTGGTTGGCGAGAGTTTTACCACTGGATCATCAAAGCACTAAGTTTAGTACTGATTATTTTGATTGGACACTAGTAACTGGTGTGACGTGTCTAGTCCTTTCTTTGGTGCAGACTGAATTCTATCGGTCAGGTTTGTAATGTGGCCACCATACCACTAGGTGGCTCGCCATTACAGTGCACATTGATTCTGGTGATATCAGATAGTTGTAGGCAATCGGCAGGAAGCCTTCGACCTAGGTTTCGTGCTACCTGGCATTCATCAGCAAGGCGTATGTGCAACCCTGAAGGAACTCATGTCCCTTTCTGAGATTCGAACCCGCGTCACCCAGTGCTGCAGTCAGAGACATTACCACTGAGCTATTTAGGCTCAAAGCATCAAAGATAGGACTCCAGGTGAACATAGAGAAAACGGAGGTGATGAAGATTCCTGGCCAACACCAACAACAACAGACAGCAATCAGCATAAATGGAAAGAACCTGAAAGAAACTACCTCCTTTACCTACTTGGGAAGCATTGTTTCAACTACAGGCGGAACTGACGAGGATATCAAAGCAAGGATCGGGAAAGCAAGGCAAGCTTTCATTACTCTCAAGTCTGTGTGGAGATCAACATCATTCAGCGTCAAAAATAAAATCGGGATTTTCAACTCCAATGTGAAGTCAGTACTACTATACGGATCAGAGACTTGCACTGCGCGTCATAAAGAGCATCTCAAACAAACTACAGACCTTCATTAACAGATGTCTTCGCTCAATACTCAAGATCAGATGGCCGGAAAGGATCAGCAACAAAGATCTCTGGGAGCGAACCAACCAGGAACCGATTGTGGAACAAATAGGCAGGAAGAAATGGAGATGGATTGGCCACACTCTGAGGAAACAAAGCATCAAGTGACATCACTAGACAAGCCCTCGAGTGGAACCCGAAAGGGAAGCGACGAGTTGGTCGTCAGTGCGAGGGTGACCTGGAGGAGATCATGTGAAGAGGAGATGAAAGCATGTGGGCAGACCTGGAGCCAAGTGAAAACTCTAGCAGAGAACCGAACGCAATGGAGACGCATGGCTGAAGCCCTATGTTCCTCTAGGAACTAAAGGAAATAATAATAATATTTAGGCTCGCAATTTACCTCCTGCATTTCATCTGCTGTATATATAGAAATATTGTCCAGAATAAAACTGTTGTTATTACTACTAAGAAAACCCCTTTTCATGATGGATTTCCACCTGATCAAAAATTATGCAAGAATAAATCATACGAAATGACAGAGAACAAACATACTTTATTCAGATGATCTAACAGAATCCTACGTCCTTCCGGTGTTTCTGATAAACATGTAATAACCTTTTTTTTAAAAAAAGAGGATCAATAAAACAGATTATTTTAGTGATTTAGTTAATCTAATTATTTAGCTAATAAAAAGCAATGAAAGACAATAAACAATAAAGTATAATTTTTACATCCGTCAGTTGCCTAGTTTCATATCGATTAAAATGCACTAGATTTAATGTATTTCATATTGTTTGAATCACCTAAATAACGTCCTTGAATCCTCATTCATGCTTGGGTAGATTTTCAAATATGTTTCATGTAAAAACGAAAAGACATTCAACGAAGAATTACACTTTTCAAATATATTATTCTCAAGCTGTACAGTCGCACATATGTATATGGAAAATTTTCTTAGAAACAGAAGGAATCTCTCCAAATATGTGTTATTAGAATGTAATGTAATTGAAGGTACTGAATAGAGCTCAGTACCTGATTCAAAGAGATTCAAATGAAGAACAGTGATACTAAGGGGTACGGCTGTGATAGGAGGGTAGGAGGGGGAGAGAAACAACATAATTTAAAAAACAAAGCGTTATGTATCCAGTATTAAGACAGATTAAGTCTATTGTAGGATAAATAACCGCACCAAATTCGGCCGCATATGCAATTTAGGATTTAAAATATGAATTGCCGTCGCGTCTGCAGTTTGAAGAAGCTTGATTCGTACTCCCTTAGCAAGAACCATGCCCACTTTGTAGACAACTTCGAAGCTGCTTTGCGGGTTCACTTGGAATCCAGGGTCGATCACGTGTTCTAGAGTACAGCTGTGAAGGGATTTTTGTTCCTACATTTATGAAACCATGAATGTATTTATTCGATGATACATTTGAATAGCAAGCGATGAGTACCACCCACATATATACCTCCACGGAAGCAGGTGAGCTGATAGGTGAGGCCAGCAGTAGTAGCTTATCCTCCAGGTTCATGTGAATCATTGACTTTGTAGACTAAGTGGGCCAACATACAGCCTCAGAGAAGATTTTCTTCAGTAAATGAGAAACGTAGTTTCTGTCAATGAATCTCCACTAAATTGTAGATTCACGTAAAGGAGTCTTTTAGGGTCAGAAAGTATATGCCCTTTTATAATGCTGTAAGCTTCGTGAATTTTTTGTGACGAAGCTTTCGAGGCAGTTATTTTTATAGAGAATTCCACTTATAGTCTTTAGCTCCTCCCCCATGGTGTCACAGTTTCAAATGTTGCGGATTCTGTGGCTCATTGTTTCAACCCACTTTTAGGAATTATTTTTAACGAAACAGAATGAAAACATTGCAATATATTACAGTATGCTTCAGAGAGAACTGCAGTAGTGTTTCAAATGATATGTTACTAATTATGATTCTACTCTTGAACGATTTTCACAAAAGCAGAACACTTTTCAATCCCAGTAGAACAATACACATGGGTAAAGCGGTTAAAACATGGTGAAACTAAGCACTGTTAACTGGATGAGATTTAGACAGGAGGTGGTTAAAATGAAACATCTAATACCCAGTATTATTATTGTTCCCTTGGGTTCCTAGTGGAACATAGGGCTTCACCTACACGCCTCCACTTGCTTCTGTCTTCTGCTGTACTTTTCACCTGAATCTATGTTAATCCATACTGTTTCAACTCCTCTTCACACGATCTCCTCCATGTCACCCACTCACCGCTTCCCTTTCGGGTTCCACTTGAGCGTCTGACACGCGATGTCACCCAGCGAGTGGCCTCCTCAGCCAGTGTCCAATCCATCTCCACTTTCTCCTGCATATTTGTTGAGCGATTGGTTCTTGCTTTGTTTGTTTCTTCCCATAGTTTCTTGTTGGTGATTCTTTCCGGCCGGCCATCTGACCTTGAGTATGGAACGAAGACAGCTGTTGATAAAGGTCTGAAACCTGTCGGAAATATTCTTGGTGACTCGCCGAGTTTCTGATCCATATAGAAGAACTGACTGACTTGACGTTTGTATTGAAAATCCGAATTTTGTTGTTGATGCTAGGTTGAATGACGAAGATTTCCAGATTGGTTTCAGGTTGAAGAATGTGTTTCTCGCCTTCCCGATTCTCGATTTGACATCCTCGTCCGTTCCTCCTGTAGTTGAGACAATGCTCCCTGCCTGGATAAGTGAATGAAGTAACCTCTTCCAAATCCTTCCCGTTGATGCTGATTGGCGCTGGATGTTGCTGCTGCTGTTGTTGTTGGTGGTTGGTTATTTTCATAACCTAATACCCAGTAAATAGCATACAAAGAGGTGAAATCGAGTAATTTCCGTCTAGTTGGTATAGGCTCTAAGACTGAGTATACTGCGTTCAATATTCAGTAGATTATTGTTGTTTGAACTAAAAAATATGCCTTTTTTATGTTATTATAAAGCGGTAGATTTAGAAACACAGTATCCAACTCTAAAGTCATAATTTATTACTTCTAACAAACATAAAGATTTCTCAATTGTGTTACTGAGAAATGATGATGCAGTATTAAATATGGTTGGATACTAACCTTTAAAGCGTTAACACGTACTCGACTGTTCTCATCGTCAACAAGAATAAGAAGCAGGGGGATAGCACCAGCATTTAGTGTTGTATATCGACCATGGTTAGTTGTACATATGCTGGAAGTGCAAAAGTAAATTATAAAAGAAATATTAGTGATATAATTACTGGACAATAACAATTTTGCTTTTTAAATGAAAAGGTATGTTCATAAATTGGGAAATGTTTTGACCTTATTCTGTTTTGCTTTTCTACTCACTCAAAATCATCCAGATCAAAGAACACAAAAAGATCAAAAAATTATTCACCTTAGCTACATATTTTCTGCATCATTTGAAAATTAGTAATAGTTGACAGTGTTTAAGGTTTGATCATGGATTGATATCGGTTAGAGAACCGTTGAAAACCAACAGGGAGTACTGGCCAACTGTTTTGTCCCAGTTTGGGGCTCATCATCAGTACGCACCCACCATGGTTCGAACACAGGACCTTCCGATTACAAGGCAACCTCGTAGACCATTCAGCCACTGAGATCCGGCCCAGTAGTCAGCCTGTTAATTTCAGCGCTACTGGCACCAACCAATGTCATCGGCGGCAAATGTTTGTCCCCACTTCCAAACTACGATGAAACAGCTGTCCAGTACTCTCTGGTTTTCAGTGGTTCCCTAAATGATATCCATCCATGATTAAACGTGAAACGAATCATATCATGAAAATTGCCAGTGCTCTTATTATCAGGAGACAGCTTTTGGTTAAAAGTCTGCTGAACATGTACCAAAAAACCCAAGTCTCAAGGGGACAAACGCTCACAAAGGTCCCACTGCCACGCATCTCATCGATAGGGGGTATCAAACGCTATCAAACGCCTGAAATCCAATTTATGTGTCCAGAAAGAATGATTTATCAGTATTTCCTTGCCCTGGTAGCTAGGTGTTTTTACTCGCTTTCTTATTTTTTTGATTACGTAATCTCTGGCTTTAGTCTTCTCCTCTATTTGGCCGAGTGTAACTTTGCTTTTATGGTGTGAGTCGAACTCAGCATATTGTTGGTCAGTTTATCAGTTGTTCATTATCTTATCCATCTCTTGTCTTTATTACGTAACTCTTGGCATTGTACCGAAGCTCTAACTCTTTTTTGTTTAAACTTGAACTTCCTGTGTATCAGCTGTACAAGTGCAATTTCATGTACTCTGTTCATTACGTCTGCAGTCTCCTGTCAGCTGACATTATATGGCACTTACAAGTATGTTAAGATTGTTCCATGCATTTTGATAATTATGAACAGCATCAGGCTTATCATTTATTCCTGCTTCATGAAATGAACTTTATTCTGTGTTGTTTTTTTTAGAGTTGCGTTCGAATGAAGACCTGACCACTGGTTATGGAGCACTACACGCTAGGTTGAGATCTGCAATTTTCATAGGCGAACATTTCTAATCCCCCTTCACCAAAGAGGAAGGTCAGCGCAACCAGCTTGCTGTACAAAGATGAACAGCTCTCTATCAGGAGTCAGAAAATGCTCTTAAACTAAATCCTTCCAAATGTCAGACTGTCAATTTCAGTTTCTAATGTAAAAGAAAGTTAGGTGAATCTGTTAATTCCTATGACCATTGCAAAATTGATGATAGTGATATAAAAATCAAGCCTGTAGTTGAGTATCTTGGATTAATTCTTTCTTCTGAGCTAGCATGGTCCTCTCATGTCTTAGCGACTTCTAAAAGAATATTTCGTCTGACATATACATTAAGAAGTTAAGGTACTCAGGCTTAATTCAACCACTCCTCTTACAGTTTGTCAACTCGTTAATTTTCCCCTATTCTTCTTTACTGTTCACCCTTATTCTTTCCTGGATTACTTAAAAAAGACTATGTCATACTTCGTAGAACTCTGAAGATTGTCAGTCAGCAGGGTGAGTGGTATCCCATTGGGCCATATCGTTGACATTGTCACTGATAGGCACTTGATGTCATGCAACAAATTTGCTAAAGGAATTTTGTCAGATTGTGAGCATCCACTTTACCAGCAGCTCCAACCTTGTATCTCCTCAGGGGAAACAAGAAGTCTTTTCAGAAGACTTTGTGCACGTACGTCTAAGTATAAAAATTCCACTATACCATATTTATCACGTACTTTATGTGATGAAAAAAGTGTTAGGCGCGAACTAGCTAACCTGTCTTGCACTACTAAATAAACCATTTCCTCCACCGTTACAACATCAAGCTTTATTGTTATTGTACTTCTTATATTTATAATCCTCTCAATTTTTTGTTTATTTTTTTTCATAAGTGTGAACATCATTTAAGCTATATTATAACTGTTAATTTTGTATTTCCCCTCACCATACAATATCAACAGAACATTAGATCCAATAATCTATAACATGCTAAAATTTCCAAACTGAATCGGCAATACTGTTTGAAACAAACGTGGACAAATTCCTCTGGTTAATTTTGTTTAAATTTTTAATTTTATTTATATTTTAAGTAAATCAGATGCAATATTGTGACAAACGCTGAGAATTCCATTCTGTATTATAAGTACTGTTTTTGGAATAAAGTAGATTATTATTATTATTAATTATTGAATCAATATATATATATGTATATATATACACACAAAAGCATATTCCAACTTACAAGGCTAACGCTCCAGCAGATGAAGCTTTTACATTTTCACTTTGATCATTCAATAGACCAACTAATGCAGGTATCGTTTCATTGTCTATAGCCTCTTGCTTCCCCTTGGGATTTACACTGAAAATAAAGTAAAATAGTAAACAAAAATGAATTATTTATTTACTTAGAAAATGTTGAATAATAAATATTGCCTTTATATACTAAACGAAACCTAATCTATTCATTGAGCCACAGAATTCGCAGCATTTGCAGCTGTGACACCGTGGAAGAGGAGCTAAACAATCTAAGGAGAATTCTCCATAGAAATTACTACCCCGAATACTTCGTCATTAAAATCTATGAAGCCTAAACTACTAAACCATGTCCCCCTAAAAGACCTCTCTACCTGAATCTAGAATTCAGTGGAGGCTGATCCACAGAAGTACTGAGAAGCCGCCAGTAGCGTTCATTGAGATAAGTCTCCTCCGCAGACCAACGTCGACCCATTTTCTCTACAAAACCAGTGATTTACATAAACTTGAATGATGAGGTATGACTGCTTGGCTCATCAGTGTGCATCTATCAATTCACCTGCTCCTGTGGAGTTAAGTATGTCGACCTTTCTCACAGGTTGCTATCCACACCTGTCATCGAACACTTGCCCTCATGGCTCTATAAAGGAGAAAAAAGATCCCTTCGCAGTTCTATTCTGGAACACCTGATCTACGCTGGAGTCCAAGTGGACCTGAAAACCCCCTTTTGAAATTATCTACATAGTAGGTGAAAATCTGGCTACAGGAGTACGAATCAAACTGCTTCAAACCGCAGAAGCGATGGTGATCCACATGTTAAATCTGGAATTCTGTGTGTAGCAGACATTCGCTCAGCTAATGAACCTACAGTTGACTTAATATGCCCTCAAAAGAAGATAATTAATGTTGAATTAAATTCACAGTTTACTGATCAAAAACAGTTCAAGGTGGGAAATGATCTCACAGTTTCCTGTGGGAACTAAGTATTTTCACATCACAATACGTGATCTCCTTGACATTATAACACAAAATAAATCAGGAAAAGAAGCATCATCACATGACAGTGTGTAACTACTGACCGACTGACAATGAATAGTTGGAAGCAACCACTCACATCAGCTGGTAATACTTGCCAGTCAAATGGAAGGCCCAGATTCAACTCGACTGCCGATGTACTCGTAAGCGTCTAATTTTTTTTATTCCTTCACGTTCCCAGTTGAACATAGGGCTTCAAGCCCCTAGCTTGAAGTTTCTGTAGCAGTGTTTATTTTTGCAGGATGGGGTTGCTAGCCTGATGCCCAACCTTCCCTCCTTGCCAGTTCTTTTACTGGCTTAGTGAGGTAAAGGAGTGCTTCGGTGGCCGGGGATCGAACCCCGGACCATATGCATGGTCGTCTAATTTACTAGTCAATAATAAGCCAGGAAAAGAAAGAAGGGTGGGCATGAAACTAACAACCCTCATTCCGTGAAAACAATACCGCCATTACTGAACCTGCAAAGTTAGAAATCCCTGTATTCAGTGAGTCAAACTGCTTCAAATCACCTGGAATTTGCATCTTATTTAGAACGATAGAATATTTGGCTATCCAAGTGTAAAATTAGTTATTTTCTCACAAAGATCCCTCCTACAAATATTAATTCATCTTAATATTAGGAAAGATAAAAAATAAATGTAGGGGGATTTACAACTAAGAGACAACTATCCGTTTTGCTATACATTAAATGACTTTCTGAAAGAAAACATGGCATAAAAGTCTTTTAGGCTGTGTATTCAATTTATACTACTACATAATTCTAAGTAGTTTCTCAGTATAATAAAGGTTTTTGTATTTCTCAATGAATGAAAAACAAAACGATATTGTTTTTACTGACGTTTCGCTATTTAACGGTGTAATAGTATGTCTGTTATGATATCGAAAAAAAAAGGAGAGAAAAGTTTACTAACCTGATCATCGTTCGTCTGTCTGGGGCATTTTTAGTTGTTAAGTTGGTAAATTGGTAAAGATAACAAAATCATATAGAGAAGAGACGTCAGACGATATCAGAAGAGTACTCAATCAGCTCGATATTAGAGTTTTCTTCAAAACATCAGACAAACTTCAAAGCAACCTTGTCCATATAAAAGACCAAATCCCTAAAGATTCGCTATCTAATTGTGTCTATAAGATAAAATGCTTGGAATGTGATGCGATATACATCGGACAAACTTCTCGAGAAATCAAAATCAGAAGAAATGAACACCGTAGAGCATCTCTTCGACCACCGAAGAATCCTGTTGAACTACAAAGACTTGAAAAATCATCAGCCATAGGTCTACATGCTATAGAATCAGGCCACAAAATTGATTTTGACAATGTTGAAATAATCCAGAAAAAACTTCAAAAATCACAAAGAACGTTTAATATCAGAAGCACTTCATATCAAGTGGAATCAAAATTGCCTGAATAGGAATGATGGACTAAAACAGAATCTGACCTGGTTACAACACCTCCCTCCCCCCCATCAAGTGACAAAACCAACACGAATGTGATAAGCACTTTCATTATGTAAACACACGCTGCTTTTATAATCTCATACACTTATCAAACCCAACAATCTACACATGATGATTTTGTTATCTTTACCAATTCACCAACTTAACAACTAAAAATGCCCCAGACAGACGAACGATGATCAGGTTAGTAAACTTTTCTCTCCTTTTTTTTTCGATATCATAACAGACATACTATTACCTTTGTTATTTCGTATAGTTATCTTCATCACTATTTTTACTTTCAATATGTCCCTTTAACTTGACCTATGTTTATTTTCTCACCCCCTAACTGTTTGTTATATATATGCTGAGATTTTGTAAATTCCGGTTTAATAATACTTTGATAAAGCTATTAGCATTAAATAGCGAAACGTCAGTAAAAACAATATCGTTTTGTTTTTCATTCATTGAGAAATACAAAAACCTTTATTATAATGAATATCATATACCCAATGCCCAAATTTTTTCAAACCGTTAAAAGTGAACTTGGTTTGGACATATATAGTTTCTCAGTAGTCATAAAAATTACCGACTACTTAATGAACAACCTGTTTCGTAATCACCGTTCAAAACTCAAGCCTCCTGGGAGAATGAAATGAAAATCTTTAATTCTATATAGATAGTGACTACTTTTGCCGAGTACGGTGTACTTTAATCAATTTAGAAAGTGTTAAAACATGAAATCTGGCATGTAATTAAAAGAAAAAATGTATTTTGAACAACACATGGTTAAATGTCTTGAGAGCAGAGCAGGGAAGATATGTACGGATGACCTCTTACAGAAGGAATTTGAATATATTCACGATTCCTTGATGCGGAGATTGGCTATCCGAGTAGTTTCATAAAGAAACATATGGAAACATCGGAGAAAAACCCTGAGACTCTGACTGCACGTAAGAAACCTCTGTTTATTCAGTTACAATTTAATGGTGACTTATCAAGTGAGATTCTATTCCAAGGACTTTCAAAGAGTATACGAAGAACACTTTACGCAGCACGCCTATGTTTGTCATTCTCTAGCCGATGAATGATTGGGACGCAAACGAAGGATAAGCTTGATAGTTTTGCCACATCTATGTGCATTTATCAATTCAACTGCGCCTGCAGTGACAGTTATATTGGACGTACTACTAGACAGCTTAGCCAACGTGTTAGTGAACATCTCTCATCGTGGTGGTTTGGCAAAGGACAGACAAAAAACAATCCGTACCTAAATTTTGTCACATTTAATTGATAGTGATCATGTAGTGGAGATAATGAGAGCTTTCAAAGTAATTAATCGTATCCCACCGAATTTTCCCAATACACTTCGTATTCGTCTACTGCACACAGCTGAGGCGATAGGCATTCGAACTATAAAACCTAAACTATGTATTCAAAAGAAGTTCGTACAGTCAATATCCCTCCCTTGGCCTATTAAGACATAATCAACTAATGACTTCTACACCTACCTTTGTTTTTATTTTCAATTCCTTTCTTATCATCCCTTAATCTTCCCTTACAATCTAGCACTACTTAATCGTTTCATTTGTTTTTACTAGCGTTTATTGACTACTTCCACCTGAACAGTTGTTTGTTTAATCATGCTGTTTTTCATTATTCGTCTTATCACAGATTGTCTCACTTTTTCATCCTAATTATTGATAAGACCATTATTATTATCATTACTACTATTATGACTAATTGCACAATTTATATTCACCATCGTATTATCCTATAGACAAAACACCATGATTGGTTTATATTTGAATTTTTATTTGTAAACTTATATATATTAGAGTTTAGCCTGATGAGGTCTAATTGAAAACAGCAGTATTGTTCGCTTAAATGTGTTGTTCTAAATTTTACTATGGGAATATTTAATATATATTGAAAACTTTATTTGACAGAAATGTATTCTATTCGTGATATCATATACTACTGAATTACTGACTAGTGTAAGTAGCGCTTGCTAGACATATTGTAGTGGTCTAAACAGTAGCTGGCGATTTCACTCGTATGAGGCTGAGCTGATTATCAGTGTACCGGGTTTGACTAAGATTTAACTTTCGTGGTTTGAACTGATTCGGCTCTGAGATTACTCAAACCACAAACACTGCTGATGACCTCAGCCCTAAGCGAGCGAAAAGGTCGTCAAGTGTTTAAAGTACTTGAATCTGAATAGTAAACATTACTGGTCGGTGTGAGTGGCATCTAGCTACTCGTTACAATCAATAAGTAGTATATAATACGATGCATAGATGCAGGTCTTCTTGATTTCCATTTTATGCTACCAAGTAGATCACACATTGTGGTCGGAATAATTTTGGTTTATCTGCCTATTTCAATTTTAAATGTTTTTATTGCATTCACTTTCATTAAAATTTGATTACCTATTGAATCTTGTTGTCGGTCAACATGCAAACTATGCATTAAGGGACCACCTGTCTTTATCCCTAGAATTATTCGGCCAGGCTCGAAAACAACCCCTTATCATCAACTATCGACGACCTCCATCTCTACAAGAGATACATTGATGATACTTTCATCATCATTTGTGATGAGAACCTGGACCTTGAAGACTCACTTCAAATATTCACCAATGCCCAACAAAACATCGACTTTACTCTTGAAGCCGAATCCGACAGAATGTTCCACTTTCTCGACGTCCATCTGACAAGAAACGCCGACAACTCTCTGAAAAGGTCCATATTCAAAAAGCCCACATGGACTGGACAACTCATCAACTTTCAAAGCTTCGTGCCCCTAAGCAGAAAGAGGAACCTGATGTACGCTTTTTCCTTGAGGATTTGGAAGATATGCAGCGAGAAGGTGATTGATGAAGAACTGAGTAATTTCCGAAGAACCCTGATGGATAACGGTTTCCCACCCAGGTTCATACACAAGAACCTCAAATCAAAGAAGACTTCCGAACAAGTTCAATCCATTCCGAAGAGGATAGTTCTGCTTAATCTAGAATTCAAAGGTGACATTTTTAGCAGAAATCCTTCTTAAACGCCTCTGCAAATCTCTGAGGAAGACATACTTCGCCGCGAGCCCATGACTAACGTTTTCCTGAAAGAAACTGTTCAGCCAGAACGCAAAAGACATGTTGTCGCATTGGGCCACCTCAGCGTGCATATACCAGTTTACTTGCTCTTGCGGAGCTGAGTACATCGGCCGTACCATGCGCCGACTTGGAAAACGCGCTCATGAACACTATCCAGTCTGGCTAGTAAAAAGAGGACGATAACGTGTATATAGCTCAGTGACAGAACATCTGGTCAATTCAGGACATTCAGCGCCATTCGAAAAATCCTTCAAAATGATTTAGAAGATTCAATCAAACCTATCAAAGGGAGTAAAATTAAGATCTCTGGGCATAGCCGTGGCACCAGCTATCCAGAAGCTCAAACCCACGCTATGTATCCAAAAGAAATACGTCCAACCCTTGTCCCTGCCATGGCCATCATAAACAGGTTACTCTTCTAATAGTGACTATCCCATTGACTTTCTTAGCCAAACTTCTTGCTTATGAATGTTACTTTTAAGTTTTTCTTAATCCCTATTTACACTACCATATTTTCATATCCGAATTTCCTGTCTATGTTGTCATTTTATTACTTCTACATATTTAATCCCTAACTGCATAAACAACTTTTCATCACATTGGTTATGATCCCACTAGATTTTTTTATCCAAACATCCTGTCTATTTTTGTTATTTCTACATTTCTAACCCCTAATTGCACAATATGTCAATCTTCACAGTAGGGGAAGTGGGATTTCGTTAAACCAACTGGTTAACACCATTGTGGATAGACATATAATGTCATGTAAGAAACTAGCGAATTCTATATTGTCTGACCCCGAACACCCTCTCTATACGCAGCTCTCTCCTTGCATTTCATCTGGTAGAACTAGAAGCAACTATAGGAAGCTATATGCCAGGACTACCAAGTATAAAAACTGCACAATACCTTATCTGGCACAGCTGTTATGTGATGAGAAAACTGTTAGGCACGACACGATCAACTTACTGCGGCACTCTAACAAATAGTTCCCATTAGCTTTTGTTCTCCTTTCTTTGTTACTATTATATTGTTGCTCATATATTCTATTACACACTAATTTTATACTTCATATCCTGTGGTTCATTGTTTAAATATGTGAATGCAATGTCGTTCTTTTTTTATTTCTTTTATTTCTCTTTTTTTCTTTTGTTGTTGTTGCTTTTTATTTTTCAAATCTTATAAACATTTATGAGGTAATTAGATGTAATATTGTAATGCACGCTGAAAATTCCATACCTGTACCACAAATACTGTTTGGAATAAAGCCATTATTATTATTATTATTATTATTAATTATGATGCTCCTTTGTCTGAGCTTTATCCGTCCCCCTGTTTATCATGGCATTTTAATTCCTAATTGTAATTCTATCAATCTGCCCCTTGACGGGAAATTATTCTGGAACTTTCCTACTCACTGATTATAAATACACAAATGTACAGCCTAGTTGACGGTGACTTCGTCGAAAAGAAAATTTTCTTCGCTGCAACTGTCTTTTTATTCCCTATGATCAAATGTGCATATCTTATACTCTGTCGTTGTTACCTTTGTATGATTGGTGAATTACCATCCTTCTGAAATGTTGACATCAACGAAGGATTATTAGATGACATATCACCAACTGGATTTCTAAATTATTTAGTTTATTAAAAATTCATGCAACAGTTGTGTAGAGCCATTGACTAGGATCTAACTGAAATGCAAATATTTCTTCGTTTAAATTTGTTATTTATTTCTAAATGTTTAAATGAGGAGATATTTTTCAACATTATCACCAGTTGAACCATCATCTCTTGGATAAATAGCAGCTAAAATGGTCTACTTTATGGATCAGAGACTTGGCCCAGCGCGTCACGAATGGCACTTCGAACAAAATACACACCTTCATCAACAGCTGTCTTCGCTCAATACTCAAGATCAGATGGCCAGAGAAGATCAGCAATAGAGATCTCTGGGGGTGAACCCACCAGGAGCCGACTGTGCAACAAATCTGCAGGGAGAAATGGAGTTGGATTGGCCAAACTCTGAGAAAACAACCCATCAAGTGACATCACACGCCACGCCATTGCTCAAGTGGAACCCGAATGGGAAGCGACGAGTTGGTCGTCAGTGCGAGGGTGACTTGGAGGAGGTCATGTGAAGAGGAGATAAAAGCATGTGGGCAGACGTGTAGCCAGATGAATACGTTCGCAGAGAACCGAACGCAATGGAGACGTGCGGCTGAAGCCTTATGTTCCTCTAGGAATTAAAGGAAACAATAATAAGTCTTAGTTTCAGCTACAGAGCTGTTAATCAATACAAACAGCCACCACCGATTAGCCATATATCTTTCCTGCCTCAAAAACAACACACGCTGATAAATTCAAGATGAGTCTCATGTATCATATCTGAGACTTCATTAGCAACCAGTGAAATAATGGTAATACAAATTTCAAAATAACTGAATTGGCTAATTCTTCCAATCACTTGATTCCCTGACCATAAACTAATAGTTATGCTTAGCGCAATCGGATGGTCAACTTAATCGACTCGTGAACTCAAGGTTCTGCCTTTGATCTCTTGGGGGTTTAGTACTTTTACACAACACAGGGGTCCTAAATTAGGATGAAACAGCTGACTAGTACTCATTGAGTCTCGGTGATCCTGCTAATAATGTCGTTTCATGATGACATCTACTAAGAAGAACTTCTATTTAATCATTTTAGAAAGTAAATTTATACTTAGGAATCAAGGAACATTGCAGATATTATATAAATATGTAAACAGCATTCGATTAGTGCATACAAGGCTAAAGACGTTGCATATCTATGTTATGTGATTTAGATACGTGATACAACAAGTAATACCATGTAACCACCCTGTCTCTCTTTCATTCAACTCAATGTAAATCTTGGTCGTTCCAGTATTATGTCTGCACATAAAATTGTAATATGTACTACTGACTAGATTTATTAGTAGTATAAAAAGAGACGCACGCTCAGCACAACAATATCCAATAACGGAGAGATAGATTTGATTTCAAAGAGAGAGAGACAATGAACCAGTGTTGTGGTAAAACATAGGGGAGGCACAAAAAGAAGACAAAGAAACACTCATACAAAGGAAGCGCAGAAGTAGTACGACACGACGGAATATCTGGGTAAATGACGACTCTTCGTTTTGTGATTACGGCTTGATTCCACACCGTATTTTTTGGTACAAGTATGGAATTTTCAGCATGTGATATCGGTAGCCCAATTTTGCAGGCCGACAATTGATATCAGGTGTGCGTCTGCAGGGGATCGAACCCCGGACCATGTGCATGGTCGGCGGGAGTCCTAAACGCTGTGCCGCCGACACATATAATTATAGTTTCTTGATGAAATTTACTGTAAGGCATGCATAATTTCCCTCTATGTGTATATCGGATTCCTAATGAACATCCTGTTACTAAGTTTCTTGTCTTGTAAAAGTGAAGACAAAAAATGAAGACAAGGATAAGAAATTTCATAAAATGGCATTTGTCGGAAAAAAAATATATAATTTCATTCAGCTTACCATAAACGTAAAATATTTTGAGCTGTACGCGCCCTGACCTCAGGACTTGGATGAGATAGCAGTCTTGTAAACAATGGTATTCCACCTGATTCTAAGCCTTCACCAGTATCAAAGCTTAAACAATGATTCAATGTGTCCAATACAACAATCTAAATGATAATTGAATGTATATATAATTTCACAGTTTAAGATTTGTTAAAATTTACTCCTAACTTTAATTTCATCCACTTCTTTTTCAGCACATTTAATTAATAAATCAATATATTTTGTTTCAACAGCTGCTTTCGCACCCAATGGATCAGTTGTTAAAAGTTCAATAGCTTTATGTGTATTTAATCGAATGATATCAGGTTGATTGAAAGCGATAAGCGGTTTAAATGATTCTAAAATATTATGATTTAATCCAGCAGTTCGACCAATTGCATGTTCTATCGAAATGTAAATATATATTAATCAAACTTACGACACAATATGACGAAACACTCTGTTGAATATGCTCTACACGGTACATCAGGATCTTTTAAAAGCATATTTAATGAACATACTACGCCTGAAGAGAAAGAAAGAAGGGGAAATGGAGGGTGAAAGTGTTACTGATTTAAACAAGACAAAAAGGAAGGGGGGAACTGATTAATTATATAATTACCTTCATTGACTGCTTCTGCTATATGCTCAGGATCGTGTAGATAATCACATAAGGCTTTAACAGCACGTTGCCGTGTTAATAAATCGACATCTTTTAATTCTCTATTCTTTAAATTATCAAGAGAAAAATCAAAGAAATATATAATGAATAAAATAAATCGTCATTTAATATATGTCCAAAACAAGTTCACTTTTAACAGTTTGAAAAAATTTGGGCATTGGGTATATGATATTCATTATAATAAAGATTTTCTTGTATTTCCCAATGAATGATAAAACAAAAAGATAGCGCTGTTTTTACCGACGTTTGGCTATTTAATGCTGCTGCTAATAGCTTTATCAAAGTGTTATAAGATGGTTGGAGGCAATCGGCCACAGGAAGACTTGCTTGACCTAGGTTTCGTACTAGTTGACACTCACCAGTCAACAAGGCGTATCTGCAACTGCCTTGAAGGAACTCATGTCCC
The DNA here is from genome assembly GCA_944472155.2 of Trichobilharzia szidati. Taxonomy (NCBI): domain Eukaryota; kingdom Metazoa; phylum Platyhelminthes; class Trematoda; order Strigeidida; family Schistosomatidae; genus Trichobilharzia; species Trichobilharzia szidati. The sequence continues at coordinate 17,055,210 of OX235273.1, read as the reverse complement.
TTCTGAGATTCTAACCCGCGTCACTCAGTGAGCGCTGCAGTCAGAGACATTACCATTGAGCTATTCAGGCTCACGATTGACTTCCTGTAGGGCTGTATTGGATATTTTTGATTGAACACTAGTCAGTAACTAGTGTAATGCGTCTAGTCCTATCTTCGCTGCACACTGAATTCTATCAGTCATGTTTGCAATGTGGCCAAAGTATTCAAAGTATTATAAAACCAGAATTTACAAAATCCACTCAGCATATATATATAACAAAGAGTTAAGAGGTGAGAAAATAGACTACTTAGGTCAAGTATGAAGTGACTAAATCAGCACGAATGTGTTATGCAATATCATTATATAAACACACTCTGTTTTATAATTTTGCACACTTATCAAATCCAACAATCTACACTTGGTTCTGTTATCTTTACCAATTGACCAACTTGACAACGAAAAATGACCCCAGAGTGACGAACGATGATCAAGTTAGTAAACTTTATTTTGATACCATAACAGATGCACTATTATTCAAATGAACTGTCGTCAAGATTTGACAGAATAGTTCTAAAATATTTGGGCGCCGAGTGAGAAGTAGACATTTGTAAAAAATTATATTTGTAATATCTCAGCGATATTGAAATGAGTAATTCCAACGTTTCGTTCGGCAATCTGGTCCGAACTTCTTCAGGGAAATTAATCAAAATTAACATAACAGAGGTTTTATATATAAAATTATTATTTTGCTATCGAATTAAATTAACAAAGAAACTATGTAATTGGCACAATCATCGTGTTTTCAGTCTCCGTTGTCTGGAAGAGAATTCACATCCTAAATCCGTAGCTGTCGAGTCACCTGACAACTCCAGTAGGTCGAATAAAGCAGCTCAATATTCAGAAAGAAGACAATGCAATAAGTTCGACAGGGTGCTTAAACTAAACTCTAATCCTAAACACCATAATTTTGAAAATACGTCTAATCATAAAATTCTAGATACTAATAGTTTGAACAGACATGAAGGTTTGATGTTAGCTGATGCATAGGAAATCCTTATTAATAAATAAAAATGGATATGTATCACTCATTATTAATACTTGGTCAAAATTCTCGACTGTCCATATCTTCTTATGGAGACGTTTAGAAATTTTTTACAACTGTTTACCCACACACACGCATGCACACTCTGTTTAAAGTGTTTAACAAAGATAGACCAATATTTGTAAGTCCGAGGCCAAATTTTGATCACAGCTCATACAATTTTGTTTATTATAATTGTTAATACTTGTGTTTATGAATCATGATTAGACAAAGTTTTTAAAAACAAAAGATGTGCTTTTTATATATAAAACCTCTGTTATGTTAATTTTGATTAATTTCCCTGAAGAAGTTCGGACCAGACTGCCGAACGAAACTTTGGAATTAGTCATTTCAATATCGCTGAGATATTACAAATATAATTTTTTACAGATGTACTATTACCCCTGTTATTTGGTTTAGTGATGTTCATTGCTGTTTTGACTTTCAATATGTCCCCTTTAACTTGACCTAAGTCTATTTGCTCACCTCTTAACTCTTTGTTATATATATATATATATATATATATGCTGAGATTTTGGAAATTCCGGTTTAATAATACTTTGATAAAGCTATTAGCATTAAATAGCGAAACGTCAGTAAAAACCACAACAATATCGTTTTGTTTTCCATTCATTCATTGGGAAATACAAAAACCTTTATTATGATGAATCGTCATTTCAAATTAAATACATCAAATCAAATAAATAACACGGCTAAATTAGTCAAAGAACTAAATAGAATGAGGGAAATTACGGTCTGTGTGGTGGTGTAATATGCGTAACACGCTTGATCACGAGTTGATGTCAGTTAGAGAACCATTGGAAAACCTGGCAGGGAGTACTGGACAGCTATTTCATCCTAGTTTTCAAACTGTTTAGTGCTGCCCATCCATCCGTATTCGAATCCAAGCCCTTCCGCTTACAGGGTGAGCTAGTGAACTATTCAGCCACTAGGACGTGATCCAATGGACCATGAATCCCAGCTTCTGTTAGTTCACAACATATATATAACTATGGTTGTTTTGTATGTGTGTGTACATTAAATTTGTCAAACGAAAAGACAGTTAGTAAGTCCAGGTGAATTGGATGTTAATTTAAGAAGATAGTAACAAAAGTGATAAGTTGTCACAAACGATTGTTAAAGAAGAGTCATTCAACCACTTCCACTCTCATGGTAACAACTCCGTTGATTTGACTTAACTTTAGTTTGCATGCTTATTTCTCTAACTACTTAAAACCCATGCATAATTCCGTATGTTATTTTGTTTCCATGTACACCCTGAGCACAACTCTTTCATCAAACTATTCACATTATTACGTAACTCTTCTTTAACAGTCGTTTGTGACAACTCATCACTTTTGTTACTACCCTCTTATATCAACATCCAATTCATCTGAACTTACTAAATATATATAACTGTCTAGTAGTCTTAAGTTTTCTATTGTTTCTCTAACTGATGTAACCTCCTGACCGCCCCTGTAAGCAGTCAAATCCCTACAAAGCCACACTCGGTAATCAATATGTAGGACACAACCAAAAAATAGATTCTCTAACTTATTATTTTAGAGATATGTCGTGACACTAAATTGAATTTATAGTCTTGAGAAAACTCGTTTGAACTTCTTCATTTACACCTGTATAGCTCATGTCTAACATCAGCAGATCACATCCAGCATGTTTCAGGGGAAAATTAAACCTGAAACCTTGTCGCTGAATGATACTCAGTGAATCTACTTTGTTTCGTGTAGATTGACTAAATATTGTCGAAAATGAGCATACGATGAGTGACATTGTAACAATAGAAGACAAGGGCCAGGCAACAGATCATTTATTAAGGAAATCAACATATATTTATAGATTTTCATGTACATTATTATAGATTATTGTTAGCAGAAAAACGCAGTCTTCTGATTGGTTGTTTCTCACAGATAATCCATATGCTAACTGTTTCTGCCTACTCAAAGTCTTTGTTCTCATTTTTCTCACGACCAATATTGGGGATATAAACATTGACATAAATTACTATCTACCAATTTTGGCTAGCAGCCAGCTCTCACCAAGTGATACGGAATTACTGTATAGCGTAGTTTCACTTAGTACATTTAGAGGAGAAAAACTGCACTGTTTATCTTGGTGTTATTATCGTTTTATTCCTTTACGTTCCGAGTGGAACATAGGGCGCCTTCAAGCTAGAAGCTTGGAGTTTCTTTATTTGTACGGAATGGCGTTGATAGCCTCATGCCAAACCTTCCCTCTTTACCAGTCTGATTACTAGCTTAGCGAGGTTTAGGAGGGCAATAATAGTAGGGGATCGAATCCCGGACCACATGCGTACTTGACCAGTATTTTTCCGTCCAAAACATACAATGATTAGTTAACTGAATTGCACTTTCATAAAGAGGATTGAATGTATGAGAGATAATATGATTGATATTGCACATCACAACGAATAATATCTGTCAGAGTAAGGTTAGACATGAAAAGTACTATTGGATTACTGTTTCCTTGATAAACCGTATGGCCTTTGTTTCAAAGCACAATTCAAAAAGGCCTTTTTGAAATAAAAACAGAAGATTTATAGCTCATATGGTTGTGTTCTCTGAGCTTGATGGTTTAATTGCAAGGCTGTCGTTGTCCATCTAGACAGCATGCTCAGTGCAGACTTCAGTATTTTGTGAAAATACCTGAATTCTCTATGAGTCGTATGATTATAGTCTCTTGATGAACTTTTCTGTGAATGGTTGTCAGTGTGCATTATGATTGGTAGTTTTATTCACTTTTTCGTCATGTGACTAATTCAATATTATTATTAAAGAGATTCGCGTCGGTGGCACAGCGGTTAGAATGCTCGCCGACCATGCACATGGTCCGGGGTTCGAATCCCGGCCGACGCACTCCTTTACCTCGCTAAGCCAGAAATAAAACTGGTAAAGAGGAAAGGTTGGGCATGAGGCTAGCAACCCCATCCTGTAAAAATAAACACTGCTACAGAAACTTCAAGCCTCTAGCTTGAAGCCCTATGTTCCACTGGGAACATGAAGGGATAGAAAGAAATTGAAGTGATTCGATCACAGATTTCTCTGAGTTCCATTTGCCAAAAATACCAGGGAATTCCCAGAAACCTAAAGAAGTCTACGCAAAAGATAAGGATAATGAAAGCTTTGCAAATAAACCACCCAGCTCAGGCAACATAACCACATTAGAAACAGCCTTTCCATAGCCAAATCAAGTACATTCGCTTTTTAGCATATTCTAGGGATACGATTCAGTTTCGTCCTGTTTAATTTTCATCTTAGAATTAATTCTCTCTTACTTATTAGTGGTTTAAAATCAGAAGGCATTTTGAAATGCTTTTAACTGGTTAGTTATTCAGTTATTAGCCTACATCATATGTATGTGAATTATCTTCAGCGTATTTAAACAAATCGATGACAGCCACATATGAAGCATGGTGAAATAGATTCGTTTCCTTTCACAAGTAAAATGTCATCTGATTACAACCTGAATGATGAACTTTAATAGTTTCTTATTAAAAGTTCAACAAACTTTTGTTCATTAGAGAAATAAAAATTCTAATAATAATAATAATATTAATGATGGTAATAATAGTCAAGAATGACCATGGTGTATAGATGATTCGAAAAGTCAAGTTAGTAAGGTATAATCTAGTCGGATTTTCTTGGAGAAAGTGGGTAGGCGTAACAACAAGAGCGATAGGTCAATACTTTTTTGTTAAATCAAATTGCTGAGGAAATAACACAGTGAATTTGTTTGGTGTGTTCTAAGTGACAGAGACAATGTTAAACGCGAAACCTATGACTTGCTTTGTTGTTAATAACATAATTTTAGGCTCTTTCATTTCTGTCTTATTTTGTATTCTGTAGTGAACTCCTTCTTAAACATACTTAGCTACCTAAATTATTAACATTGGTTTACTTTTTTGTACTTTATTGTATTCCTTCTTTTGTGTATCTACTGGTCCCGACTATATTAGCACTATGAGTATTATAAAATTGTCATTAACCATCATGTAAATTATTAGTTTTGTGGTTGTTTTTTGTTTTGTTCGGCAATATTAACTGACAATCATTGGTTGTGAACGCCATTATCACCATCTTAAAATTTTATATTATGCAGGATTACTTACACTACCACTACAAACACCGCATTAAACCTGGCTATAAAAAACAAAACAACAAACCCTGAAATGTTATTTTATGATGATTTAGTGTTGTTTCAACTAAATTAACTGATCTTCTTGGCGATAAACATCCTTAAATATCATATCATAGCTTCCACTACCCAATACTGAGATATTATTATATGCTGTTTATTTTCCTTTCTACTTCTTGGTATTTTTTCTCATTTTTAAAATTTTCTTTTGTGCTTTTTGTGTGTTTTTTTTGCTGTTGGTGTCTTTATATTTATATTTTTTTGAAATACTCCTTTTAAATGTTTGATAAAAGTGGATGCAAATATTGTAGATATGTGCTGAAAATTCCACACTGTACCACTAGTACTGTTTCTGGAATAAAGCAAATTATTATTATCCCACTCGGTGTGTTGTTACTGCCTTATTCAAATATACCATATACTGCTTTCACAATTAGAAGACCATCGGTATCTTTATTTGTTTTATAAAAATTAGTAATCACGCTCAAGGTTTTTTTTAATCCCTTTACGTTCCCAGTGGAACATAGAGCTTCAGGCTAGAGGCTTGAAGCTTCGGTAGCAGTGGTGTTCATTTTTACGGGATGCCCAACCTTCCCTCTTTACCGATGTTGTTTACTGACTTAGTGAGGTAAAGGAGTGCGTCGACCGGGGATCGAACCTCGGAACACAGCCGTGTTTGGCGAGCATTCCACCGCTGTGGCACTGATGCACATACAATCAAGTTAATACTAGCAAAACAATCAAATTGTATTCGTCTTTGTGTTATTTGGGCTTACCAGGTCATAAGATGTCAGACATTCAGAAACACTTACATTAGTTCACTCAGTAGGTCGTTATAAAACGAACTAATGTCACACTTTTCCCATTCCACAGATAACATTAGTATTCAGACCTTATCATATAAAATCGCAGGTTAACCCTTTAAAAATGTAAGTCGAACGACGAAAAAGAAATAGATAATTCAATTTTGAAGGGTACACTAGAATCAAATGAAATTTTAGTTTGGATACCTCTAAGTGAGAAGAAAATTGGAAAGTACCTATGATGATTACACATATAAATAAGTGTAACTTTTACAAGTTACTTGGAAGTTACTCATTGAACACTTATAAAAGACAGATCATTTTGATGCAGTATTAAAGTTGACGAAGAATTAAAGACATCGTCACAGGAAGGTTTGTACATCAAACAAAATGAAGGAAATGAGAACTTGACATTCGAAACTCGTAAAGTTCCATAATGTAAGTGAAGATATAAGGTTAGTATGAATCTTCATCAATGAGGCAGTTTTGTGCGCCATATTACTTCCAGTCAAGTAAACCCTAGTCAGAAAACCCTTACAAATGAGACTAATAGTCGCTAGTTTTATGAAAACAAAACACGTAGTTCAGCGAAGAGTCTCTTTTCGGCGAATTCATTCACTTTGCCGTACAACTGCGATTATGTACACTAATTTTTGTATGTATGTGTGTACATTAGGTTTGTGAGATAAGTGAATGAATTCACCGAAAAGAAACTCTTCGCTGCACTAAGTGTTTTGTTTTCATTAATGTCTGGATGGGGATTGTTCATGAAATCATTTTATGAAGTGTTGATACGCCTCAATGTAATGCTCCTTTGCTTTCTTCCAAACAAATTCTAATTGCGTCAACATGGTACATAACTTTCCTAACCACAGCCGTCGTTAAAGTTTTTGCCTGTTCTGGTTAATACCTACAAAACTTAGACAAAGCCAGAAAGAAAACGGCAACTGAATACCTGAAGTTCGTGAATACTTTTCCTCTTTGATAGTTGTGTAATACAGTGAGGAGGTGAAATACAAAATACTGTTGTAACAACAGAAGACAAGGGCCAGGCAACAGATCGTTTATTACGAAAAATCAACACGTATTTATAGATTTTTATGTACATTATTGTAGGTCAATGTTAGTAGAAAATACAGTCTGTTGATTGGTTGTTTCTCACACAAAGTTGACCTTGCATCTCTTGTGGCTGTGTCAGTTCATCTATATGTTAACTGTAACCGCCTGTCCACCTTGACCTTTGACCTCAATTACTGTCAACCAATTTGGCCAGCAACCATCTCTCACCACAACATGACTAATATTGGATACATAAACATTGACCTCAATTACTGTCCACCACTTGGCTAGTAGACCGCCCTCACCACACTGTTATAAAAGTGTATGCCTTGCCCGAATCTTATGTGGCACATCCCAGTGAAAGTCTAATGAGTCTGTTAGATAAATGCCAAATTATTATTGGTCACCAGGTGAAAAACGTAGTGAAAAAAAATTATTATCACTCAACACAATTTTTATATTCAAATATAGCATGTATGCAGAGGAATCTTGGAATAAGGATCATCATTTAGAAAATAATGACAATGGTATATCACATCTTAATTATGTCTTTAAACAGTACAGCTGTGTTTATCGTTTACACCATATCAGCTGAAGATACGTCACGAAGTTGAATGAATTAAACTCAAATTGTATTTTCATAATAGAACAGTGCACAAAAGTGCAACACTTCAAGTTAACACATTTCATAAAACCACACATAAAGTTAGGAAAGAAATGCAAAGAAACTAACGGATCCCTACGGGGAGAAAGATGAGGGCCTAATGTGTCTCAGACTACTGATCTTTACAGTCTCAAGGACGCCTCTCTAGGTGATTTACACCAAGAGTCGAAGACTTTACTGACTGGTGCTAAATTTTAGTATGACCATTACTAACTTTCTTCTGACCGAACTTTATGTCGCCTAACACTTCTCACTGGGGAAGGCGATAGCTCAGAAAATGCAATACATATCCCATATTTGACACAGCCATCTCTGGTAGCACCTCACCTAACATTATTATGTCACCATGGACTTTCATTTGGAAGATTTCACGTACAATACCCGAAAGGCACTTTGACTGAAACAGTCCGAGTAATAAATCAAGATATTTAGCAGTTCTTAATTGCAAATATTTATGGTAAAGAAAACACTTATGTCTATGAAATCCAAAAGAGCTGTGAAAATGTTAAGAAAACTTTCTCCTTCAGTCCTACAATGTTAACCATATTAGCATTCATATAATTCTCGAAACTATATTTCAATTATTATGATGACTTAGACTATAAGAAATGGTATTCAGCGGTCAGTGGAAAGCATCCAACAGAAAACAGCTAAGTGAAGATCTAAGTGATACATGATGACTTGGTTTATTGCAAAAGTGAAGTTTAAAGACAAATTTACCAAGCAAATGGCTGCAATTAAATCTATACGTTTTATCCTCCATAGCATATTTTGGATAGTCTGTCATATACCTACTAACAATTCTAGTGAAAGCATATATACACATATCAGTAATAAGATCCGAATTACCCACGAGTAAACCAAAAGTCTGTTATCACTCTACAGCAGATAAGTAATAACCACTCACACGCATAGTACCCTTCCATGTCAGATGTAATATGTTTCTAAAGTACTGGTTTGCACAGACTTCTGGTTTAAAGATAGGTAGTGCAGTCAATGATTCTGTTGACTGCTCTTTTTATCTGATGAGTCACATCAGCCATAAGTGACTGGTTAGATCTCAGCAGGAATACGAAAGTCTCATGGGACATTTGACAACTTACACTGTCTTTGGTTATCGACCTAAAAACATGTGCACTGCACGGTAATACACTCTTTTCTTCTTTATTACTGGGAGACATGGCCACTGAAAGTGGAAGCCAGCTGTCTCTTAGCAGGAATGTTTGAAATCTACCTCTCGTTTCAAGCGGTATATATATGGTGAGTAATATTTCAGTTGAGCGTAGAGTGTTACGTGAGAAAGATAAGTCAGTCGATGAGCTGGTGAAGCTAAGATATATAATGCACATGTCAAGCCATTACCTCCCACGCCTAAAAGTGTTAAGTGAATCAAGATTAGGTTGTGAAAGAGTTAGATTTGGTCGCACTATAATATGGTGTCAGTCCATCAAGTCTTTGACGTAGGGATATGTAAACTACCGGGCTCGAGTCCTCGAGTATGTAAGAATCACTGGCCGGAGACTATTTGCAATATGGCCCAAAGTCATTCTGGATGACGCCTATGCATTCATTCTTTATGAACTCTCATATTTACCATGGTGTTATTATCCCCCATCTAGTTATTATTTAGCCTGTTCATTTCGGCTCATCATAATTCTTTTGAGTTTTTATCCACCTTTGTATTGCGGGGCGACTTAAGCCGCTACATTCTTATGCAAAGCGATACCTCGAAAAATTCAGTCTTATCATCATAAATTCTAATGAATGACGCATGCTGAGTGTTAATGACAATGTTATTTGTTACTTAAATGCCTGTTATCGTCTTTTTTCACCATAACTTCAAGCAAAAGTGCATGTGTTATTTGAGGATTTCAAACATCAATTTGCTGACCATGTCTAAATAAAAAAATTCCACTAGTACTAATAAAGTCACACTCTATTTAGTAATACTAGCAAGATAAATGGCACCTGAGGCAGGAATTTAATTGTTTGTTTTCACAGTTTTCACTATAGAGAAGTTTAATTTCCCTCTGCATTCTCAAGAATAATCTTCTCAGTTCTAAAAACCCGAGACAGTTTTCAGGGATAATGCATTTTTACGCTGACATTGAAATACACTTAATTAATTAAGCATATTAAGCTGCGATTTGAGATGATTGTCTGTCATACAAGCACGATACAGAAATGTTTCTAAATTAATAAACATAAGCAAAACATGCAATTTTCCGCGAGTCGGGGCTCCCATCAAATAATTAAAATAACCAGTGTTTGTGAATTTACACTAAGGGAATTGATATAAGCTATATGTGAAAAATTGTATGAGGACTTTTTCAGAACTTATCAAATGGTTTTGAAGATAACTACCTTGGCTTTTGAAAACTTTATGGTTTTATATATTTTTCAATGATTATATATTAATTTTCCTTAAAGCAATGGAGAGCGCACTCCCCTCCTTATAACGAAATCAGTGAACCTCAACAACATGATCACAAAAACATAATGAATTTATCTATGAAACAATACAACAAGGTCAATGTAAGCTGTAGGGTACCAACTGTCAGAGCCAACGAGTCCCATGAATATGGCAAAATTAAACCATTTTAAAGTGTAATCAGTACACTACCTATTTAAAGTGACTTACAAGACGTTTTATGGCGAGTCGACCATAAGCTAGGGTAGCTTTGGTCGGATCAATGTGCGGTGGTGGTTCTAAACTTATTCTTGCTAAAGCCATTTTGAATATCTGCCCTATGAAACCATGGTGAGGTGAGTAGAATACAATATTCAATATCGTGTTTACGAAATAGTGCAAACCAATCTGATTTCTTTTTGCTCACTTCTTGGTTGTAAGGTAAAAGTTCTAGGTCATCAGCAGACATATGCGTAATTCATCCAGCCACTCGACCGTTACAGCTTTGGTTGATCCCATAGGGAGTGGTACTTGGATTGGTTATGTGGTATACAGTAAGTGGTTTGTTAAGACCATGTCGCTACTGTAAATGGAGTTGATCCTTTCGCCCGTTAGTCGTCCGGTGTGGTGCTGGAGAGAGATAACAATGATGGTAATAAAAAATATAACTAGTGTAGATTTTGTAGGCTTGAAAAGAAAAACAAAAGGAAAGAAAACATAAAAACAGATAGTTGATGAAGTTTGAAACTGGTATGTATGTATCATTATTAAAAACAATGGAAATAGTCGGAGTAGTTGGAAGAGTAAGACAAAGGAGGATGTGGAGTAGTAAATAGGCGAGTTGATAGTTACCTTGCTAAACGAGTAATAAAAGCTGGTAAAGAGGAAAGGTTGGGCATGAGGCTAGCAAACCCATCCTGTAAAAATAAACACTGCTACAGAAACTTCAAGCCTCTAGCTTGAAGCTCTATGTTCCACTGGGAACGTGAAGGAATAAAAAAATGTTTTAGGTGGATAGACCATTTGGATGCATTCCATATGTCACCACATGACTGTCCAGCCTCCGCTCAGAGCCGTCCATGGACAACGAAGTGGCTACATCTGCCGGTAGAGAGCCCCTTGGTTGTGAAACTCGAAGTGAAAAATAGTAGCGCACTCCAGTCTTTGCTCTCTGGTGAGCCATCCTTCTGGGATTTTCACGAGGAATCGCTTCAGTACTTAGTGGTGGGACACCTTCTTAGGGTGATTTTTGTCATTTGTAATCCTACAGGCAGTAATCGAGTCCCCCTGAGCCGACGGCAGCTAGGTGTGAAGAGACCTAATTTCCTTAGCCGTTAATCATACGGTTTGTTTCGGAAGTCCATCACCACTTTTGTTGCCTGTTTTGGACTCTTCCCATGAGGTTTGCGTCTCTTCTAAGCAGTGGGGGTTATTAATATTATGCACTTCAGGATGTGGTCTGACGTATGTATTGTTCAACCTTAGAAAGAGCCCATGGATGAGTGCATCTAACTGTCTATGCGTAAAGTGTTTGACCGCACATGCCCTCGCTACATCACCCGTGTAATTCACGCTTGTGTCGCCTTTTCCAGCCAGAACTAGACCAAATCACGCTCTGCCGTTGTGCGGGACAAGTTTACGTGGCTCAGGGTGTAACTCACATTTTGCAGCCTACAGGTGCTTAGTTGTGCTGCTTTGAACTTTTTCAGGTTGAAAGTCACCACTGACTGCCGATCAATCTACCTGTAGCCTATCACAGTATTCCGAACAATTTATCGCTATCCAAATCTTTACGGCTTCAGCGTAAAGAAGAGTCGAGCAGCTCAGGCGGCAAATCAGATGCAATATTGTGACAAAATGCTGAGAATTCCGTTCTGTATTATAAGTAGTGTTTTTGGAATACAGTGGGTATTTATTATTGATATCCAATCATTTCAAACCGATGGTAGGTTTGTTACGCAGGATTTACCCTCCCCTGGAACCATGTCAGGCTTCATAGAGTCTATTAGTCCTATCAGGATGCTCCCTGATGTGATCATCAATTAGACTTACCGTTACTTTTGATACCTCTGGGAGAAGCACTACTGGTCTATAACTGGTGGCATTTTGCCTATCCCCACCCTTGAAACTAGGAGAAAGGTTGTCTCATTTACCACTCCCTTGGTAGTTTGCCTGAATCCGTTAGGTGCCGGAACAGGTTGTATGAGGGACTACAGGGAGCTTCAGCGTACTGTTTCAGAATAGATGGTCGGGACTTGTCAAGACCTGGGAATTTCCAAACATGAGTCCCTGTAACATCCGCAACCCAAATGCGTTGTAAATAGTTTTGATTATCTGAACTTTGTCTGTTCGGTAATCGATACTTTCGCCAGTTTTCCCCCCTGAGATTATCATCCAACTTTGAGATTATCTGAGCAACACCACTAGACTAGAGCTATTGGTGTCCAGAACTTTTCCTAAAAACAGTTAGGTGAAGGATACCTCTCCACTGTTCAGGCAGCTGCTACCTAACTCTCGAGTGGTGAAACAAAGTCTCGAGTGAGATTCATGAGACCTAAGTCCAGTGTCCGATTATCAAACTTCTTATTTCACCGCTTACTGGGGATCTTTTTTAGGAGAAGTTTTTTTTAGCTTCTATGCAACCAAACTTCATGGAATCCGGAATGTCACAATGTATGCCAGGAGGAATGGCCACATTCCTTTGACTCCCCTCTATTCTGACGTCTCTCAAAAGTGACGGTGATTTTTCCGGTAGTGTCTAGATTGTTTAGAAGTTCATGAATGAGACTTATTATAGCCGACTCTTCATGACAGCAGCATTTTCCATGATTCAGGAACATGTTTTAAGAGTTAATTTGTGATTTCCAAGTACATTTTGTCTGAAATGACCTCTTGGTCTCTCAGGTCTTCATAATGATTTGAACTTTGTAGTAAGAATTACAGGTAATGAAGAAATTCATCAAACACGGGTGATGTTCAAAAGCATCTGGCTGAAAGTAAGATGGCACAACCTAGAAAACTTACTTGCTTACATGAACCTCAAGGACGGTACATCTGGCGGAGTCCTGAAACTGATCACTTTAACCGGTTAAGCTCAAGAGTACCAGGAAGAGGCAGTAGCAGTGGCAGACAAGTTTTTCAGGTTCACTGCACGTGTCATTGCCACCATACCATCAACTCTGGTCGCATTAGAGAAAATGGGAGAAACTCTGACAGTATCAATCGAAACATTGTTCCCCCAATTCCGTACCTGTACCACAAATACTGTTTGGAATAAAGCCATTATTATTATTATATAAACCAGACGCGGGGAAATCGCTGGGACCAAAGGCTTTTCAGAAACCTGGCAACTCAGATAGCTGGCCCGTTGAAAGCGATCTTCGGACCATCCTTCGCAAACGGAGTTTTGCCGACCGTTTGGAAAACGCCATTCTGACACTCATCCAAGAGGAGGGATCTACAGGGTGCGCTGCTGACTGCAGGCCCAAAGGTCTCACCAGTATGTTGATAAAGAAACATAAAGGACAATGAAGAAGCCTGCTATGGCATATCTGGAAAGCAACGGCTCATTATCCAGATCATGGCAAAATTTCCAGGGAAAACATTCAAGCCTGAAAAACCTTCTCACAATAAGAAAAAGGTTTTAGAATCCCAGACATCTTTCTAAGCTGAATTAAGGAATTCCTGTTAAGTAGGGCACAAAGAGTCAGTGCCGAATCAAAACTCTATCCCGGGAAACGGTACGTAATTAGATGTCACATGGCATCATGCTAGCTCCCCTCTTATTTATATTCGATATCAGTGAATTAACTGGGCTCAAAGAATCTCCAATGGTTCTCTACGCAGATGACTGAAAAATCTGGAAGGGGACTGAGAGTATTGACGGCATGCTGATGTTGCAAGTAGTTCTCAAAATGTTTTAAGATTGGTTTAAAGAGTGGACACTCATAATCAGTACTTTGCTGGCAAGTATAATCTTATGTGACTGTAAGAAAACACCCCCATTACATCCGACAAATGGATCCAGTTATCATATCAAGCCATGAACTGAAACTACGGCACAACGGCTAATGGGGAGTGCAGCTCAAAGTTTGTAATCCTTGTGTTTCAGGCGGGCTCAGATATTACAGAAAGGGTTCAGAGGGAAGGCACACATGTGACGCCTGGTGTGTCTGATTTTTTGCAGGAGGAGAGACTTAACAATGTGAAGTCCTTCCCCTCGTCCCATCATATGCGGTAGATCTCACTACAATGTTCAGGATTCTAAGAAACGATTATGGACCTTATATACCTCGCCTCCACCGTCCCATTAGGTTGGAACATGTCAAAACACAAAGTAGGATAGTCTGGAAGATAAGGGCGGACTATGTCACTGCGGAGTACTTGTTCTTCCACCAAGTCTTAAACCCTTGAAATCAATTCCAAGAAGTGCCCTCAGTTTATCCGTTCAAAAGGAGATGAGACAATCACGGATACTTGTTGAAAAGGGGTTATTACAAGTCTGAGGCTTTCTTTCCTCAAACAGAAATGTGCATCTTAATCTGATTTCCGACTCCGAAAGCAACTTCCAAACACATGTGTATTGTCAAACAATCATTTCAGAAACAATAAATACAAGAAAATAATATGCATTTCGTTATATGGCAAATATGTCTAGTAAAATAAATACAAAAACACGCTAGCAGAAGAAAGCTAAGGATGATCTTGATGTCGAATTGCCTATATTGTTTGACATTACTGAGTGTTCGTGACCTATATTGACCTTGTCTGGCGGGTTAAGTTAAATTAAGTCCACGTCCAGATGTTAGGATATAGCAACTCGTCGGATTTCCAAAGTAATTTATTATCTAAATACCTCATATTCCCAAGAAATTGGCCTAGGTCTTCTTGCATTTGGAGTTGGTTTTCTTTGTCTTGGAGTACTATTCTTTTTCGATGCCGCACTATTGGCATTAGGTAATGTAAGTGCTCAGCATACGTCTATATTACTTCCTTCAGGTTCTTTTCCTTGCTGGCATAGGGTGTCTTATTGGGTTACAAAAAGCATGCACATTTTTCTTCCGCCGGACAAGTTTAAAAGGAGCCGCTTTTTTCTTCGGGGGAATAGCTGTCGTTCTGTTTGGGTTTCCCTTCATCGGAATGTTACTAGAAATTTATGGCATGTTTAATCTGTTTAGGTAAGTCGTGAATGTTCGTTGCTGTTAAGTGGTTTATCAGACCTACGAGTACTCTACTAATTTGATTCGGGTGGACTAGACAGGTGTCAACGATTGATTTCATTTACAGTTGCATTAAAATATACACTGCGATATATTATAATTTCATCTGGTAAAGAACAGTAATACGGTACATCCCAAGTGCAATTTATTGTCCCTAGTCATATGAACAATTTGATTGTCAACATTTCTAACCCTCATAAGGTTCCTATGTACCAAACTATTCATTCAGTCTTGGGGATACGCTCCGCATACAGTATAAGCCATGTTGTTCTTGTTAGTCCTAAGTACACTCACTAATAATCAGTTTTGCAAATACGTTTCCCCACCGATATAAGTATAACACTTGGGCACTGTGGTAAAGTATAACTCCATTATGGATAAGATTCTATTTTGATAAATCACACAGTGTTGTTATACAGTAATATTAACTGATAACCACACAAACTATTGCTCGTAATCATATCGTTACTCACACAACTTTTTCTTCATTTATATACATGTGTGGAATCGATTAGATATTGGGATAAAAATCATTATAGGATAATGTACATTCAGAAATAATAATAATAATATGAGTGTTATGGATCAATTACAATCAAATGCGAAATAAGATGAGTGTTTTTATAATCATAATAAGTAATTTGTTAGCATGTTGTGATGTGCTTGGATTGAAATAGAATTTTAAGATTATTTATTATCCTCTTCTGATTTGACTGGCGGTAATAATACTTCCATAATTCCCCACTCCTCGCCTCTTGTTAGTCAATGGCTCTACTTAAGTCAGATTCAAATAATAAGGATAATAGGTTCTTGTTGCCTATGTTAATATTTGCAATATATATCTTCCGAGCTCTAATTTCTCTTTAAGAGCGTTCAGCGATGGAGCTGTCACTACTGAATCAGGTAAGGAGTTCCAGTCGTTGACCACTCTGTGAGAAAATCTAAATTCCACACGTATTTAATTCGTCCTCGTCTTGAGCACCTTTTTGTGGTGACCTCGTAAATGTATCGTAGAGGGAAAAAAGATTAGAAAGGTTAATCCCCCAATTGTTCGTGATGAGAAATAAATTGTGTTAGAATCTTCATCAGTAAATATTACTGCATAATAGTAACTTTATCAAAATAAATTTTATGCATAATGGAATTATACTCTTCCACAATGCCCAAGTTTTATCCATATATCAACTCGTTCATATAGCACGCTGAAACACCTGTGTCTATTCGACTTGTGGACGAAGGTCTGGGCAAAATAGGTTTCCGAGATGTCACTACCCTATGCCCCGACAGTTCTTTCTCCCCTTTTTCTAGTTGAACCTTTAATTGCTCCACGGCTTCTTTTAATTCTATCTTCCAACTACCAACCAGGCTTTTTTATCAACTTTTTATCCCTGTTTGTAAATGTGTTGTTGAGAATAATGCTTTCTTCCACCTTGTTCACCAGTACTATTTTCAGTAGTCGTCGGGAACTTTACGTGGCGTCAGTACTTCGCTTACCAATTCCGATGACCTTTCTAATATGGACTCCATTTGTTTTTCGGGAAGTATTTCACGAATAATGGGGCTAACTGTCTTGAGATCTTCAACTTGTCGGGCAGCTGGATCTACTATCTTTGATTTCTCCAAGTTCCAAATAATGATACTGTAATTTGCGTCCGAAGGTTTCGAAATCGTGTTAGTTAGTCGCCTCTAATGGCACTTTCATCTGTGAAAAATTTCCCATATTACAGCAAAACCAAAAAGTTAGTCGTCCCAATTAAAATCATTATTATTAACCAAAAACTAATAGTTAATTATCAAATTTGATAGCATTCAAAAGCAAGTGGGCGTTCGTTGAAAGATAGTCCATTTAGGATATTTTGTCGTCTGAGTCTGAAGATGTTCCACCTCTGATGCTTCCGAAAAATTCATTTCATGCAGATATTTAACAGATATCAGTTAAACACCTTTTAAGATATTGGGTGTTGGATAAGGGTAGTCGTTAGGCACCCAAGAAACAAAGCCTCACCCGTATTCTACGGCTGGTACCATGGTGATAATTTAAGGCAGTTGTTGCATGCTGGAGACCAGTAATTCCGACTTACTAAGTACTGTTTTGAATCAGAATAACGTCAGGAGTTAGGAAGGCCTGACAACATTACGTCATTGGCTAGTTGAGGTATAAATTTCGTACAGACTCACAGATACTACTCTTTTTTATTCTCATGTATCGTGTGTATTCTGGAAATGAACCTGGTACACATACTCCTCCCTGAATGGTATATAAACACATGTCCTCCGTCCCTATCTGAGGTTACAAAAACTGTCACTAGTCTAAAACGAGGCAAAGCAGCACGACCTGACAGAATGACTCCAGAGGTGTTCAAAGACGGTGGAGACAGTTTACTGTCTGCGTTAGCTAAGGTATTAGGCAGCATCTGGGAATCACTGATAGTCCTGTCGGGTTGATGTAAGTCATTGATTATCCCGATGTGAAAGAAGGGAGACAAGTCTTCCTGTGATAATCACAGGGAGATAAGCTTGACCATTATGGTTTCTTAAGTTCTAGGCTCGATTCTCATGCGTAGACCAAGTCGTGCTCGGGAGGAACAAACACGAAAAAACCAGGTAGGGTATATCGATCATACATACCGGCGTCCAATAATCGTTACTTTTCTTGACCTGAACGCGGAATTCGATTCCGTCTACCGAGAGGTACTATGCCGGTGTTTGGTTTTAAAGGGAATGCTGAGGAAATACATCACACTCATCAGGGCACTCTACTCGAACTCATGCAGCCAGGTGAGTGCTGACGGAGATTTTTTTGTCTGAAGTGGTGGCCGTCAGGGATGTCCAGTGTCCCCATTTCTGTTTAATTTCATCATTGATGTACTAATGAACTTAACCCTAACTGACTTCAGTGAATCAGGAATTGACTTGTTACCACCAGGGAATAATCTCCTTGACTTAAAATAAGCAAATGATATAGTCCTCCATCCTAGGTGAAGACGCTCACAAAATACAGAGTCTTCTGAACATGGTGAACAGCAGCCGTCGGATGTTTGACATACGATTTGCACCCTCCTGTCAAATGTAAGATGATGCTAAAGGACTGCACTAAATCTACTCACTCCTAGCTTAAAATAGGCAGGAGTGAAGTGGCTGATTAATTGTGTTGACCACTTCACTTATCTAGAGAATTGCATCAGCCAGCACCAGTGGGTCGATCGCTGACGAGATCTCAAAACGGATACACAAGACTCGTCTGGCATATACCGACTTATACCATCTCTGGCTTAATAGACGTGATATCTGGCTGGTTGTCGACCAAGGGGCGTGTGTACTGCTCAGCAGTTCTCCTTTATGGCTGGCTGTGAGACATGGCCATTGAGGATGGAATACATGAAAAGGCTGGTTGTCTCTGATCGTAGGTTGTCTACGGTCTATCTCCCGTGTTAAGTGGTATAATAAAGTGAGAAATATTAAGGTTAAGCATGGAGGGGAAACCAATCGACGAGGTTGTGAAGTTACACCGATTGAGATGGTTGGGACACGTGTTAAGCATGCCTGCCTAGCCACCGCCTTCCTCAACGACAGGCCGCTGACATTGGATGGATCAGGTTGGAAAAGAGTTAGCCAGTGGTAGTCAAACGAAAAGATGGTTTCATCAGTCAAAACAGTTAGTTTGAACCATGTCGGGAGGTTTAGACTTCTTGGTTGGGGTCCTCGGGATGGTAGAAACCAATGAAGGCTGGAGACAACTGGTGATATGGCTCAAAATCTTTCTCAATAGCACAGATGCATTTACTTTTTGTGATTAATAATATCCAATAAGATTCTAATGTTCCATATTACTATTCTTTTTCCCTTATTCAAACTTCTGTTTATTATCTCTGTCTCTTTTGAATCTCTCTTTACTCTATTCTCATGCTTTGTATGCTGCATAGAGGGAGAGTGGCATTTCGAACTGGTGCACATTTGTGCAAAGTTCTACTTTGAAACCAGTCAGTCATTCAGTTTGTGATTATTAACGTACAACACAGCTCAGCTGTTTTCTTTTCAAAGCAGCCGTGGTAGATTTCTGTACTGTCGCATGAGGATTATTGCAGCAAACTCCTTGTTCAAATAGATGGGGTAATTGATGTTCGGTTGGTTACAATTAGAGTGTAATTGTGCCATTGTCTGAAGCCATTCATCTAGTGTTTGATGACTTAATTTATGTACACATCATTCACAGATGTAGGGGGATACGTCTGGGTAAATAGTTATCCTAGTAGGTCTTGTAGTTATCTAGGTTTTGAATCAATTCATACCCATTAAATGCCTTCTTATTACTTTAATGAGATTTTGATATGCAGTAGGAAAATAAAAGAATGTTTAAAACGTCTAAAATTGATCTCTGTTAATATAATCATGTTCATTTTTATTTGGTAGTAAATTTATCCCTGTGGCAATCAAATTCTTGTATGGTGTTCCAGTGATTGGTTGGATATTATGGCTTCCGGGTATTAATGGTGTAAGTGTATTGTATTAATGCGCATGTTATCATGTTATCAAACCTTTTCCACCACTATGTGTAAGGTAGCTTTTAACACAAGGCTTTAAACAGCTCCTGCCTGCCTGGTTCGTATATGATTGTATGTAAATGGCTGAACTCTTGCAGTGTAGCGGTGGTTAGAAAAGTTGTTGAGCTAGATAGATGTACTGCGTAGTGCATGTAAAAGGCAAATTCTTCGGTGGTATATACTGCCAGCACTGTATGACTGCATCTGTAAATACCTCAACAGCCATATATGGTCCATCACGGATATTGTTAATGTGAAGTAAAATGTTCATAAGATCGCTTAAAGTTTTCTTGTCTTTTTTGATTACTACGGCTATTTTTATTCCCTTGGATTCCGAATCCCGACTGATAGCTGCTACCTTGACATGGTGGTCGGGCTTGCACATCGCAATGAACCAACAAGCTACATTGGCTGGAACTATTGTTCCTGCAGGTCCTACCATGCCACTAAGGTTGTTAGGATAGCGATTAGACTAAAAGCAGTCACCGGCATAGTGTAAGAATTTTTTGCTACACTGTGCTGGGGGTCTGTGGGCGATCGTATTGCTGGGGAACAGGGATGTAACAGCACTGAGGTGTTTCCATCAGATGACCAGCATACCAGCTATGCTGTCTCTCCGCTCTGGAGAGAGGGGGTTAGTAAAGGTCGACCCCAACAATTGTACATCCTGACTTACCCTACGGTGGTCTGTAACCGGCGGTAAGTTTACTAAAACGGGACCAATCCAACAAACCAGTTGATGCAGGCCGTGTGTGACTGGCCTCAAGCAGTTGTCCCCTGGGCTCTGTGGGCACGCAACACTAACCTTTTTTCTGTTTCAGGTACCCGAAGCATCAACCAACTTCCACGGTGTGGGAGCCGGGAAGTACCAACCGACCACACACTTCCAGGCAGACACACTTGGGTTCCGAATAGAAAATATGGATTCAACAGCACATCTCCATTCCATCCTCTCCTCTGCAGCCGTCTTTAGCTGGCTCCATGATTACCCAGAAGATATCATCTCTCACTACCTCCTCCATGTCACTCGTGAACGTCTAACTGGTCTCCCATTCAGGTTCCACTCGAGTGATAGCCTGGCACATGATGTCACTTAAAGGTCTTGCTGTGTGTGTGTCTGATCCATCTCCTTTCCTTTCGGGATATTTGTTGATCAATAGGTTCTTGGTTGGTTCTTTGCCTGGCAGAGTTCCTTGTTGCTAATCCTTTCCGACCGGCCATCTGGTCTTTACTACGGAGCCACCAAAGGCACTTGTTAACGGAATTCTGGGACCTGTTTGAGATGCTTCTGAAGGCACTAATTGACTTAACATTAGTGTTTCAAGTACAAATCTTGTTCTTTATGTCGATTGCAGTGGATTTACAGACTAACTTCAGAGTGATGAAGGTCTATCTTGCCTTTCCGATCCCAGCTGGCTTTGACGTCTTCATCCGTTCCGCTTACAGTTGGAACGATGCCGCTTGGACTAGTGAAGGAAGAAACCTCCTTCAGATTCCTGCTATTGGTAGTGATTGGTGCTTGTTGTTGTTGGTTGGTCATTTTCATCACCTCTGTCTTCTCTATGTTCACTCGAATTCCATTCATCTCAGCTTGTTTTGCCAAATTTTTGGTTTTCGCTTGTAGATCTTTGAGTTTGTGTAACATTAGATATAGGTCGTTTGCAAAGTCCCGATCTTCTAGAGTCTTCTTGTCAGTCCAACATATGCCCGTCTCTTGACGAACAGTCTGGTGCATGATCCAGTCCACCGCAATCAGAAATATCGTCAGTGATAGTAGACATCTCATCTCTTAGTCTTAAGGTCTTCTCTGAGTTTTCCGTTGTGAATCACTTGTTATGTGGAATCATCATATACCTGCTAAATGAGGTTTTACAATGGTTTAGGACACTCCGTAGTGATGAAGCAGTTTCAAAATTACTTCACAGTCAACACTGTTGAAGGCCTTTTTCTAAGTTGATGAAGTCGAGGTGCAGAGTTGATTGCCATTCTATGGTGATACATAACTTTGAAGTTTAATGCGCACTTGATTTGTTTTTCCTCAATTCAGCATGTTTCGGATGGAGTTTTGCATCCAGAATATCTTTTACTCTCTCCAGAATGATGTAATTTGATATTTTGCTTCGGATGGACAGGAGCCTGATTCCGCACGACTTTATGCACAGGCTGAAGTCACTATTTGGTAGTTTGACAAAGTTACCTTTCTTCAAATCAGTAGATATCTATCCCTCCAAATTTTCTGCAATAGTGGCGTAAGGATATACGCTGAGGTCTCTGGATCCTTTATCAGTGCTTTCGGAGGAGTTCCGTCTAGTCCTGCTGGCTTTTATTAGCTTCATGACGCTCACTACTTCTACTTATGTCGGAGCATTGGTGTCAACTGGCAGTTCTGTGGCTGCTTGTTGTATTTCTGGACGAGTTGTTGATGGTCGTTGGCTCGAAAGTATTTTTAAGTGATCAACCCATTGTCTCTCATGTTTCTGCTCTTTGGTAATTCGATTCCCTTCACACTTTCGTTGGTTTCATCTGTATTGACCTCTCCCCAGGTAGCAACCGAGTTGTCTGTTGTATTAATGTGAGGTCCCTCTTGTTTACGGCCTGTTTTGCGTCAGTTTCTAACGTGTCATGGAATTAGGTTTTGTCTTATCTTCACTTCCCTATTCAGTGCGTTGTGCATTCAACTTAGCTTCTATTTTCACTGACCATTTTTGCAGTAGTTCGCCTTCTGTTCCAACACCCCTTTCTCATCTATTCGCTTCCAGGTGTCCGTAGAAAGCCATTCCTAGTTTTGCCTATAATTTCTTCTTACGTTGGTGTTATACAGGTTTCTTTCAAAATTACTTTCAGAGAGTTCCAGTATTCTTCTATACGGGTCTCAGTGATGCTACACAGCGGCTGCAACTTTTCTCTGATGACTGCAGTGAAGGTGTACTTCGCAGATTTGTCCCACAGTTTCTAGGTGTTGAACTTAAATTGTAATCTGTCTCCAGTTTCTTTGGAGGCTTTGAACTTGACCCTACATGTTCCTTGTAAAAGATAGTGGTGTGAACCGATTTTCTGCACAGCAGCTGGGGTCTCCATTTTCTTGAGATAGAGATTAAGCTCATCCGATTTTCGGTATTTCCTTTACGTGAAGCTCGTTTTACCTTGTGTATATCCTTGTGCTTGCATACACTGCCTCCAAACACCAAATCATTGCAGTCAAGGACATCTGAGAAGAACACTCTGTTATCATTCATTTTGCTGACAGCTTCCACACCCATAGTGAGTTCTCTTCCTGTGTTGTCTGCTCATAGTTATTAGGATTTTGATGTCATCATTTAGGTTCTGTCCATTACTCTTTGTAGGTATCTGTAGAATTCTCGCTTCTTTTTCTTGAAGAGCGCTGTTTGTAGGAGCGTAGAGAATTGGTTAACTGTAATTTTCTTACCATCTGAATTGAATTTTGTTATCATTATCCTGGATGTGATTAGTTCCCACTGTATAAGAGCCTCAGATGTTGTCGGCGACATCGTGATAAACACTCCCAGTTTGGTCGTGGTTGTCGTCTGGATGACCGGAGTAGATTATCGACTCTCCATTTAACGATTTGTAGAGTCCATTTGTCGATTCCATCTGTTCTCACACAATCTAAGCACTTATATACCAGATCTTCTCATTTCTTTTGCACTCAGAGTAGCCTTTCCAAGTAACTTCGAACATCGTGCGAACATTTCATGTCGCCATGCTTTCTTTTTTTACTTTCATTGAAAGAAGATACTTTGGCTGACTGGCTTATCGAAAGCTTTAGCGATCCCATTTATTACACCTATCTGATTCCAGCAAAAAGAATAAGTCTTTTTGATTATATTTTTTCTGTGCTGCGAAATTTTCGTGGCTGATTGGACTGATTTCCCGGAGTAGGGTTGGTAGCTTCAAGCCAGGCCTTCCCTCTTTCTCCAGGTTTAGGATTGATGGCTTACTAATTCTCGAAATAGTAAAAACTGTCATTGCCTCAAAGAGATACTGGCTTTCATTACACCAATCAAAGGAATGAGCTGGTGTTTCGAAAACAAGCTTTATATCATATTGAAACAGTCACACTGAGCTCTGGGTTTATTCAGATGTACTCCTTGGAGTTTCTTCTGATTGAGGGTTTTAAGGTCATATAGCGTTTTGACTTAGGAAAAAGCACAAGCTAATTTCTGTAATTGTTTTCATCTTGAGAATCGGTGAGAGACGTGTAATAAACAAGAAAATTATACACGATGATCAATAATGATCAATATGTTGCTTCAGATTAACAATATCATTGGTGAACCCTGCTCAATGTTAGTCTTTTTACTGAATTCCTTTGTGTATAATCTTCCAAAACAGATTTCCTAGATGAATTGTAGAGTGCTCGCAGTGTATAAATTTGCCGGAAAATCTAAGTTCCCGTGCAATTCCTATCAGTATTTGGTGACTATATTCACACTAGACGCTTCACAAGTTTAACACCTAGAAATTTTCTTCCTAACCAGAGTTTTGTGCAACTTTAGTTCTTTCAAACAGCTACTGTATTATTTAATTAGTGGATGGTGACTAACAGTGGAATCCAGGATGCGCATTTCGTCCTATTTGGGGCTTGTCATCCGAATGTACCTGCATTTCTCAGCGAGTGATGATGTTCCCACCGAGGCTCGAACCCACTGCCTATAGTTTCAAACTAGCATCTGCACAAGAAGCCGACATGTCAACCTGAAACCTAGCACTTCGGTCCAATCGATCGACGGGAAAATCTAAAATTCAATTAAGGTGCTGTATTATACCAAACAGGACTAAATTCCTCACGTGAATATAAAAGGGTTTAAATTTAACTGAGTGCTTCAGTCAATTACCTACAATGAGTGAAACATGAAGGTCTTAAAATCAATCCAATATGATTTCTTAGCTACTGATAGGCTTTCGAGTGATTTGAGTCTGGTGTCAAGCTTATTAATTTCATATTTCTGAATGTTGTACTACACTTCACCGGATTAAACGCTCATATAATTTTTTTTCATTTTGTTCCTTTACGTTCCCATTGGGACATAGGACTTCAAACTAGAGTGTTAAAGTTTCGGTAGCAGTGTTTATTTTTTACGGGATGAGGTTGCTAGCTGGCTTAGTGAGGTAAAGGAGTGCGTCGACCGGGGATCGAACCCCGAACCATATACGTGGTTGGCAATCATCCTACCGCTGTGCCACCGACGCCTATTCATATAATTAGTTAGTAATAAATCCAAGCGTATCTATCACATTACGAAAGCAAACATCCGTCTTCTAAGGGTATTCGGGTACTCATGTGTGTCCACCAAGTGCTATTCAGATAAATTTTATATGTATATTGTAGAACTGTGTCTCATGAACTTTTGAGGTTGTCAAACACAACTGTCTACAAGTTAAACACTGTAGGCAGCATCTTTCTTTAGTCCCCTGAGAAGAATTTGTGTACAAAAATGATTTTAAACTCAGCTCTCTAATGTTTCAAGCGTTCGATTCGTATTATGTGAGTGCTGGTAAACAGGAGTATTTAGTAACGCAGTTATTTATTGGCGACTCAATACACGTCTACCATATATTGGAATCAGAATTTGCACATATATATTCAAGCATTGTCTTCTGTTTGTGTTTTCCATGTTGCTTCGCAAGCATCGCTTGTTAAAATCCATCTCTCCGCTATTCGATATTCTTGCAGCTGATATCCATATTTAATATCTGCACCCGACCGATAGCTGCTACCTTGACATGGTGGTCGGGCTTGCACATCGCAATGAACCAACAAGCTACATTGGCTGGAACTATTGTTCCTGCAGGTCCTACCATGCCACGAAGGTTGTTAGGATAGCGATTAGACTAAATGCAGTTACTAGCATAGAGTAAGAATCTTTTGTTATACTATACTGGGGGTCTGTGGGCGAAGTTGTACTGCTGGGGAACAGGGATGTAACTGCAGTAAGGTGTTTCCCTTAAATGAGCAGCATGCCAGCCACCTATGCTGTCTCTTTACTCTGGAGAGGGGAGGTTAGAAAAGGACGACCCAAAAATTGTGCATCGCAACTTACCCTACGGTGGTCCGTAACCGGCAGTAAGTTTACTAAAACGGAACCAATGTCAGAAACCAGTTCATACAGGCCGTGTGTGACTGGCCTCAAGCAGTTGTCCCCTGGGCTCTGTGGGCACGCAACACTAACCTTTTTTCTGTTTCAGGTACCCGAAGCATCAACCAACTTCCACTGTGTGGTCATCCGGGAAGTAACAACCGCCCACACACTTCCAAAAGCATATATGTACTACTTAAATATCTTGTCAGTAGTACACGAAATGAGTACCACTTAGTAATAGTTACCCAGACTGTTGTAGGTGGAGTGGGTGGTTGGGACTCGAAGCCGTGACCTGCTTGCTGGCTGAAAGTCAGGCACTCACACCATTTAGGTATATATATCTCTACATTTTTGTGTATAATGCTGCATTCAGTTACATATCTGTTTAAATAATCTTATTTGTATGCTTGTTCACTGTTGAATTCAGAGAACAAAACACGTAGATCAGCGAAGAGTCTCTTTTCGGCGGCGAATTCATTTTCTTAGCTGTACAATCGCAAATATCTTTGTGTTATTTTGTATGTATGTGTACATTAAGTTTGTCAAACAAAAATACAATTGGTTATGGTTATTTTAACTAAACAGGTGAAGATTGGTAATTGGAGTTAAGTAATACACAAAATCAGTCAAGAAAATTAGGTGTTATTGAAATTAGGGTAGTAACAAAGGTGATGAGTTGTCACAAACAGTTGCTAAAAGACGTTATGTAATAATATGAATAGTTTGATGAGTGAGTTTTACTCAGGATGCACATAGGAACAAAGTGCATAATACAAAATCACGTAAGAGTTCTAAATGAATACAAGAATTATATGCAATTAAAGAACAGGCAAAGAAACAAAATTAAGTCATCAAAATAAATATAAAATAAAAAGTTGTTACCAAGACAGTAGAAGCGGTTGAGTAATCCTCTTTTGTATGCACAGCTCCGGTTTTTCTATGTGAATGGTCAGAGCTTCAGCGTAATTTCGTATTATCTACTTTGTTCCTATGTGCATCCTGAGTAAAACTCACTCATCAAACTATTCATATTATTACATAACTTCTTTTAACAACTGTTTGTGACAACTCATCACCTTTGTTACTACCCTAATTTCAATAACACCTAATTTTCTTGACTGATTTTGTGTATTACTTAACTCCAATTACCAATCTTCACCTGTTTAGTTAAAATAACCATAACCAATTGTATTTTTGTTTGACAAACTTATTGTACACATACATACAAAATAACACAAAGATATTTGCGATTGTACAGCTAAGAAAATGAATTTGACGCCGTAAAGAGACTCTTCGCTGATCTACGTGTTTCGTTTTCATTAATTGTCTGGATGGGGATAATACATGAATTCAGAGATCACAAAACTCTAATTGACGATTAGTCTCAAGTTGTATTCTCATTACATGCATACATACATGTGAAACTGTTTTGCTTTTTTTTTAGTTTGTACGCAGACTTAGCCAATCTAATTCAATGGTTTAAAAAGTAATTCCAAGAAGATTACAACCTTTTGACATGATGAATTGACGCCTGTAATAATTCGTTAGTGAGTATGTCAAATATTATGACTCCTGGACTTAGGTCTTTTTCTATGTATATTGTTGATATATATATATATATATATATATATATATATACATATATATGCATAAGCGATGAAATGTAAATATACGCATAACTTGAACAATTCACCTCCATTCATTCACTCACCTGTCCGTTTTCTTATATGAACTAACACAAAAGATACTTTTTTTGGATTTTATGTCACTATTATTCAGCAAAGAAATTGAACATACACACACCTGTGTAAAACACACCATTTTATCTTTTGAAAATTGTATTGTTCGCTGTTGAATAATTTCTTTCTGATATGTATTCATTTAAATAATAATATCTTTTTGTATTACATGGTGAGTTTGCTTTCGACTTCACTTTTTTCAAACGAGTCGTATAATGCTGCGGATTGGTTGATTGATTAAGCACCAGTCAGTAGATGACGTAGTTTAACGTTGTATTGTTAACCTAAATGGTATAATGTACTTATTGTGCGTGTGTGTGTTATGCGGTAGGGTAAACTATGTTACAGGATTTCATCATGAGCGGACATTGCTTAGAGAACCATTGGAAAACCTGGAAGTACTGGACAGCTGTTTCGCCCTGATTTGGGACTCTTCATCAGTACGTATCCACTAAGGTTCGAACCCCAGGACCTTCTGGTTACAAGGCGAGCTCCTATACCATTAAGCCACTGGGACCCGATCCAATGGCCCATGAATTCTAACTTCTGCCAATTCATGATATAGCGCAACCGCTAGCCAATGTCTTCGGCGAGTATTTATCCTCACACACCCCGACCTGCTGCACCCTACTGGTCACGACTTCCCACTGGAACCCTAGGTAACTACCTACCTACCTGGATAGGGCCAGTCGCTAGTGAGCATCTCATTGTTATTCAAGTATTGGTTTGTAGGGATTTGGTTGATTGGTTACAGGATTTCATCATGAGCTGACAACGTCTATAGAACCATTGAAAAACCTGGGAGTACTGGACAACTGTTTCGTCCTATTTGGGACTCTTCATCAGTACGCACCCACCGGGATTCGAACCCAGGACTTTCTGGTTACAAGGCGAGCTCGTATACCTGAAATCCAATAGCCAATCAACCAAATCCCTTCAAACCAATACTTGAATAAACTATGTTGGTTCAATAGTTCAAAATGTTGGACATCAATTATTGAAACAGCCTAATCGATCGTTCATTTTACACCACTTGTAGGACACTTTGTCATTCTGTAAAGGCGGTAATTAGTGGAATTATAAGTGCAGCAAATTCAGTTATTCTCTGATCATAAACTTGATTCCCATTTCCTTTCCCTGTATCCGTGACTGATTGGTTTCAACGTAGGAATTTGCACCAGTTTGAGTTGCCAATCTCCTTCCATGCACACAAAGAAAGAGAAAAAAGTAATTTCCTTCAGATTTCTGTCATTGATGGTGACGGATACTTGCTGTTGTTGATTGGGTACCTTCGTCACTTCTGTCTTCGCTCTATGTTCACTGGAAGTCTAGTTGTAACGACAGAAGGCAAGAGTCAGGCAACAGATTGTTTATTAATGAAATCAACACATATTCATAGATTTTCGTGTACATTATTGTTAGCTGACAAACACAGTTTTCTGATTGGTTGTTTCTCACATAAAAGTTAATCTTTCATCTATTTGTTGCTGTCTCTTGAGTGTCAGGTCATCTATCTGCTAATTGTATCCGCCTATGCAAAGTCTGCTGTCCGTCTTTGATCTTGTTTTCACATGACTAATATTTGAGACATAAACATTGACCTCAATTACTGTCTACCGATTTGGCTAGCAGCCATCTCTCACCACATAATCACCACTGCTTCTTTTCGGTCGGTTTTCGACATAGAACTTTGCACATATGTGCGGCAGTTCAAGTCGCCACACTCCCTCCTTGTAGCACACAAAGCAAGAGAAGAAAGTAGGAGAAATGTATATTAGAGACAGTAAACAGAGGTGTGAGACAAAGGAATAGTAGTAACGAAGAACAAAACAGTTTCATTGGAAACCATAAGTCACAAGGAGTGGATGCATCTGCGCTAGCCATTGAGAGCGATTTTGAGCCATGTCACCAATTGTTTCCAACCATTGGTTTTCACCGTCCCAAGGACCCCAACCAGGAAGTCTACACCTTCCTACGTGGCTGGCTTAAACTAACTGTTGTAGATTTCATTGACTGGTGACATGTTTTCGTTTGACCGCCGCTAGCTCTTTTCCAGCCTGGCCCTATGTCAGCTAACATTGCCCACTGTCGAGGAAGGCGATGACTGGGCATACGTAATACATGTCCCAACCATCTTAGTCGATGTAATTTCACAGTCTCATCGACTGATTTCCCCACCTTACCTAGCACTAGACGCCTAACCTGAATATTGCTCACCTGCTTCTTTTGCTAACTTGTCGGTTGTCATCTGTAGACCTTCGAGCTTAGGCATAAATTGTAAGCGAAGTCTGAATCTTCTTGTCTTGTCCTTATTTAATTTATGCTAATTACTAGTGATAATCAGACTGACAGTAAACCAATGAATATTATCACATATGTGTAAAACTTGGTCACTGCAGTGGTGTGTAATTCCATTTATTAATTTGTTTATTAAATACATCACACACACAGTGGAACAGCATTATTTACTGGGTGACGTTTCGAACACAATTTATTGAGCATAATAATATCAAGCATCTACACCATTGGCGCCACACTGTCGTGTTACTCTCCACTGTAGTTGCACGATCTCTAGTGAAGCACGCATCATTACACAAAAGTAGCGATACTTAATTATATTTACATAGTTTGGCTGTCTAATTTTTGCTCTGATTTGGCTGCTCCACACTCGATAAGTACTCTTAATAGACAGTACACAAGCTAGGCCCTCAAGTGGAACCTGAATGGAATGCAACGGAGTTGACCATCCGACGGTGATACGGAGGAAGTTGTATGAAGAGGAAATGAAAGCTCAGGGAGTCGGTTAGACTGAGACCGCAGAACACGATGTAGAACTGTATGTTCCACGTGGGACCTAGGTTTCTAGTAATAATGTATCGTCCGAATACGTCAACATAGCAATCTCCTAAAAGTCTATCCAGTCTTTTTCCGCCTGATGTCCT
Organism: Trichobilharzia szidati; assembly: GCA_944472155.2. Lineage (NCBI taxonomy): Eukaryota > Metazoa > Platyhelminthes > Trematoda > Strigeidida > Schistosomatidae > Trichobilharzia > Trichobilharzia szidati. Next base: position 17,024,496 of record OX235273.1, on the reverse strand, counting down.
TCACCTTTAACCTCGATGATCCCGAATGACTCTAAACAGTATCATCATTATCCCACTTTGTTATAATTGCATATTTTTATTCTTAGTAGAATCTGACATTGTGGTCAGACTAATAATTCCGCCTGTCTACACATTCACACCTACACAATCCGCTTATATGTCTTCAATCACCAACTGCTTATGTAATAATAATAGCTTTATTCCAAACAGTATTTGTGGTACAGGTATGGAATTTTCAGCGTGCATTACCATATTGCATCTAATTACCTCATAAATTTTATAAGATTTTAAAAAATAAAAAGCAATAACAAAAACATAAATAAAAAAGAACAGCATTGCATTCACATTTTAAACAATGTACTACAGGATATGAAATATAAAATTAGTGTGTAATAGAATATGTGAGCAACAATATAATAGTAACAAAGAAAGGAGAACAAAAGCTAAAGGGAACTATTTGTTAGAGTGGCGCAGTAAGTTGATCGTGTCATACCTAACGGATTTCTCATCACATAACAGCTGTGCCAGATAAGGTATTGTGGAGCTTTTGTACTTGGTAGTCCTGGCATATAGCCTCCTATAGTTGCTTCTAGTTCTACCAGATGAAATGCAAGGAGAGAGCTGCATCCACTCCTTGTGACTTATGATTTCCAATGAAACTTTTCGTTCTTCGTTATTACTACTCCTTTGTCTCACACCTCTGTTTACTGTTTATATTATGCATTTCTCCTACTTTCTTCTCTTGCTTTGTGTGCTACAAGGAGGGAGTGTGGCGACTTGAACTGCCGCACATCAGTGCAAAGTTCTATGTCAAAAACAGACAGACAGAGAGCTGCGTATAGAGAGGATGCTAAGGGTCTGACAATATAGAATTCGCTAGTTTCTTACATGACATTATATGTCTATCCACAATAGTATTAACCAGTTGGTTTAACGAAATCCCGCTTCCCCTACTAGCAGCTTTTAGTGCCCTACGCAGCAAAGCAAAGTCTTTCTTAAGTAGTCCAGGAAAGATTAATGGGGAGCAGTAAAGAGGGATGTTTAGAATACAAGAATTGACAAACTGAGAAAGCAAAGACTGCTTTATACTAGACTGCCTTAACTTCCTAACGTAGGACGTTAAGCGAAACATCTTTCTAGTAACTAGCAAGATGTGAGAGGACCAGGAAAGATCGGAGGAAATACTCAGTCCAGGGTACTTGACATCAGATGTAGTTTCAACCTCTATGCCGTCAATGACAGTGGGACCATGTGAGCTAGCTAGTTGTTGTAGGTCACGTTTTCGTCTGAAAGTGAAATTTACTACCTGACATTTAGACGGATTCAGCTTAAGACCGTTTGAAGAGGACCACTGACTAATTTCTGACAGAAGGTTATTTAATTTGGAACAGTCTGACTGAGAGTTGACAGGCATAGAAACAGAGAGTTCATCAGCATACTTAACAAAATTGGCTACATCAGAATGGGGCAAGTCAGGTAAGAAAACAGAAAAGGAGAAAGAACAGCACCTTGAGGAACACCAGCTAAAGTAAGTGAGGTAGTGGAGGACTTTCCATTGTAGACGGTGTACTGCTTCCTATCAGAAAAATAGGAATGCAACCACTTATTTGTCCAGCTCTCAGTCTGTGTTGCAGCAAGCTTACTAAGCAAGAGAGACCTAGGTACAGAGTCAAATGCAGATGTGTAATCAAGGAAGGCACACCGAACATATTTAGCTCCTCTATCTAAACTGGAGACTATATTATGATATAGAACAACAGCGGCATCTAAGGTGCACCTATTATGTGTATAAGTAAACTGGTTGGGGTCATTGAAAGGCTTTAATGAGGGTTCAAGATTTAGTAAAATAAGTCTTTCCATAACTTTTAAAAAAGGTGAGGTAATAGCAATCGGTCGAAACCTAACAGTAGGTCCACTTGTTGATTTAGGCACTGGAACGACCTTGATATTTTTTGTGAGTTAGGAATAATACTTTTGGAAAAAGATTCATTGAAAATGTCGGTTAATGGGTAACATAAGATGTCAGCAGACTTCTTAAGGATAACAGCAGGAACTCCATCAGGACCAAGGGAATGAGTAGGTTTGAAAGATTGAAGACACTTAAGGACATCATTCGTGTGACTTTGTTATTATCGCTATTTCGGTAATACTTATTTGCCTAAGTCGTAAGGCTCTAATCGACCTGATAATTGACAAAATGTACTTCCTGTATACAAATAATAAAATGTATTGAAATCTTTAGCCACAGACAGCTCAATAAATATATTAAAGAAGGCACATTCTATTCCATTAGATTCATAACTCAAGTGTATCTATATATATATATATATATATATATATATATATATATATATATATATATATATATATATATATTAACCCCCTCAGTCCATCTACTGTCATACAGTACTAACATTCTTTCAACTCGTAATAAGCAATAGATATTACAATTTGAATGGAGATTTCATCAAGAACCGACTACACTAAGAGAATCATTGGAATCCAGGGATCTACTGAATAATTGCTTCGTCCTTGATTGCGACTCTTCTTGAGTGGCAATCCAAGCTTCGACACCAGTCCGTTAGTCTTTCAACTACAGTGTTGGGAAACAAAATGACCTATACATTTTAACTTTTATTTAAGAAAAAACAAAATAATTAAACATGGAATATGCTTTTCGATAATTTCCTCTTCCGGCTCTATATACATATGTTTATATAGATAGAATATTCTAGAATAGTTGTCAACGTCAATATTGGTGTTTTTTAAATAATATCGATTTGTAGAGTAAGGTCAATGGAATTATAGTTCATTAAAGATGCTTAAATTATAATAATAATAACAATAAAGATATAATAGCAAATAGAATATCAACTAAAATTAAGGAAATTTCTCCTAACAATTGAAGATCATTCGAACTTAGATGGTCAAGGTAAGGACAATGTCTGAACTAGCTTCTTTATATGGATCCCAATAGCCTCAGCAATATTTAGTAGTTGAACTCTTAAGGCGCAGTTAAGATTTATTGGTATGCGGTAAATGACTCTGAAAGCCTCGTTGACATCAATCTTGCGTTCTGTATCCACAAGATGAGATAGAATAGCGCTACGAATAGATTTTGTTTATCCTTTACTTAACCACGCTGGGTGAAGAACCAGAAGAGGAAATTATCGAAAAGGATATTTTTTTATTTGCTCAATTATTTCGTTAATTTAACTTTTTACGAGTTCGACCACGGATTCATGTCAGTTAGAGAACCACTGAAATCCAGGGAGTACTGGACAGTCTAGGAATCATCGGCAGTAAGCACCCACCGCCAGGACCTTCAGCCACTGGGACCCGATTCAATGGCCAGCCCATGAATTATAAATTCTATCAGTTCGTGATTCAGTGCGACCACCAACCAATGTCATCGGTGGGACATCCATCCTCACACTTGACTGGTTAGACCTCACTGGTCACGACTTCTTACTAGAACTCCAGGAAACGACGTCCTGTAGCCAAGTCACTTCTGTCAATTCGCAATATAGAGCTACTGTCAAATCAACGATATGGGTGAATATCCGCCTCACCTTCTTCGACATTATTTTTTTTAACTGCAATATTGAAATCCTTATTTTCACCAAGTGATAGACAGGTCAACCCGATTAGTTCATGTCTCATATAATTTACGTACTTTATTTTCCAAAGGTTGAGCGAAGTAAAGCACAAAATTAACTAGTCACATCTATCGAATTAATAATTTACTTACAGTCAACAATTGCAAATCCTACTGCCAAAATGGTTTCAAAACACCTCGGAACCTAACTGAATTGCCTATAATGTTTCATCAAAGATACACTAGAATATAAGGAGTCCGGTATAAGTACATACACTGTGTTATTATTATTCCCTCGGGTTCCGAGTGGGGGGGCTTCAGCAGCATATCTCCATTTCACCTTGTTGTTTGCAGTTCTTTTAGCTGGCCCTACGACTGCGTATAAGGTTTATCCTCTATGTCACCCTCGCTTTCATGCCCGACACGTCCCTTCCCCCTCAGATTCCACTCTAGGGCTTGGCACGTGACTTTCCTCAATGGTCTTCTCAGGTTATATTCAATCTATCTCCATTTCCGTTTACGTACTTTTTGGTTGAGTTGTTGCATTGGACATTGATACTAATTCCAGCCCTCTAAATCTATTCCTACTTCCATGGCAGAAGAAGCATCAAAGATAGGCCTTCAAGTGAACATAGAGAAATCAGAGGTGATAATGAAGATTCCTGGCCAACAGCAACAACAACAAACAGCATAAATGGTAGAAATCTGAAAGAGGCAACCTCCTTTACCTACCCAAGTGGGTAGCATTATTTCAACTACAGGCGGAACTGGCGAGGATATCAAAGCAGCGAGTATCGGTAAAGCAAGGCAACCTTTCATCACTTTCAAGTCTGTGTGGTGGTCAACAACACAGCATCAAAAATAAGATCCGGATTTTCAACTCCAATGTGAAGTCATTGCTACTATACGGATCAGAGACTTGCACTGCGCGTCATAAAGAGCATCTCAAACAAACTACAGTCCTCCATCGACAGCTGTCTTCGCTCAATACTCAGATGGCCAGAAAAGATCAGCAACAGGGGGGATCTCTGGGATCAAACCAACCAGGGACCGATTGTGCAACAAATAAGCAGGAAGAAATGGATGTGGATGAGCCACACTCTGAGAAAACCATCAAGTGACATCACAAGACGCCCTCGAGTGGAACCCGAAAGGGAAGCGGTGAGTCAGTCGTCAGTGGGGGTAGGTGACATGGAGGAGATGAAAGCATTTGAGAAGACATGGAGAGCCAGGTGAAAACGTTGGCAGAGAACCAAAAGCAATGGAGACGTGCGGCTGAAGCCCTATGTTCCTATAGGAACTAAAGGAAACGATAATAATAAAAAATAATGTGTGGAATGTGCACAAATTCTCAATTACTATGATCAGCATAGATATATATATTTTTTTCTTTATACAAATTTAAACATTTTGTTTATTACATATACGACCATTATATGTGGAAGCAATTTGTAAGAGTTCTTTTCCAATAGTTTGTTCACTGGTTAAATTATCATCAGTTCGTGGGGTAAATATATCACTTAATTCACGAAATGTCATAGCAATTCGTCTAGTTGGTATATCTGACCGTCTGATTTCATGTTGCCATAAATATCGTGCTGGTCCACTGACTACAACTAACGAACGTCTGTGCAATGGTACACGTATACAAATCTACAAGGAAAAAAGAATATGAAGAGAAAGTGTACATGTACACTGCAGTTATTTAATCAAGTAGACAGCTTTTATAAAATGAGTATAATAAATGTATCCTGCTGGAGCGAGCATTACTCACACGAAATGATTGACTGGGGATATTAACGTACAACTTTATATATATATATATGCATCAGTTCAAGTTGCCATTATAAAAAAAAGGACACACATGTAAAAGTTGGCTCGAAAAAGAATGACCAATTTCCGACTCTAATGAGCTACTTGGAGTGAATTCACGCTATATTTTTTGAAGTGGTTTTACTCACACCCGTGTCAGCAAGTTAGTAAACTATGTAGTGACGATGCTGCCCAACCGATAGCTAACACCTTGACATGGTAGTGAGGCTTGCATATCAAAAAGTCTGTCTGTCTGTATTCGACATAGAACTTTGCACCGATGTGCCGCAGTTCAAGTCGCCACACCCCATGTAGCACACAAAGCAAGAGAAGAAATGCATAATAGAGACAGTAAACAGAGGTGTGAGAAAAAGGAATAGTATTAACAAAGAACAAAACAGTTTCATTGGAAATCATAAGTCACAAAGAGTGGATGCACCTGCGCCACTGAGAACGATTTTGAGCCATGTCACCAATTGTTTCCAACCATTGGTTTTTACCATCCCGAGGACCCCAACCAGTCAGAACGTCTACACCTTCCTACGTGGCTTAGACAAACTGTTGTAGATTTCATTGACTGGTGCCATGTTTTGGTTTGACCGCCGCTAGCTCTTTTCCAGCCTGACCCTATGTCAGCTAACATTGCCCATTGTCGAGGAAGGCGATGACTACGCGTACGTAACACACGTCCTAACCATCCCAGTCGATGTAATTTCACAGTCTCGTCTATTGATTTCCCCTCCTCACCTAGCACTCAACTGATGTCTAACCTCAATATTGCTCACCTTATTATTCCACTTCGCACGGGAGATAGAACGCAGACACCTATGATCGAAGACAGCTAATCTTTTCATGTCTTCCACTCTTAATGGCCATGTCTCACTCACAGTGATAAAGGAGGACGGAGCGGACTGCTGAGCAGTACACACGCCCTTTGGTAGATAACCAGTCGGATATCACGTCTACGCCAGAGACGGCTTAAACTGGCTTATGCAAAACTAGCCCTCTGTATTCGTGCTGAAATTTCGTCAGTGATCAACCCGTTGGCACTGGCTGATGATACTTCCCAAGTAAGTGAAGTGGTCAACGTGCTCTACCACTTCACTCCCTATTTCTAAACTAGGAGTCAGTGTAATCCAGTCCTGTAACATCATCTTACATTTGGCGGGAGCGAATCGCATGCCAAACATTCGTAGATTGCAGCCCAAGGTGTTCAGAAGACTCTGCATTTTGTCAGCGTCCTCGCCTAAAAGGACTATATCGTCTGCATATTCTAAGTCAACGAGATTATTCCCTGGTAGCAAGTCAATCCCTGAGTCTCTGAAGTGAGTTAAGGTTAAGTCCATTAGTACATCTATGATGAAATTGAATAGAAATGGGGATAATGGGCATCCCTGACGGACACCACTAGTCATCACTATTTCAGATGACAACTCACCATAAGCCCTCACCTGGCTGCATGAGTTTGAGTAGAGTGCCTTGATCAGTGCAATGTATTTTCTCGGCATTCCCTTTACAGCCAAGCATCGCCATAGTACCTCTCGGTCGACAGAATCGAATGTTGCCTTTAGGCCAAGAAATATAATGATTGTTGGACAAAGACCCGACGACCTATACTAACTGGAACTAATGTTTTCCATGCCAGAAGGATCATTTGGTTAGCCGGTTAGACTAAAAGCAATTACCATCATAAGGTAAACCACCCTCATCATGCTGGCACTCTGAGGATGAAATCACACTGCTGCCGAATAAGAATGTCAGCGCAGCAATATGTCTCCCTCAGAGGATAAGCAAGCCAGCCATGCTGCCTCTCCACACTGTCGGGAGGGACGGTTAATAAAAGTTAACCCCCGTAAAGTGTATATCCCGATTTACCTCCTGGCGGTCCGTAATCGACGACGCGGTAAGATCATCGCATGATGACACAACTCCAAAAAACCACCTTAAACAGTTGTCTCTACTGGACTCTGCATTCAGGTAACACTATAGTTTCTTCTGTTTCCCCTATTTCAAGAAGAAATCAACTTTCACGGGGTGTAAGCACCAACCCCTGCATCAGCGTACAAATCTTTCCTAAATAATAACACATTAGTTCATTCATACTTAAATGGATCCACTAAGTAAACTCTTATTTGAACAAAGCAAGAACTACAGTTTTAGCAGAATAAAGTGGTACCATCTTTTATTTCGTTGCCTTCTCGTCAGCTGTTTACAGGCCAAAGACATTATTAAATATCACTAGCCATAGCCTATCCTGCAGCTAAGCTGGTTCTCGTCTATCGAACGACTTGCTCCTTGGTGAAATCAAAAATCGATAGATAACCTTCTCATGTTAACTTCAACTGTATATACAAATTTACATGTATCTGTGGGAGCAGTTACATTGGAAGGACAGAAAGAAGGGAATATCTACGATTTTCTGAACAGGTACCGAAAAGCTTATGTCTAAAGGGAACAAATGCTTTAAACAGTGTCATCGCCAAGCATCTCCTCGACACGGGTCATGAGGTTGGACGTCGAAAAGTTGTTCAGAATTATCAATAAGCAAAAGAGCTCAATTCTCCTCAAGTTTGCTAAAGCCATTTCCATCAAGCTCCTGAAACCTGATTTATGCATCCAGAAAGAAGCGGTTATCAGTCTTTCTTTGCCCTGGTAACTGGATATTTTCATCTCTCTTTCATCTGAATGAGTGATGCTGAAAAGTTTTCATTGTGTATGATTATTATTGTTCGGAATAGTGTTTAATATTGCATATATATACGTACGTATTATTACTGTACGCATATATTGATCGATTGATTTTTATTTAAAATGAACTCTGTGCAAGTATGTTAAAATTGCTGTTGTAGATACATTTAATAATGTCTTTGCTCTGTAAGCAGCTGACGAGAAGGCAACGAAATAAAAGATGGTACTATTTTATTCTGCTAAAACTGCAGTTCTTGCTTTGTTCAAATTCATTAAGGGGAATAAATGTATGAAACTCTCATTTGAACAAATTTTGCACACAATTTGAGTGTTTATTATATACAAGACTTCCAAAATATCTCTTTACCTACTAACTATCCTTTAATGAGTAGTGTGGAATAAATTAAGAAAGGTAATTATTATTATTATTTCCTTCACGTTCCCCAGTGGAACATTGGGCTTCAAGCTAGTGGTTTGAAGTTTCTGTAGCAGTGTTTATTTTACAGGATGCTATATATATTAGAGTAGAGCCAGAGATGAGGATCTAATTGAAAAGTAAATATTTCTTCGCTCAATCTTTCTGTCTCCCAAATATCCTCGTCAGATGAAAGACTATGGCGCAGTTCAGATAGGAAGGACTTGAACAAGACACACTTGTAGGCAGGTTTCACAGTTTAGGTAATCACCACATGTTCCTTTGTTATTTTCATACTGAATTTTACAAACGACTGACAAAGACAACGTAAACATTACAAGAGTCATGTGACGGAATCAGTAGTTCATGCACGTCTTATTCACACCTGAGAGCAAAATTAACCAGTCTAACATTTACAGGGTGTTAATCATGTTAGAGAGAGAGAGAATTTATGGCATTCCACCAATCGATGCAACCTGACCTTGTTTCTCGTGATTATTGATTATTTTAATGGAAACGCCCATCACCTGAGATTGACCCTGGATATGAGTGTTGGTATCTATCTTCTTATATGTGTGTAAATGTGATTCACATCAATAGCTTCAGTACGTCTTCATCTTTTCTTGCGTAGTTGTGTTGTTTCCTCTATATTTTAGGAACAGATAAAGTTTACGTTTAGTCACCTGTGTTTTAAATTATAGTGAGGCTTACACTCTGTATTATCAGTACTGATAGTGACGATTAAAGTCTGTAGACAAATTTAATTCCACAGAGAGGTTCAGTTCAAAACTATTTGACTAGGCGCCCAACCGAAAGCTGCTACCTTGACGTGGTGGTCGGACTTGAACGCCGCAATCACCTAACAAGCTAAACTGGCTGAGACTTATGTCGCTTGAGGTTCTACCATGCCAGAAAGGTTGTTTGGATAGCGGTTAGACAAAAACCAACTACCCAATCCAATGCTATGACTCAAACAAAATCATAAAATATCATGCCGGATCGGTCGGGGCCCGGATTAACAACGACCGCGCTTCCTGCTGCCGTGTCACAGGGCAGAAGGGATAAATATGCTACTGAGACACACCAAATAAAAAAGAACAAACAAAAACAGGTCACGTGTGACTGGCCTCAAACAGTTGTCCTCTGGGCTCTGCGGTCACGCAAATAACTTCCATGGTGTGGGCAGTCGGGAAGTAACAATCGCCCTCACAATCCGAAATTTGACTAGGGGTGGCAACAGTAAGGAATAGACACCAACTTCAAACGACCTTGAAACAACCAATCAGATCCTGTCAGGTTGAAAGTACCACTTAATTAATAAAAAAGTATATTTATAATACATACATGTAATAAAAATCAATTATACAGGGTATATGCTTCTTATACGCTGCAAAGCTTGGACCCAGTTTCTCATAGGAGTGGTTGTAGACATATCAGACCTATGTCGACACAAAAACTCATCTAAATTTCTATATACCATATCATTTCGGGAACCATTTCCCATCCTAATACGTTTTTTTTCAGGTGGGCCAAAAATCATTCAACAGAATTAGTATGGGTTCCAGTTATAGGATCCACTAATTCAGAAGAATGGTTGACTTTGTGATGAATATAGCCTAGTGATGATAATTGAGAATAACGTCTCCACTCATCTGTGTAAACGGTAGTGCCTCAGAGAACTAGTTGTTGTGTAATTTATGTCGTACAGTCCCAGGAGCCAAACATGATTTGCTCTCTCCCAACCGCGATCCATCCTTTCGTCTAATAAGTACTATTTCGTCAATGTGAACGACGACACCAACTCCCATTGACCTTTGTGAGGCAATATCCCAGCAGTGCTAGTACCACTGCACTGTTAACATTTTAGTATTCTCTGTTTCTGCACCTGTAGCAGATACTGGTCGTTTCAGTAGCCAGTTACGCAATGTTTTACTAAGGGAGAGTTTCGATTTCGCGAAGAGAGTATCTGAAAAATCACCATAAATCACCACGACTTGCCAACTTTTACAGACTTTCTCATATAAAAGTGGTTGCATCTGAATGCATAACCATCAATAGCCCGGGAATACTTTTGCATTATTTCATTATCCCTTCACAACCGATTTTTCACACCAAAGTCAAAAACTAAATCTGGTTAAGACTTGCAGCGAAGGATATGAACAGTATCCAATTGCTGTAAACTGAGCAATCTGATTGGTTCATTCAAGGTCATCTGACTATGGTGTTTATTCTTTACTCTTACCCTAGACTCAGATGGGAAACTATTCATAGCAAGACAATCTAGTACAGAATTTAGTCAGATTGTCAGCACATTCATCAATGAAATTGGCTTTAAAAACACATTCAGTTGGTTAGATTTCGCACTGTTTTACTGTGATTACCAACCAAATTCCCCTTATCTTTCTAAGTATGTATATATATACATATAACTCCTCTTCATCCAGATTATGTGCTTGAGATACTAATAGGACTACTTATAAAAAACTGTCTTCGGTGTGAATAGTATATGTAAGATCAATTGAATTCCCATCCTTGAATCAAGTCAAGCTGTCCCGGATCAGCCTAGCGTTGTGGCAGCCCAATTATCCATGCCTAACGTGTCTATCCCACCTTGTTTAATGAACTGTGTGTGTGTGTTTTCACTTCGATCTGTTTAGTCAGACAGTTGAACTCATGACCCAATCAGAGTATTTTTGTGAACTGTTATTTTGCTGACCCATGTCTTATTTTGTACTATTCTGTCGAGTTTATCTTATTGATTGGTTAAGTAGCCAATTAAATTCTATCTTTGTGCCTATGCTGTGTCTATCTCTTACTTGGGTTCATTCTTCTACTGACTGCTTACCTGAACGGTCTTGTCTGATTCCGGCTAGTTCGCAATTTTGGCTTTAACGTTATTCCGCTCTGATAGCGGTATCTTGCTTTCTCTTAAGCGTTGTGCTTTGTACTCCTGAAACCGTTAAGGTTTGCTGTATATATAATTATTGATTTGTTTATTAATAGTACCGTAGAAACAGTGACCGGCTTCTTGTTTGTTCTCGACCGGGATAGCGTGACTTAATTCCAAGCGATATTGCGCTTACAGTATAGTTAATTCTACCATACGAGAGACTTTTTTCGAATAGAAACTCATTTTTCAAAAAAACCATATTAATGTAATCGCCAAATTTATAAACTTTTTTCTTAAGGAATGTTGCATCAAAGTTTAACGGAAATGCTACTTTCCCAATTATGATTAACAAAAGAAAACATTTAAATATAGAGATATGTAACCCAGACATCGATACACTTATCGATTATTTTCAATTGCTATAAATTCATACCAATGCAGTGATAGTGATAGCATTTACCACAATGATGAATAAATCGATGATGTTAGTTTGACTGGACACTAGTGTGCGTTCAAATTATACAATACCGTCCCTTACAGGAGGTCAATTGCAAGCCCGAATAGCTAGCTCAGTGGTAACGTCTGTGACTGCATCACAAACTGGATGATGAGAGTTTGAATCTCAGCAGGGACATGAGTTCTTTCAAGGTTGCAGATACGCTTTGCTGACGATTGCTAACTAGTAGCACGCAACTTAGATCCAAGGCGTCCCCTGTCGATTGTCTCCAATCATTCAACAATGCAAAGGTGATGTTAGTGTTTTAAGTGACAACCAGGCTGGTCATAGAAATACCAGTGAAACTTATAATAATAATTCGGAAACATTTATTTCCCGGTAGGAATTTAAAACAAGCAACAAAGGTTAATGAAGCAGGATTTAACGAATTCATCAGACTCCGGCAGAACTCTTCAGCCGAATATTCTACGTACGGGGATATTTATATATATATATATACTAGTGGAAATTCATTGGGTGATATAAGACTGATAAGCAAATAAACTACTTTGGATTAATCATGTAAAACAACACGTGTGTGTTCAAATAGATACGGGGAAGGGAGTATGAGACATTAAAATTAACATAGAATGAATTACGGTTTAATTACCTTAAATAAACAATTGGTTATCAGTGAGTGAAGGAACATGAATATATATTAAGAATTGCAAACTAAATAATATTGTTAATAATAGTATTGCTAACAATAGTAACAACAATAATGATCAATAATAATACAAATAATGTTAAATTGAGTTAAGACAATGGGGTACTGATAAAAGATAGTTTTGCTTTCGCTAACTTACACCATCTCTGGCGTAGGCGTGACATCCGGCTATCAACCAAGGGATGTATGTACTGCTCAGCAGTTTGCTTCGTCCTTCTCCTCTATGGCTCTGAAACATGGCCAATACGAGTTGAAGACATCAAAAAGGTTGACTGTTTTTGATCATACATGTCTACGATCTCTTTCTCACGTTAGGTGGTATAATAAGGTGGTAAGTAATGTTGACGTTAGGTGTAGAGTGTTGGGCAAAGAGGGAAAATCAAACGAAGAGGCTATAAAGTTACATAGATTGAGATGGCTAGGTCACGTGCTGTGCATGCCTAACCATCGCCTCCCCCGACGGGTATTACTAGCTGATATAGGTGCAGGTTGGAAAAGAGTAAGTGGTGGCCGTAATGTGGCGATCTGATCAATGCATGACTTGTTTCTCCTGAATCCAGCCTGTTCCGGTCGAAGTTTTTCATCCAGGGCATGTTTGATTCTCTCCAGGATGATGCGGCTCAGTATTTTGCTTGGGATGGACAGGAGCATAATTCCGCGCCAGTTCTTGTATTGACTTAAGTCTCCTTTCTTTGGTAGTTTGAATAAGTATCCTTTCTTCTAATCTTCCAATGGAGAATCAGTTTAACTGTCAAGGATTTCATGGATTGATTAGGCTATGTTTTTGTTTGGCCACCACTTACTCTTTTCCAACCTGCACCTATATCAGCTAGTAATGCCCGTCCGTCGGGGGAGGCGATGGTTAGGCATGCGCAGCACGTGACCTAGCCATCTCAATCTATGTAACTTTATAGCCTCTTCGATTGATTTTCCCTCTTTGCCCAACACTCTACGCCTAACGTCAACATTACTTACTTTATTATACCACCTCCTAACGTGGAGAAAGAGATCGTAGACATCTATGATCAAAAACAGTCAACCTTTTCACGTCTTCAACTTGTATTGGCCAATGCAATTCTAATAGTATATATCCCTGTATGTAGAGTATTCAGCTGAAGAGCTCCGTCGAAATTTGATGAATTCATTAAATCCTGTTCCATTAACCTTTGTTCCTTGTTATAATGGATTAATTATTATATTCACAATATGGCAAGCTAATGTGCCTACGGAAAATTCGTCAAGCAGGTAGCACTGTCAGACTTCCCATAAAATAGGTGAGGTGTAGAAGCATGTGTATCGGTGGTAGAACTGTCATCAACCATTTAGGTGAGGGCCGACTCCAGGCCGCATTCATGAATCTGACTTAGCCATTAATAACGCCGGGAAAAACATAGGGAAGGTTAGGTGTGAGGATAACAATCCTCACCTCACCCCAGCCACACACACCCTCTACATCCAGCAAACAAAAACAACCCCATCGCTAACATTGAAACTCGACAGCTTGAAGCCAGAACTCAAGAGAGAATGACTGCTGAATTAAAGCATAAACATGAGATTGTAATTTACTTCCAAACTATCAATTAAAATACTAAAACTCACCGCATTATCTGTTAATATCTCTTTTGATAAACATGACTGAATACGTTGAATTTCGTCATTTATCCCATTTACAATAATATCATTTGAAGGGAGTGTAAAAGTTAGGCAAGTTGAACCGCATAAATTAAGCGTCACCAGTCGTTCACCCCATAACCATGTATCATCAAAATGTGGTACAATACAAGCACCACGATCTGATTTATATTCTAAATTGCATAATTCCACTGGAAGAAATTCTTGACCAGGAGGTATTTTTTCTTTTAATTGATCATTATATCGAGTAATAATAAATTTAGAATAGGCGGGTAAACCGCGAAATTCACCAACATGAACTTTTTGTCGTTTAAAATTTACTTTAGGTCCATAATCCTAAAATGTTAAATATAAGTGGGTAGTTAGGTAGGTAGATAAGTTGAAAGACTAAAATATAAATGATCAGTAAGAGTTTCAACATAGAACTTTTCACAGAAGTGAAACAGTTTAGTTCGCCATACTCCAAGTTGTACATACATACACAAGAGGCATCAACTATCATGTTGATAACAAAAAAACAGACCAGAGATTCATAAAATACAATAATTCTAGGCTAATTTAAACAAGTGCAAGTCAATACTAAATCACAAAACTAGTCATAACGCACGTACACATACACTAAGTTAACAAATCATTCGTGTAACCTTAAAGCACTTCACTACTTTATGAACCGATAATGGACGATTTGTGATTAAAGTAAATCAGGACACCAAAACAACAGTCTGATGGCATCATTCATTGAAATCTACAACAGTTAGTTTAAGTCAGCCACGTAGGAAGATGTAGACTTCCTGACTGATTGGGGTCCTGGGGACGCTAAACACCAATGACTGGAGACAACTGGTGATATGCCTCAAAATCGTTCGCAATGGCTGGTGCAGATGCATCCACTCCTTGTGACTTACCATTTCCAATAAAACTACATAGATCTTCGGTGTTGCTATTCCTTTTGCCTCAAATCTCTATTTGCTGTCTCTATTTTGCATTTCTTTTTTACTTTCTCCTCTTGCTTTGTGTGCTACATGGAGTGTGGCGACTTGAACTGCTGCACATCGGTGCAAGATTCTATGTTGAAACTAGTCAGTCGGTCACTTAGTGTCTCAATCGCATAAGTTTGTGTCCTTCAACCCTTTTCACTGACTACGATAAAAACTATGACCTTAACCGGATAAAATATCCATAAGAAAACAATTCTTTCTAAGGAGAAAAAATTCCGGGGGCACTGACACAAAAAATAATCAATATTTCAGGTGGTATTTATGATGTATTTAGTTTTTTCAGTGTCATTTATTTAAGGTCTGTTATGTCATCCCCTTATAAAAACGAAACGAAACGCCGATGCGAACATCTTGCGTTTACAATCGGATTGAAGAGTTGGGAAATTTTGATCCCAAAGAGCAGTAGTGTACATGGGCTCCAGAATCTGAAAAGATCGGATAGTGTTGAACCTGCTTTAGTCACCATTAAAGTAACTTCTGACACTGATCCACTGGCTTGTGGCTTAGACTTCAAGTCGAGAGCTCGAGGGTTGGCCTCTTAAGACAGGCAACTGCTTCGCTCTGGGCTTCCGGGCAGTATCGCAGCCTTCGGACAAACTATGAGATTTTTTTTAGTGCATCTTTTGGTGTCTATAATGTACTAAATTTGTGTTTCAATAATAATGGTGATAATAATATCTTAAAGAACAGACACGGAACAAAGAGAACTCTTTTCGATAAATTCATCATCAGGTTCTACAATTATATATACATTATAATGAATGAATGAATTAGTCTTATGAACGACATTAATGTTTAAATAACATCAAATCAATAATATCGATAGATAACAGCTGAATAGCATCAACATAAAATAAACTGAATGTCAGAAGAATTAGGAAAGGTAATAGTTCAAATTCATGAGTTTATTGTCTCTACTGAGGGCTACCTCGACTGTATTTGTATTTATCAATTCAACTGCGCTTGTGGAGCGAGTTATGTTGGCCGTTGCTCTAGGAACTTGATTTTTCGTGCTCGAGAACATATCCCACTATGGTTAAGTAAAGGTGTAGTTAAAACTATTAACAGTTCGATATTAGACCATCTGGTGCAAACCGGTCACAAAGCCACCGTTGAAGAATCATTCTCTATAATATACCGGGTGCCTAACAAACTACCAAAATCGTCGAAGCACCGCATACTCCCAACAGCAGAGGCTATTGCAATTCGCCTCAAACAACCAGTGCTCTGTGTCCAAAAGAAACAAGTCCAGCCCCTACTACTGCCCTGGAACTCAGTAGAGACTATAAACTCATGAATTTGTACTATTACCTTTCCTAATTCTTCTGACATTCAGTTTATTTTATGTTGATGCTAACAGCTGTAATTTATCAATATTATTGATTTGATGTTATTTAAACATTAATATCGTTCATTAGACTAATTCATTCATTCATTATAATGTATATATAATTGTAGAACCTGATGATGAATTTATCGAAAAGAGTACTCTTTGTTCCGTGTCTATTCTTTTGAAAAATTTCAATGGGCATTTTCAATCAGTTAATAATATTTTATCCAGTTTTACAGAGAGAGTACTTTGAAAGGAAACATTTTTGTTTCTCATTGTAAACATAAAGCCATTGAAATTGACAGCACACTAAACGAATCACCACAATATAAACATGAATCATGCTTACCTGTTTTCTTCTACCAGACTGAGATAAAAACCATGGTTGCTCATCAATTGCACTAATCAGCATAGCTTCTTCACTTTCACTAACAAAATCTTGTATAACTTCAACACCGGGAAAAGAGAAACCATTTTCATGTGTATGAGAGTCACCTGATAAACTAGACTTTTCAATTTCTGCTATACAACATTTAGAGCAAAAATTGAATTCGGAAACCTGTTGGCCAAACTGAACACTATGATTGGGGGAATTTACCGTACACTGTCTGGAATACTACTGTTGACTTCGCAAACGGCACAACTTCGAATTCCTTTACATCCACATTTAGGTAGCATTGATAACGTGTCTACACAGGAAGTGACAGATAGAAATAGGTAATTAAACAGCACTTCTAAACACATATGATAAAAAACAGGATTACCTTGTATTCAATTCACTGACACTCAATGTATTAATATTTAAGAAGTTTTCTTCCTAGCCGTTACTTTTCTTTAACCCTTTAAGAGGGATATTAAGTACTGATTGCCACTGAAGTTCTCTGGCTACTTAAATCAGCAATACATATACCAACCGTTTATCGAATTATTAACTCCGAATACGTAAATCCACGGAATATTGCATCATTTCACTTTGAAAATGATGCATTATCATCATGATTCAGCAAAATATCTACAGATTCGTAATATCGAATTTCTGGCTATTACGATACTGTTGCTGCTGAAAAACCAGTGAACAGGGTGGAATTTTAACCACTTCATATTTCGATAATATGTTCCTTGAGAATTCCACGAAGATGTGTTTTCAACCACCTATACATGGAATCTATAACCACATAGTGAAACTCACTGTAGCACACACCCCACTTTCGCCAACTCTGGAAACGTCGCAGCATCAACCCGTCAGTCAAATATAGGATTTGCTATGTTTCGGCGCACGCAACCTTATTCTACGCCTGTGAAACTTGGTCTCTTTAAGCTCAGTATGTACGGCGACCCTGAGTATCTGATATTCACTGATTTCTCACAACTATTTGAGTCCGATGGCATCACCATGTAAACAAAATCCTGAAGTTTAACAGAGTGTTTGGACATGGAGGTCACTTTTCATTGAGCACTTTCACCTTGAAACGTCGGCTTTGGTAGCTGGGATATATGCTACAAATGTCATCCCAGAGTCGCCCATATCGCTCGCTGTTTGCTAGCCCTGGGGAAACATGGAAAAAGCCAAAAGGTGTTCAGCCTATGAAGCGGTGCCATAGGATAAAAGTTGTGTTAAGTTAACATCACGACTTCGTCAGTGCAGTTTGAGACACAATTTGAATCTGTGGCTTGAGACGTTATCACATACAACCAGGAATCGTATTCAGTTGCAAACTTAGTGAAGTTTCATTCTTTCTTCTATCTCTGGAATTAACATGAAGCACTGGGCCCTCCTTTGGATATTCTTGACAAGCATGCCTACCTGCCTTTTGGTTGATCTGACCACTCACATAAGAACTGACTAACACCATTATGGAAGAATTCGAGCAACAAAATTTAATGACGATATTTTAAGGAAGCACACCAAAGAACCACATTTTCCAGAAAGTTCTTATAACTTTGGACCAGCCAACAGAATTGATTCCAGGCCCAGAAGAACGAAAATGATAGGCGATAAAAGTAATGACGGGGTGGAGAAGGTAAATTCTGTGACTAGCAGCATGTACGAGTGGTAAAAATAAGTCGGTAGTAAATGGGCAGGACAGAATAAATGTTGGAAAGGACAGCGATGATGGGTAATTCCCAAAACAAATCTCCTGGATTTCTTCAACAGCTCATTTATGATCAGTAGTAAAATAGTTTGTCAAAAATTACAGCGAAATAAATTAAGCGACACATCTTACTATTGCAAATACGACAATTTTATGCATACAGCGGTTTCCAAAAGAATTCGAAAGTAATCAAAAGTTTGGTGAGAACACACGTGTCATACCTACACTTTGTTCCACTGGTGTTATAGCATCACTTTCAAGTTCCGGCATACGAGTACAGTTCTCAATACCCTTCGCCATACAAATGGGTCGCTAGTGCAACCTCACATCCATTTTTTTCATTGGCCTAACGCTAAAACTTCCTTGCTAAGTATGAAGAGAATGTCTTTCTTTCGGTAATAACAGTACCACTGCTGGCGTCATCGCTATTATTACCAATCAATATCAGTTTTCGTCAATTTAATTTCAAGATGTTATAGGACAGTCCCTAATAAATATAACAGGGAGCTGATATCGCGAATAATATATAAAAATAGTTTAACAGTGTTAACCTTCAACAGAAGTGCAAAATAAACTTGACATGTTCACCTACATAAAAACAACAAAGGCGTTACAAAGTGGTTTCGAAGACAATATTAAGACAATTATTTGCAATTTTTGTTAAAGGCAATATAAAGTCTATATACCTGACGAATACTTAAGGAGCCTAAAGTTTAAGGCTTCGTTAGTAAGTTACTTCACAGTTTATATCCTTGAGATCACCACAATGACCTGTCTGTTAAAGCGTAATGAGAAAGCCCCCAAAAGAGATTTAATGAGTTTCCTTTTAGCACCCAGTCTCGCTCATTATTACGTCTCATAACTAGTATTCACTATTCATCTAAAGTAACTCATTTGGTTGCGTTTTCATTAGTCTATTGTAAGAATTACACTACACTACGCATACTGTATAAATTTGTCAAAAGTTGACATTCGCCATGTAAAGTATTTTAAGTTCCTTTGGAAGAATATATCACTACGGCCATTTCAAATATTTTCAAATTCAATACCATGAATTCAATATGATTAATCATGCTTAACAGTACTGTTATTCAACAATCTTGATCTTAGGTAACCCTAACCATAATATTCGCAAAATCATTAGATGTGCTAGTGTTAAATAGTTATTTCAAACTTAAAATTTCAGTACACTTCAGCCACTCGACTGGACAATGGAGAAACATATGGGATAATTCAACATTAGCGCAAAATCCCAACGTACGGTTTCCATACAACACCTCAATGTGGTATCCCTATACACATCACTCCTAATTTTTTTTTCATCACGAAACACCTTCATTATGATATAGCACCGCGATTTCGGCATTTAACCTAAGTGAATTTTGCGTTTGAAAGGGTAATTTACGGCGCTTCACTTAATTCAGATATTAAGAGAACCACTTCTAAGTGAACGATAGTGTATGCCATCTGAATGTCATTTTTAGTGTTTTCCACTTATTATAACGCAATTAAGGGACACGATTAAAGAAATAAGTACTTCGGGCAAACATTCTCATCAGGCTTTACAATTAAATAATAGATTATTACTCATAGGAGTTTGAAAGTGTGGACCAAGAGAATCAACTATAAACGTAGGTCACGGGGCGACTTATAAGTCCTATATATATATATATATATATATATATATATATATATATATATATATATATATATATATATATATATATACAGAGAGAGAGAGAGGTGGTCATCATAGTAACAAGGATAAATTCATCTGGGTTTATATAATCTAGGTAGTCGCGAATGTGCAAGTAGAATATGTGTACCAGTAAGATTAGCGGGTGAAACGACTGCTGTTACAATGATTAGATAATATAATAATGTAATATAATAATATAATATAATCATAATTGAATCGTGAAACGAAGATTAAAATATGCAACTATAGCTCAGTACGATATTGATAATGAAGATATCCCAAGCTTACAACAATTCTGAACTTATTCTAACCTATTCTTCGATAATGCCTTTTTATCGTAAATGAAGATTTTATCTACCCACTATGTTCTCAAATAACGCTGATCGTGCTTAGAAAGAGAGCTGGGTGCTGAACTAAGTCTTTTCGCTTTGACGTAATGCTATTCCGTGCTTAATATGTCCTGTGAGGGCTGGAACAATGCTGATAAGCAAACCCAGTAGGATTTGATCTACTCCTGAAAAATGCCTAGAAAGAGAACATGGTGCTGAATTAGTACCACTCATGCTGAAAAATAACACTGAGTTCTAATATGCACCATTAAAGAATCCATTTCAGAACAGATTCATAATTTACTCAGTATAAAATGTTATTAGTGAGATTTAATTCAGCATTATAGTAAGCTTGGGGCCAGAATAAATACAACTAATATTCAGTTATCTAGTACCACCATGAGAAGTAACTGTTCTGGGTTGTGGTTGGAGGACGTGAGGAAAAGGATTAAGAAATTTTCTCGTAACACAGAGAATTTTCTGCCAACTGCCTTAATTATGCTCATCAATCGAACTAATGGAATTGTTATGGCACCTTATATAAAGTATCAAAGGCTGGACATACATTGCTTGTCTATTGATGCCATATACTCCCCTAAAACCAAGTCATGCCTTACTTTGAAAGTCACGGTTAAGTCATCCGTCGCATTGCGCGCACATTCAATGTCCAGCATTGGAACTACCATAAATCCAACTGATCCAACTGCACTTTTATGGCTGTTTATTTGGGCTGAATAACTCCGGATATTCAGTGGATTCTTGTGTCCTTATAGTTACTTACCAATGCTTCAGCACTTTCAGTAGGTGATGGTCTGATCTGAATCAGATATGGAATCTCTGATTTAAATTAATACTGAGGCAGAAATTCCTCTAAAACCGCTTCTTAAATATCTTTGTAAAACGCATCTCAATACTGGCTGACGAGCAACACTTTTCGAGAAAATTCGCTTTTGATGCGCGTGAAAAATGGAAATTGTGCCGCGTAACGTCAACATGCACCTATCGGTTCACTTGCTGCTGTGGATCTGACCACACTGTCCCCACTCCGTCTTCTGAGTCTATACGCTGCAAAAATTCTAAAATGCCGCAGCCTAAGCAACTTTCTCCGCTGTATGTTTCTGATCATTAAAATTACAATAAGACACCAGATGGTGCCGGTTGATGTATAAGTCATATAATCCGGCTGATACCAAATATCTTCAAGTGTTGGTTTGTAGGGATTTGATTGGTTACAGGATTTCATCATGAGCTGACATCCCTACAAACCAACACTTGAAAACCAATGAGATGCTCACTAGCGACTTGCCCTATTCAGGTGGGTAGTCACCTGGGGTTCTAGTGAGAAGTCGTGACCAGTAGGGTGCAGCAGGTCGGGCGTGAGGACAAATACTTGCCGAAGACATTGGCTAGGGGTCGCGCTATGTCGTGAATTGGCAGAAGTTAGAATTCATGGACCATTGGATCGGGTCCCAGTGGCTGAATGGTATACGAGCTCGCCTTGTAACCAGAAGGTCCTGGGTTCGAATCCCGGTGGGTGCGTACTGATGAAGAGTCCCAAACTAGGACGAAACAGCTGTCCAGTACTCCCAGGTTTTCCAATGGTTCTCTAACTGATGTCAGCTCATGATGAAATCCTGATACCAAATATCTTAGTTGGAATAAGGACAAGTTGTTCAAAAGGTAGGGTAAGTGCACAAGTTCTGTTCTTGTATCAAGGTGAGGAAGATTTTTCTTTTCAGCCCGTCGTATAAGTGCTATTGCACGTAGAGTCGCGTTGCTATTCCGCATGTAGGAAAAGATTACGAACGCCCTGCTCCTCTTTTCTGAATAAGGAAGTCAATAACAGGAATTACTTCACAAGATGCTCCACCTTGAGTTCAGTAAGTACAAATAGAAGTTTTTCCACTTCAGTGTTGTGAGTTAATTTGTAAAATGCGTAGGCCGTTAAAGTAATACATTTGGCATGGAGACTTCATGATGAAACCAGAAGTGTATTATTTTAATAAATCTTATGCACTGCCTGTATCAATTTGATGTTCGTCAAGCTGCAATTTGAAAACTGCTGAATGTTGTGACCAATCTAAGGTCATAATTCACAAGTCCACGAATTGGTGTCGTTTTCATTGCTGACAGTTCACAATCTATTGATTTTACAATACGCATTTTTCACTTAATTGTGAAAACATTAACTCGGTTTTTCGAAAAATCAGTACAATAGTTATGAATTTCATGACTTGTACAGATTGCATTCTATTCCATTAATACTGAAACTAAACTATCAGGGAACTCATATTTCTAAGAAGGATGTAATGTAAGTCTCATTTCTACAACTGATATCCTTGTTTTAGTTTAATTTTATCATACATGTATTAATAGAGTTGTCTGTCTTTAACTCTAGGAACTTATGTAGGAGCAGTCTCGTCAGCTTAGATTATGCTGATGATATTGTCCGCCTAAGCTTTGAGAAATGACCAGTGAAGCTTGGTGATATGAAGATCACTGGTGTTTGAGTGTAGGTTTCCGTGCTCCGTCTCCTGTGTTAAGTAGTATAATACGGCACTTATGACACAGTCATATTTCTTTCCCAACAAGCGGCAGCAACAGTGGTCTTATTCAAAGTGTGAATTACCTGTAAACTGGGAAATTCGAGTTCAACACAGCAACATATGTGGGCGAGGTATTTTTGTGCCGCGGAATTTCTGCTGGTAGAAATAGAATTTACGAACTGAAAATATTCGTAAAATATGGAAGCACCCCATTGAGTCATCTCTTAGGAAGACTGGTGAAATGAGATAAGTTGCACAGATGCATCTGTAGATATGTAGGTGTGCGTTAATTCACGTAAACTCGGGGTTGTTTAAAGTAGATATTTTGTTTAAGCGACCTTCTGTTGTACACTTCTTATTTTTCATATATGTAATGTACTAACCAGCGTTTCACGAAGCAGTTTTACCACTTCCTGAATAACCTACCAAAGCTATCCCTAGTATTAATTTATGATACCTCACCATTTTAACTTAAAACATGAATGGTCATGCCTGTAAAAATGACATGCATTTCTTGTAAGCACCAGTTATTACGAAATATAAATTATTATAATTTGACGCAAAACTCAATTATGACGCGCGCTTTTAGTCAAATTTCCTCAGTGTCTATACTTTGTTCTATACTGTCTGCATTGCTCACGCCTGTGTAAAGTGTTCTTATAAGTAGTATGACGTCATCTTTTCTTATATGTATCTTGCGCGAGTGGGGATTTGTAAATATGCTTACTCCTCGTATATGTTATTTATCATGTTGATGAAGAGAATAAACTGGTGTCCCGAATGTACGAAAAATGAGAAAGTATATTATTATTCCTCTTGTAATCAGAGAAGCCCTCTTTCCCATCTACGAATGTTGCAGGGACATTCGATTACTCCACGTTTATTTTTGCTTTCATCGAAGGAAGACACAACGGCTAGCGTGCTCCTAGGAGCATCTTACCTTCTCCACCTCCAGTGCAGGACAAATTTCTGTTTATACTTTCCTTGGATGTTCCTTTTGTGACCAGATTAATTTTCCACTGTGCGGTCGTTAGCCTCAATAGCCGACTTTCCTATTTCTATAGACCTGGAGCCAACCGTTAAAGAGACGTTTGGTCCAAGAAGAGAACAATTTATTGACCCAGACATCAAAGGTCACTGTGGTGCCACAGCGGTTACCATTTCGCATTTCGCGACTCATGAAGCGGTCAGTCGCCACACCTTCAGGAATCCCTTACGAAAAATCAACATTTTTAAGCAGATATGGTTTGAATTCATGTTTCTAAATTTAAATATGAAAGGCAAGGAACCAATATTCACCTGAAAATTCACTTGACCGGAACTTTTGAATTATGGATTTGTTTGCAGGGTGGGGTAGTGATGACAACAAAGTTGATCACTTTTGATAGAGTCATGGCATGAACTTCAATCCGCAAAAATTGTATTATACATAGTGGCTCTTACTGATTGCAATCTCTGTTCATGGGCGCTTTTAAGTACATTTTAACACAATGTTAAGCATCGGGTGACGGAAATAAACACAAAATGTCACAGGAAACTGGAATGTGCCTCAAATAAAACAGCGGCGCCCTAAAACGACATTATGTCAGTTATTATACCATTTGACGATTTTATGGTAGTGATAGACGCTATGTTATGGAAAACACTAAGAATCACGCACCACATGTTATCATTTCTAGAATCACTCCACAAAGTCACTCTGAACTGTTTCCACTTATCCGACTTGTCATCCTAAACCAAAAATCATAAATTTTCTATTTTTGTAGTATTGAATGTTACCTTATCAAGTTTCATACCATTTTACGTAACATTTTATATTCCCTTACAACCCTACAATTATGTACCACTTCCCAATATCTTTACACCTTATATATTATTCTATACATGACACTGATTATTACTACCCCACAAAATAATAATAATATACTCTCACTTTATGTGCACTAGGGATGCCAGTTTACAGACATAATCAATATGATAAGTTATGTATACATGGAGTAAGTATAATTACAATTTTTCACTTACGCGGGATAAAAGCACAAGGAAAGGTGATGGAATAATAATGCTTTATATTTCGCATAAACTGGTGTTTACAAGAAATGCATGCCATTTTTGCAGGCACGATCATTCATGTTATAAATTCCAATCGTGAAGTATCATCACTTAATAATTTTTGAATTTTTAAATTGTTCGACTACTTTGCTGGCAATCAGAACAGGTTCTTATAAATGTTAATTTGTAAACCCTTTAATTAGGCCACCAACAAATTTTATTCTTTAATTTTTGATTATAGTTTGATTTCAAACGTATTTTCGGTACAAGCATGGAATTTTCAGCATGTGATATCGGTAGCCCAAATTTTGCAGGCCGACCAATTGATACTGTGTGAACTGGCAGGAGATTGAAACCCAGACCATGTGCATGGTCGGCGAAAGTCCTAACCGCGACGACCTAAACTTCCTTCCGTTTCGTGCTGATAGTTATGGTCAACTAGTGAACGGCGTATATCTAGGTGATTGCCATGCCGCCACGTGATTAAAAGCTATTCAGGAAAGGAAGAAAATTCTGTGCAGCCGCAAATATTATAAAATGCAATTATGAATAATACATTATTGAAAGTATATTGACAAGATAAAAACAAGAAGAAGCTATGTATTACTTGAAATGATAGTATACATTTGCAATGTTTAATGCTAACCATATTGGTCTAAGCATGGAAACTATGGTGTTTTCGACGAAGATATAGCTTTGTTCAAAAATTGGTGTTGTTGTGTTTTTAATCAGAGCAACCAGGCTTAAAGCAAGCAACAAATATGAATAAAAAGCAAGCTTCAGCTTCAATAAAGGCCTAGGCAGTTAAGATCAGATAGAGTATAATAGTGCGTAAATGAAAAGATTATTGTTAGGTAGGTAAGCGATATTTAAGTGAGAAGTGAATTCAAGAATCTGGAAGATTAGAACCTGTAGAAAAAAGTGGCCTGTAAGATGTCTCACGAATTTCAGCAGGGCACATGGGGTAACGTCTTGACAAGAAGCTGAACAGGCTTGCAGACGGTAGGAGCGAAAGCCATTTTTATATCCTGAATCTCTACAACCCTTATTTATTTTATTTTTTGTTAAGGATCCAAAATAATGTTTGATTCTCGAGCTGTCAAAAATGCACGTTTCTTTCCTACAGATGGGAGTGATTCACATTTGTGACCACCACCACATCTGCTAATCAGCATGCGCCATCCTCCCTCATCTTTTGATTTTAAGCTCTGAGATTTTTGGCGGTACCTTTATTTGCGGTATTGCATTGCTTTGAGCCCGTTCCAATAATACGGCATGCTGCACATGAATAGCTTTCATGATAAACTCTTCCCATTAGGTTACCAGATACATCGATACCTGAGGATATTCTCAGCAGTATCGCGTTTATACATGCTTACATGTACATAAGTATTTGTTGCAAATGGCCAGGAAATTGAGTTTACTTTGAGATGTATAAAGTATAGAAGTAGCTAGTATTACAGGAACTAAGTGACAGTCGATTTAGCAGAGTGAAATGCGTAGTGGAACAATTAGTGATAAAATTATGTAGAATGATCCTGAAGAAAAGAGCTGGTTAACAAAACTAGTTATGCTTAATTTTCATGATTCATTTTCATGTGGTATGCGTAAGACATTGCAAAGTAACTCTTCAACTTACGTTAAAAACACTGCGATTTGTTACAAAAGTATACATTTTAGAAAAGTATTTCAGAAAAGGTAGTTATTGGCTGAGTATAGTCATTTCGACACAAAAAATAGCATTCTGTTATTAACTGTATATATATGTAAAATATTAAAGGGTGTGGTTGCTAATATAATTATTTCCAGAGTTTGTTATGCCAGCACAACTTAGTGAAGATTATAGGGAATGGAAAATCAGTAAATTAGTTAAATGTTCGCAGCGTAAGTAGTATAGTCGATTTATGCGCAAGTGATTACACTAAAGACTGGTCTGGCTTTTATTTATCATTCTACTGACAGTTTTGGACTTTTAAAAGAGCTAGAGTGGACATATTATTGTGTCTTTTAGGCTCCGTTTGAACCCATCAGGGTTTTCACCACATCTAATTTCAGATGGCAGTTGGTTCCAAAGAGTGCAATATTTAATAGTGAAAATGTTTTCTCTAATGGACTTTCTGTGGGTTGCCACCTTGAGTAGGCAGTCGTAGTTTCTTAGCTGTTTTGGATGAGCTACTGTAACAATGTTTCCTAACGTTTTGGAAGAATAGAAACAAGTTGCATTTTACTCTCCTTAACCAAAAGGGTTTTAATTTCAGTCGTATACACCTGTTAACATGTTCCACTTGTTGTTTCAGGAGGAATCTTTGAACACTTTTGTCTTTCTCGGTATGCAGACCTTAGGTTACCGTATATGTCACAATATTCAAGTTTGGGGCGAATCCATATCTTATATACAGCTAATCTTGCTTGTTGAGTGTGAAAGTTACGCAGAACAAAGCCAGTATTTCGTTTACAGTCGGATACTACCTTATTTGCATAATCGGAAAAGGTTAAATCTGAGTATGTTATCCAGAGATCGGTGACTGTGTTCACTTTTGAGAGGAGCTTACTGTACCTGTACAGACACGTTGTCGGTTTCCAGAGTCCAAATCGGGCTATGCCGAAAGTCGAAGGCCAGTTTCCATCTTACCTTCAATCTCCTAGACTGTTTAAGTCGTGCTGGATTTTACTTTCAACGCTCATGTCATGTATATAAAATATATATGTGACCCGTAATCATATATTATCTCAAGATGTATAGCTTGTCATACTTGATCACAGAGACCATGCCATTTATGAATAAGAGGAATAGAACAGGGTTGAAAACTCTACCTTGTATTACGCCGCTAGTTATCGGCTTTGGTGAGTACTTTTGGTTGATTTTGACTAATCGTTCCCTTTCTGTGAGAAACGAATCTATCCATTTGAGACGCTTTCCATTTGTTATGTAAGATTGGAGTTTGATTAGGTGTCTGACATGTGGGACTTTGTCAAAGGCCTTGCTAACGTCGAGAAATAATGTTGTTATTGAATGCTCATTATCTATGCATTTTGTAACGCAGTCAAAATAATCCAAGTGGTAGGTGATGAATAGCCTTCCACTTAAGAAACTTTATTTGGATGGGGGTAATAGGTCACTTGAAAACAAGTACTGAACAGTTTGAGTCCTTAATATCCTTCCATTACACGTGAAACTGCAGGTGTGATGTTGAAGGTGCGGTAGTTGTCGATATCAGATATAGGGCCGCATTTATGGATGTGCGCAATAAAAACTTCTTCCAGCATGTAGGGTATATACCACCCTTCAGCGGAATCGAGTGTAACTTGAATGTGAGTAAATTCCTGTCATTATGTTTGTCTAGAATTAGTGGTTGGATACAGTTAGTCTTCCACTTGAGACCAATTAGGCCTACCTCTGGAAGCTTGGCCTATCGTATTTGGCTTTCTCTTAGAAAGGTGGCTTATAGGTACTTGCGTCTCTATCATATCATAGGGCTTTCGTGCTCTGGGTTCGGCACTTAATATATTTATTTCTTTTCCCCCTTTCTTATGATTAACTGGTTGATGATGTCTAACGGAGCAGTCAGCACATGCTATGTAGGGTTTCTGTTACTTGGATAACTCTGGCGCTATAGTTTTCTTAAAGGAAATTGGACGCTTGTCATAATGCCTGGAGAACTTGCCAATTTGGGTAGCTACATTGGACCGATACTTCGCTGTGGACGGATTGTAGGACTGAGGAGTAACTGACTTATAAGGGGATGGGTGGAACACCAGTGGGATGGCTTTTGATATTTTCTAGCTCTTGATGTTTGTGTCGGTGTACAAACGATGTATTTCAACATTATGCCCTATTGATTCATCTCTGTCCACCACTTCAGTGTCAGCATCGGTCTCTGTATATAATACTTGGCTAATAATTATCAGTGCCTTCGAAAATGTCTGATGAATGCTGTCATCAGTATATCACTAGACGGAATAACGCACGGATCATCATCTACAGTTATCGGCATTCAGTGTTTCTGAGCGGCATCGTCTTTGGCATAATGTTAAATCAGATGCAACCCGTATGTTGGTATATACAGTTGAAAGGTCTATTATCTTACGAGATTTCAGAAAAATCCTAGATTCATCAATAAACCTGAACTTAAAAAGCACCGGACACGAGTGGTTTATTATTAAATTTCTTACGAAGAAACGAAACCTGACATTCTGTTAACGACATATTAGAGACCATTAGACATGAAGTTTTGAGTTTTTCAATGGGCCCTCTGTCTGGAATGTTATAAGCCAAGACGTTATGTGAAGATATAATCCCCTAAGGAGCTTCTTCAACCAAATAGTCAATTATGAGATCGGATTTGATAAGTTATTCCAAACAGACGGTTTGTGATGGGTCACACAGTTGCGTGAAGGGCATAATGCTATCAAACTTGCTCTGTAGGTCTGCTATTGACTTCTGAAGTGTCAGCAAATAATTTTTGCTACGGGCCGCATTATCTGGCAGTTCCTCCACGATATCAGATACCAAAACTTTGGGTGTGTCTGGTGTCAAAAGTGTAGAATCGTTTACGGAGCTGAGGCCTTCAGATGGTTGACGAGTACCATATCTCAGTCCCTTAAAGGTACTTACACGTTTTACAGACTTAACTACTGCAGAAACAAGAATTTTCACAATTTCCGGAGATAAAGTCTCGAGGATATGAAAAAAGATTGTTGTCAATGTCCAGGCATAACTACCCTGGACTTAGCGCTGTTCTTAGAAGACTTTCAGAAACTATTGTCAATAACCAACGCGAAAAACCAAAACACATATTGGTGGTTCAAGAATCCTATATTATTGCGCCAATACAGAACCAACCACAAGGTTATTGTACACAAAATTTTTGACAGCTTTTCTCTGTCTTCTAACAAACAGCGAACGATAGAACGATGACTGCAGTATTGATGACTCCCGCCAAAATATGGAGTTGGGTTTGAGCAAACAACCATGAATTGATCGTTCATTCTTCAACTACTTTCACAATTTTTCTTGGCAAGAAAAGGAATATTTCTAAAGATGTGTTAATGCAATTGTTAATTTTTTGAAAACAAATTACGCAATTTAGAAGGCGTTAATCGGTTAGAAACTAAAATAAAGTTACAAAAGTAGGTTGGGTGACGTAATCTAATTGATAGGGTTCAACTGTCGTATTTCACAATTGTCGTATT
Source organism: Trichobilharzia szidati (assembly GCA_944472155.2). Taxonomy (NCBI): domain Eukaryota; kingdom Metazoa; phylum Platyhelminthes; class Trematoda; order Strigeidida; family Schistosomatidae; genus Trichobilharzia; species Trichobilharzia szidati. Next base: position 16,994,058 of record OX235273.1, on the reverse strand, counting down.
ATTGAAGCATCGAAAACATATCTAGATCCACCGTAGAGGGAGGAGAGGTTACTTTAGGAGTAAGACTATAGCTCACAAGTCTTTCGTTTGGTTTCATTTTCTCTGGAGCTATTTTTACGGGATTAGAGAGGGGGGAAGCTATGAGTTCTACCGTGTTGGTAGTGTGTATATCTATTTTAGTGGCTTGAGGTGTCCTGCCATTTGGTTTATTAAGGTGATTGTAAGCACGCCTTTCAATCACTGTCTTATCTGCTACAACTTTTACCTGTTTGTAGCTTGTGTCCTGTAATAGGATACGTTGTGTGTTGGTGAATTTTTTAGCCTCTGTCTGCGTTTCGAACTGAAGGCGTATAGGACAGCAGTGGTCGTGCTGACTCTTCTTCAGTCTGTGACATTTTGTTTGGGAGTTAGGCATTTTCGCCGCCCTAAGTAAGATGCTTTGAACCTTTTTCAACCCCTCGTTATCCGGTATATTGTAGATAATCACACTTAGTTTAGTATCAAGTCTTTTGATAACCTCTGTTGTGATGAAGTTTATCAAGGTGTCTATCTTAGATACTGATTCTGTGTCAAGTTCGCCAGGGTTTATGGTCTTAGTCAAGATGTTCAGAGGGGCAAGTTCACAGACCTGTGATTTTATATCACCAACTTGTGTTGATAGTTCAGATAAATTGGCCAAATTTTCTGAAAATCCTGCATTCATATCTTTTCTACACCTTATGTCCCGCATCTCAGTCTTCAGTTCTTCTATAGACAGTTTTAGTCGTTCTATTTCTGAAGTAAGTGTTGGAGCTGGACTTGGAATCTGAAGTTTTGTGACACGTACATAGGGTGAAGTGAAGAGGTTTATGTCAGGACCAAGTGCTGAGTTTGTAGAAGCGTTGCTACTGCTGTTTGTCAGCAAGTTTTCGCCCTCAGTTTCAGCCACAGTAGATGGTAGTGAACCGGCAGCTCGACGCTTGCGGCGTATTGGCAAGCTGTGTGCCTCATTTCCATACTTTGTGGGAGTTGTGCTGCTCGTCGTTGCGAGCATATTTATACTATTAGTAATCACGTTGACAGGTGACTGAGTTCGTGGCTTTTTTGTATGACTAACCATAACTAATTAGTGAAAGAGTTATTGGTTAAATTTATGGAACTGGAGAAACACTTGTGCGAGTCTCACAGTTAAAATAGAAATATATAGCGAATCAAGCTAAAATGTAACGCAAACGTTGAACGTACCGCTACTATGAAGAACGCGGCTAAATTCCAAAAGTATATGGGGACTAAATACTACAAAGTCATTCACGTATACCACATGAATATACTGAATTTCCCCTCGATTCCCGCACGAAATCTTTGAAATCCCACTGGTACGTTAGCTAAGCCAGATGGCATGGTCTGAAACCCATACACTCCCATAATTATAGAAAAAACAGTCTTAGAATGATCACGGGGATGCAATTCAACCTGCCACTATCCAGAGACTCAGTGAACTCAGTTAGCTGATCAGTAGATATGGTGGGGGTCACTAAGGTGAATCGCCCCATTCTGCAGGAACAGCATTAAAAAATTTGAAGGCTCGAGATATTTCTGATTTTTATGAGGGCTAAAATCTTTATCTTGAAAAAGATAACAATGAACGCCTTGACAGATCATGCTTCTACCTTTAAATATATACCATTCACCCAGCCTATTGTTGAGATGCGACCATGTGGGATCTGCTCAGATTTATGGGGCATCTTATAAATTAACTTGCTGTCTATCGTCAGATCTTTTCATACCACTCCACAATGTCTTATCTCATTTATTTTCTGACAACGTCTTTACTTGATCCTCATTTTACTCCATTAAACTTAACATCTTATAGCTCTTCATTACTTATTATACTCCTACTCTCTGAAGGGTACGGTTGTGCACTAAATGCACAAAAAGGTATAAAATAAAAACAACTGGCATGAGGATAATTGTATTAAAACCAAAAGTGGATATCATGATAGTTTGTGATATATCTGTAGCATTATACATTGCAAATGAATGTTGTTACCCTAGGGTGTTTCCTTTATTAATGCATTTATTAATGATACTTGCACTTACCTATTTCATTACAATTTAATGATTCACCTAAGCACTTTAATTTTTCTAAAACAGATTCCAATCCCTTGTAAAAGGTGTACTTACCTCAATATCGGTTGGTTATCGTATGCCTACAACCACGGGATGAAAACGGAACGAAGTCGATTTTCCCGCTCAACCTGGAGGACAACTGTACAATTCAATAACTATACGGCCTAATTCAGAAAATGAGTGTATTATATGTATCGAATATTTAACAGTTGAAATACGATTAACTTGTAGACAATCTACGATTTGATATTATATCATACTTGATCGTGCCTGTAAAAATGGCATGCATTTTCATGTAAATTTGTAAATTTATATGAAATACATTATTATTATTATTATTATAGAACGATGGAAAACCCATTGGCTCCTGCTGGCGCCTTTAAAGTTTCGTCATTTCGTGGTCTTTCAATTCTCTTGGTTCACACATATACGAAGTGATCCATCTTTGTTATTAACCAACACTACTTGGGAAACCTACGGAGAATTGGGCCATCTGATTTTTCACTCTTATGGGGTATCCTCAAACATGTATTCAAGCTGCGATTGTAACCTGCAGAGTACTCTGGTTTTATCGGCACACAACACCTAGTTTCCATGTGGTGTTTTATAGCCATCGTTCTCCATGGGTCAAACCTGCGTCTGCCAGATTACAACAGATATGTCTTACATCAGCTTTGTACTGGTCCCTTTATGTTCTGCAGGAACGTGAACTTCCTTTCCTTCCATTGGTCTGGTTAATTGCGTTGACACTTAAATGCAGATGGATGATTTCATTACCTGAGCACAGAAATCATTTGAAATATAGTGTAGTAAACGTCCGAGATTCATCATCAGTAGGGGCCCTGGAACCGCATAGAAGGGCGTAACTTTCAATTGAGTCTCATGCCATTTCACCGGCTACCAGACATTTACGACTGCTTTCACATTCTCATGGAGTTATTACCTCTGGAGTTAATTCTGTCCTTGCTACACCGGGAGCTTGAAGCTGTGTCATACAAAGGTCGTCAGTTTTCTACCACATATTGTATCTGAAAAAGGAAGCTACCCGAGCCAGTGCCTACCGAAACTGTGAGTACTTTTCCTGGAAATTCTACCAAAATGTTCAGCAAGTGGCACGCAACCACCCTGTGTGTCCTGCCACTTCTCTTCGGGAGAAAGTGTGTGTTTCATGGTAGTTAAGAATAATTCTATGTCGTCTTCAGAAATATTTACAGTGATATCTTTAGGCGTTCTAGAGCACCTGTGGATGAGGATTTATCGGCCTGACTTTTACTCCCACTGTATGACCAAATGACCTGGGATAAGCTTCTCTAGTGTTGTGAATTCGACTACTTCCACCCTCTCACTTACGTGATGTTCCTCCTTATCAGATATCACTGACCCCGGTTGTACTGCTATTTCAATAGTCTGCGCCAAATCCGTCTGAGGCATGGTGATCTCCAGGATGGGTGAGGTTGAGGACTGCTTCATTGATAAGTACTTCAAATCTCAAGGCACTGGCCACTGGTAGATTCAAGGTTCATGAAGCTCATCTTCATTTGGCCGAGACCCCATGGATCGCTAGGTTCTGTAGGATGCAAAGTTTGCAGTCAGTATATAATCGTTTTATAGCAATCTATAATAGGGTAGCAAAACACGAACAGTGGTCACGACGACCGGTCGGTCGGTTTTCGACATAGAACTTTGCACATATGTGCGGCAGTTCAAGCCGCCACACTCCATGTAGCACACAAAGGAAGAGAAGAAAATAGAAATGCATAATATAGACAGTCACGACAACCATATGAATGTCGACATAAGTCACAATAAAATTTGGCAGTCGAGTTCATATAATGGAAAGAGCTGGCCTGTTTGGAAACATGTGATGATTATCTTAAGCTTGCGACCCGCCTTTCCCTGATCCCACATACTTCAAATGGCTGGAAAAATATCTGACGGCAATTCAGTCTTGTAATAAGAACAAGCAATGCAAACAAGGGCTAGTAAGAAAAAAAGCACGCGTAGCCCACCACAAAAGAAACTAGGCGAAGCATTTGGATACATTCACCCCAAAAACAGAACGAGATATATCAACCATGGAGTCAACTGAGCACGAGGTACATCTCATCACTAGGCATTGTTCACAAGCCTCTTTCAATGTCTCTTTTACTTCGCCAGTCTTAAAATCTTTCAGGAGGAGGCCAAATGCATTGCGCCAATTTTTAGATACCCTCCTAAAAGTACTCGGCTATTTGAAGATCATAAAATACGTGTTGTCACTTTGATCTGCCTTGTGAATAACTGCAAAACAGTTATTCTCCCTGTAACACAGATGAAAGTTTCGTCGGTCAGATACTAGTATCCGACTAGTAAAAGATGAGGTAGTGGAGCCTTTTTGTTAGTGTCAGATTTGAGAACGATCTTCTTAACTATGACACCATAATGGAACACATTGATTTAATGACTTGGTAAAAGTTGTTCTGTACATTTCTCAGTAATGAGGGAAGAAATCTCCGTAGTATGAAAACAAACAACGGGGAATAGTAATTAATCCATTTGTAAAAATCTACATTAGTAATAAAACCCCTCACTTCATATCTAGCGGTTACAGCGACCTGGGAAGGCCTGGACTTTTGATTGGCCAGGTGTATGATTGCAGGCTCAAAGCTATAACAAGCAGAATTTTAGAATCGGTTCCTAAAGTCTTAAAAACAAAACTAGTCCATCAGGTCCATACCTATTTCCACAGACTAGGAGTATATTTCGTATGCGGTCGAACTGAGAGTAGTCCTTTCGTGTGGAAAACAATCACTGGCGTGACATTCGTGTGATGTATTTCAGTATACAACGTATGTCCCACAACGGCATTTAGGCTCAAAATAACCATCTCAGCCTTGTTTTCGGGGGTGGAATCTAATCATCTCCAATAGTTACTTTCATCCAAATTTTCACTCGAAGAATCAGCTGGAAACTCAGCGAGGGTACTGCAGACATATTTTGAGCAAAAGACACCTAAAGAGCTATTCATATGGTTATATCATGAAAGGGAAACTGTAATTTTCATTTTTATTTTGATTACAGCTTGATTCCACACCATATTTTCAGTACAAGTATGCGATTTTCAGCATGGATATCGGTAGCCCAAATTTCAGGCCGATCATAGATATCGGGTGTGCGCCGGCAGGGGATCGAACCCCGGACCATGTGCATGGTCGGCGAGAGTCCTAACCACTGTGCCACCGACGCAAATGAAATTGTAAATTTACAAAGGAGATGTGATCAGGTATTTGAGGAAAGAACCAGGAAGCAAAATTATTATATATGTCCAAACCAAGTTCACTTTTAACAGTTTGAAAAAATTTGGGCATTGGCTATATGATATTCATTATAATAAAGGTTTTTGTATTTCCCAATCAAAATTATTATGTACATCGGAAGAGGCATAGCCCGAGTAGTGTACGCAACCAGGTAAAACGTAGCAGGGGAAACACATCATTGTATCACAGGTGAATTTACAACATGCTGTGTTGACAGGTGACACTTATAAATTTATGATATCTTGTTGCGACCTTTGTCTGAACAAAAATACAAGGTAAATATCAACTATACACAAGATTTCTATAGTGATCCTCCATTCAAGTCAATCCTTTAAATTAGACAAAAGGCAGCGAACAGCTTTTCGCCACTTTATATTTCAAATAGTTGGAATACATGTTAGAAGCGACTGTTTGTTTTAACGATCCAAATTAGTAGTGTGTAATTTGGTGTAGTTGTTGCCACGTGTTTGTTACTGGCATTTTGATAGAAGTTGGAATCATGTCTTCTCCGAATAACGATAAGCAGGATGCGAAGCCTATTAGTCCTCCTACACTTTTCCTTGGGATAGTGAAGCAAGTAAGTTATTAATATTTGCATAATAGTTCACATGTGTTGCACATATCATGTGCAACTGTGTTGCTTTTATTTCTCAATGACAATGTTATTGTTTTTGTAGGTTTTAACGGGCGACACTATCGTAATTCGTGACAGGCCAGTGAACGGTCCTCCTCCTGAACGAACTATTGTCCTTTCTAATATATCGTGCGGCCGTATCGCTCGTAAACCTACAGTGGGTAATCCCTCAGGCATTCCGGAAGATCCATTCGCATGGGAGGCGAGAGAATTCGCTCGTTCCCTACTGATAGGGAAAGAGGTTTGCTACTCTGTTGAAACAGAACTGCCTTCCGGTCGTAAATATGGATGCGTCTACCTAGGTATGTTGGTTTTTTGCTGTACATCTTGTCAACAGGTAAAAGCACAAGTGGTGATAATGTTGCATTGGCACTAGTTGAACAGGGTCTAGCTGAAGTGAGGAGGCTAAATCCAACATTGGCTGACAAGAATAAAGTATATCAACAACTTTTGGCTGCTCAAGAGCAAGCCAAATCACTTGGTAAAGGTCGCTGGTCTTCTGAACCAGCTCTAATAAGATCGATCCTCTGGTCGGTTGAAGATACACGAGCTTTCTTCGAAAAGTACAAAAATCAGCCCCTAAAAGCTATTGTTGAAAATGTCCGTGATGGTTGTTCTGTTCAAGCATTCATTCTTCCCGAGTCTCTTCAAGAAGGTCCAAATACCTTTGTATTACTAACAGTTGCAATGTCTGGTATAAAATCTCCTTCAATACGTTATGAAGATGGAAAAATGGTAGGTCTGTAAAATTCATTATAATGCACACTATAGGTCGCTGAACCATGGGGTCATGATGCACTATTCTTCGTCGAATCCAGACTACTTCAAAGAGATATTACCATTGTGATTGAATCTGTATTCAATCAGAACTTCGTCGGCAGCATAATCCATCCCAACGGAAATATTGCAGAGTTGTTGTTGCGGCAAGGTCTCGCTAGATGTATCGATTGGAATCTTAGCTTGGTCAGTGTACCAGGTGCAGCTGATGCATACAGAGCGGCAGAGAAATTCGCAAAAGAAAGGCGATTACGTCTGTGGGAAGATTACCAACCTGTTCAAGCAACAGAACAACAAGTTGAAACTGTACGGACAATCGTCCCAGGGAAAACTTTCAGTGGAATTGTAAGTATCTACATAAATGTGGTTTAAATATGAGTTATCCCTACTTTTTGGGGAAAAATTTCATAGAACCGAGATTCTGATTCGTAATTAACTTTTATCTGAAAAATCCTCACATTTTCTCTCAGGATATGCGTTTCTCAATATATAATTGAGAAATCCTTTTTCAAAGATATTTTTTATTAAGCTAGTTTATAATTGTGAACTAGTAGTTAGTCCGCTACTCGTTTTTAATCTAATGATAGTTATCACTGTAGGCACACATTAAGCGGTAACAGAAATGTGCCTATTTTTATCAGGTGAATGGCCTATGAATAAATACTGCTGGACTCCAACCCTTCAAGCAGTTATACCATTCACGCAATCCATTATTTGAATAACCTGTAATAAGATAAAACTCAGTTCACTGAAGGTTTTCTTTATTGACGAAATCTTTATACGTCCTATGGTCTTTTATTGTTGGAGTGTGGCAACCTGAACGATGTAGTTACCGACACGATAAAAGTAATGTTTTGGAATTTGGTAAGGTGAAAATTGACTTGCAATGGTTTTTGGTAATTGCTAATTTATGTCATCCAAACAATCGGTTTAACTGTTCTAGGCTTTGTTTGGGTTTCAAAAACTTCAATTACGTAAGTCAATTGAATAAAGCACTAATTGGTGATTACTATCTAGCCTTGTACATGATTTGTATATTAGTTATCACAAGAGTGCGATTGGGTAACAGAAACGTAGAATTCCAATTTTATTACATTAAGTATCGTGTTTATGACTTCAAAGTTGATGAAAAGTAAATTCGGATTTTCATTAAGTGTATTTAAGGGCATTTTGAAAGCATCTCAATCTGAAAGAAGTATATTTTTCCGGAACTACTGAATGTGTATGTATTTAAAATTTATGTGATCCGGGTATATCTATTAATGAAGTACTAAATTATTTCACAATGGTCCCATTGTTTTACAACTATTAACTAGTTGGCTGAGCTGAATTACTATTCCTTTGGGTTCCTAGTAGAACATAGGACTTCAGCAACACATCTCCACTTTGTTCTCTTTAGCGCTGTCTTCTTCGGCTGGCCCCAAAATTGACCATAATCTCTCATCCGCTCCTCGCATGAACTCCATTTCACCCTAAGGTGACCCACTCGTCGCTTCCCATTGGTATTTCACTCCAGCGATGACTTGCATTGCGGGTGATGTCATTCGACGGCTTACTCAACATATATCCGATCAATCCATCTCCATATTCTCCCACATATTTGTTGAGCAATCAGCTCTTGGTTGTTTTGTTCCCAGAGTTTTTTTGTTGCTAATTTTTTTCTGGCTGGGCATCTGATCTTCAGTATAGATCCAGCGAAGGTGGCAGCTGTCAATAGCAGTCTGTACCTTGTTGGAAGTCCTGTTCGTGACACGCAGCGCAAGTTTCTGACCCGTATAGAAGAACTGACCGACTTCACATTGGTGTTGAAAATCCGACCCTTGTTCTTTATGCTAACTGTGTGCAGAAGATTTCCAAGTTGGTTTCAGGTTGATGAAGGTGTATCTTGCCTTTCCGATTCTGCCTGGCTTTGACATCATCCATTCCACCTGTAGCTAAAACGATGCTTCCTAGATAAGTGAAGGAAGTAACCTCTATTAAATGTCTCCCGTAGATAGTGATTGGTTCTGGCATTTGTTGTTGTTGCTGCGGTTCGTCGGTTATCTTCATCACCTCCGTCTTCTCTATATTCACCTGGAGTCTTGTCTTCACTGCCAGCCTGCAAGTCTTCGAGTTTGACATCATACATGAATCATCCATATGCGAAATCCAGATCTTCTAGTCTTCTTATCTGTGGAACGTATTCCTGTCTTCTGACTCCCCACAGTCTTCCGCATTATTGCAGTCCACCAGAATTGAGAATATTATTGGTGATAATAGTGGTCAACCTTGTCTTACTCCCGTAGCCACTTCGAACACCTCTCCGAGCTTTAGCAACTTAGAATGCACAGAAACGAGTTCTTCAAAAGTAAGGATTTCATCGTTATTCCTTAATTAACTAAATTGCCCTCGAATATCGTTGTAAGTATGCAGAAATGTTTCTTCCGGCAACCTACGTGTTAATAATAAAAAACGCAAGTAAACTTGTTTCATCTAATTGGAGGTAACTCGAAGTCTAACCTTACAATTGCAAATCTGGATAGTCACTAATCTTCCTAACCTTCACTTAGCATACTAGTCTCCACTAATATTTATAAGTGAGTATTTCTCATAAGGCTTACGGAAGCTGAAGCAACTGATCTAAGCTTTCAAAGCACTACCTTAATCAATAACTAGTTACTATGAAACAGTAGATTCATTGTTGGCAATTGGAAAATTCTGTCCAAAATTACAAAACGGTAGTGAAATGTAATTGCAAATATATGCACTTGTCTGCCTGCAACACTTGTTGCGTATTTTACTCAATAATTATGCATTTTCTTTTCTTTAGATATGCGAAGTTGGTAATGGTGATAACGTTTCTGTCAAATGTGCAGATGGTGTACATAAATTCTTCTTATCCAGCATAAGAGCTCCTAGACCTCAGGCTACTGGAAAAGATGAGGAGCCAGCACCAGCTCAACGTGCTCGTATTCGTCCACTTTATGATATACCATATGTGTTTGAAGCCAGAGAAGTTCTTCGTCAGTATATCGGAAAGCCTGTAAGTACATGATTAATCAGAAATAAATCAGGTGGTATATCTTATATATTCTGTAATGTAGAAATTATACTTTAAAACGGCTCAATCTTAATACTTTCTATTACTTTTTCTATCATTGTAATTTTAGGTTACCGTACATGTCGATTACATTCAACCGAAAACTCCAAACACTGTTGACGAACGTATTTGTGCTACAGTTCAAACTGAAAATACAAATCTTGCATTAGATTTGGTATCAAAAGGTTTGGCTTCCGTTATTCGTTATCGCAATGCAAACGATTCCCGCACCGCTTTTTACGCTGACCTTCTTGGTGCTGAAGAAATTGCTCAATCAAAGGGACTAGGAATGTATAGCAAACAAGACCCTCCAGTTCATCGTATTGCAGATCTTACAGGTATCAATGTTGTCCTTTAAGTTTCATCATTTATTCTAAGGAATATATATATATGATGAGAAGGTGTGAAACTTACCGTCTCGACTTGCATTTATGCATAACCTAAAACTGAGCTGTTCTAAATAATAACTTTCTTTGGTACGATAAATCCTCTGCTACCTATTCATCGAGACCTCATTTAATGAAATTTTTATCAATTTTGAGAATTAAGGTATCTCGAACAGTACTTAACTACTTATTGGCCATCTAGAGGTGATGAGTAATGTAAAATAACTCATTTATGCGTTCTTTAATTATTTACAGTTTTGAGAGTCGTCTAAGTAGGTGGGACACCGTTAGTCTGTTTTGGAAGACCTGTGAAACCTGATACCTTTCAAAAATAAAACTGAACATTTATATAGCTATTTCATTGATTTCCTGATCTCAACTTCAGTAAAGAACTGGTCGGGTTTTCAAGAGATTGCTTGTAAGAATTGGATTTGTTTCAAGTTTGACCACGGATTGACATCAGTCAGAGAACAATTTTGAAATCAGGGAGTATTGGGCAGCTGTTTCCCCGTAGTTTTGGGCTCGTCAACAGTGCGCACCTACCGGGGTTTGAACCCGAGACCTTCTGGTTACAAAGTAAGCTAGTTTACCATTCAGCCACGGGGACCCAAATCAATGACCCATGAATTGTAAATTGTATCAATTAGCGCCACCAACATACTATTTCATACACCTTAAAATTAATTCAGCTTCCTACTTCTAGTCTGAATGTGTGTAACTTGAATATTCTTATGTCATGCTGCATGGGTTAGTGTTTCGTTCAGTGAATGAGCAGTTCTAAGTCAATAACTTAGAAACATTACCAATTTATTTGTGATTGTGTAGGCTTTTGATAACTTATGGTATACCTTAATATTGACCAAAGTGTATTCATCACACCTCATTTATCCGTATTTCAGGTAACGTTGCCAAATCACGCCAGTTTTTATCCTTTTTACAACGTGCTGAACGATTGGATGGTCTAGTTGAATTCGTATTCGGTGCAAGTAGATTTCGTGTTTATATACCTCGAGAAACTTGTATTATCACCCTTTTACTGAGTGGTATTCAGTGCCCACGTAGAGGAAGGTATGTGTATATGTAATACCATTTACTTTTTACCTTTGAGATTATGTATATTTGTCAATGTCGGCACATATTTTCATTTCGCCTGTAATTTCTGCACAATAGCCTGGGTGCACTAAGTTTTGTGTTGTTATTTAATCCCCAACTAATAGTAATAATAAGGTGGAACTTCACCTCGAAATTAAAATTTTGTGTAGGCTTGACTTATTTTTAAAGTTGGATATCTTTAGGAATGACTATTACCTCATTGCATTTCAGCGTGCACCACTGATGGTTTGTAGTATAGATACTCCTGGAAGCTGTTTTTTAATATCAGTCTTATGATCCATACAAATAATAAGTTTTGCTGTAGACGAGGTTGATAGTCTACTATTGGCTTGTTTATCAAGGTTCTCGAGATTAATTATTTATTTATTTTTCAAGTCATCCGAGTGCATGTTTCACCAACCCCCCCTATGTGCTAAGCCTGATTACTGTCTTCACCCAATGTATTTGTGCATAGATATATGTAAATCGGCAAACAGTATGGAACGTGGTGGTCTATATGCTGTTCAGGAACCATTGTGTACAATGCCTGCAGCTGCAAATTTTGTCCGGCAAACGGGCGACCTGCTATTTGACAACAATAGAGGTTAGAAGGAGAGGTAGTGTGGAAAAAGCTACCTTTTTTTCATTCTACGCTTCCAAGTGCTTAGCTTTCTCATAAGCCTAAACGTTTTCTCCATAGTGGAAATCAGTTCCTAGGTTCGTTTCGTATACTTGACATACCAACACCATTGTATAAATTTATCGCTAATTTCCTACGAAGTTGTTCTGACACTTGTAGTTGGAATAAGGCATTTAGAAGACAAATTTCGCGAGATGATATCATTTCGTAGTTTTTTTACAACTAACATGGTTAACAATAATGAAATAAAGGTCATGATAATTACTCAGTTAAATAAAAAACACAAAAGTACATACTAATGACCAATTACATTTAGATAGGTCATGTTGTCCATGGTAGGCGAAGATTGAAGTCTATTGTTTTTTATACACATAGTTTAGGCTGTATGTGATTAATCCCCCAAAGTGCTTCCATCACCTTCAATAACCTTGAATTAAAGTTATGTGAAATAGCAATTTGAAAATTCCCATTCAGTCATAGAAAAGAAAAGGCGTTCAGCAAAGAGTTACTCTTTTCGGCGATATCATTCTCAAGCTGTACAAACCGCAAATTTATAGTAATTTTTCTTGGTAACAAAAGGAATATTTCCAAAGATGTGTTAATGCAATTGTTAATTTTTTGACAACGAATTACGTAATTTAGGAGGCGTTAATCGGTTAGAAACTAAAATAAAGTTACAAAAGTAGCTTGGGTGACGTAATCTAATTGCTAGGGTTCAATGAAAAATGAATGAGAGTTAAGTTAATAAGCTGAGTAGAATTCGCTTAAAAATAAACGAAAATGGAGTTAGCAACAGTCGTCATGAGGGTAGAGATTTAATAGAGGGTGGGGGTAGAGAATAATGCAATTAAGAAACAGACAAACAAAGAAGAAAGAGGTAAGACAAAATTACGTATTTGGTGTTGAGATAGATCAGGACCATTGTAGATTTAGTGACTGAACAAACTTCTTTTGTATGCAGAGTTCAGGATTCAATATGTGAATTGCCATTGCTTCTGCAGTTTGAAGAAGTTTAATTCGTACTCTTTTGGCAAGATTCCCACGTATTGTGTAGATAACTGAGAAATTGTTTTGTGGGTTCGCTTCGTGTCCGGAAATAATTGTGAAACAGTCATTTATATTGATTTTGTGACGTGACATTAATGTGTTTTGCAATGGATCATGCTGGATTTCTATTCAGATTACTCGTATTGGGATTTTCTATATGATTTAGTAGCCATTTTGGAACATGTTCTTTCCGACGACATTGGAACATTCTAAATGCCTTATTCAAATATATCAAAGGGACTAATTGTTTTAACTTGTGGTTGGAATATTTGTGATGCAGAAATAATAAGAGGATTATATAGGTTTTACAGTGTGAACCGGTACTGAGTTTTGCAGGAGTCGTGAAGTTACATCGACGAAGATGGTTAGGACATGTGTTATGCATGCCTACCTAGCCGTTGTCTTCCTCGATGGGCAATGTTAGCTGACGTAGGATCAGGTTGGAAAGGAGTTAGCTAGTGGTGGGCAAACGAAAACATGGCTTCAACAGTCAATGAAATACACAACAATTAATTTAGGATAGTCACGCAGGGAGGTGTGAATTTCCTGACTGGTTGAGGTCCTCGCGACGGTAGAAACCAATGGTTGAAGACAACTGGTGATATGGTTCAAAATAGTTCTCAATGGCTGGTGCAGATGCATCCACTCCTTGTGATTTATTATATCCAATAAAACTATACTGTTCTTCCATATCACTATTCTTTTTGCCTCATATTTCTGTTTTGAATCTCTTTTTACTTTCTTCTCTGGCTTTGTGTGCTAAGTGAAGTGTGGCAACTGGAAATGCTGCACATCGGCGCAAAGTCCTATGTTGAAACCAGTCAGTTAATCAGTGTGCTTCCTAGAATTATTGTTTCATTTTTTGATTTCTTTGCGTTCCCATTGGAACATGGGGCTTCAAACCTGAGATTTGAAGTGTCAGTTGCAGTGGTTTTTATTTTTACGACATCAGTTTCTGGCTTCACGCTTAACCTTTCCTATTTACTAGGGTTACAATCAACTAAGAGAGGTTGAGCTCGTCGGTCAACAGGGATCTACTTATTCCGATTATCAAGTTATTGTTTACTTGTTATTTCAATGTTTTACTTGATTATCCACAAATGCATAACTTCCTTCTCTACCTATATAATACTTTAGAGTTGGTCCTGATGGCTCGGCTTTACCCGACATGCCATTCAGTAATGAAGCTTATGCATTCGCAAAAGACTTATGTATGCAACGTGATGTTGAGATCAGAGTGGAAACGATTGATAGAGTGGGAAATTTTGTCGGATGGATTTTCCTAGACTCTCCGTCATCTTCAACTAGCAATACAAACGGACCAGAGGTGGCGAATAAGTCTTCAGGAAAGAAGAAAAAGAAGCCAACTGAAGTTGTCAATGCTAAGCCAAAAACAAATCTCAGTGTTCTGCTGATATCTCAAGGCTATGGTACTGTTCACCGTGCACCTGCAACTGAAAGATCACCGTACTATCAAGATCTGATGAAAGCAGAAGAAGATGCTAAAGCCGCTCGATGTGGTTTATGGTCATCTGATGAATTTGTCAAAGAATGGGAAGCTGAAATCAAAAATTCTGATTTCGCTGCAGCCAATGCAGCTGATGATGGCAATTTCGTACCCTTAAGTGGTGTTTCAGAATATTTGGATGACTTATCAGGACTACAAATTAATGATGATAGTGCTTCCAAAGGTGTAAATAATGAAGCTACTAAGGTAAGTTAACAACGCCTTTTTCATAGTATTATTTCCTATTAATATGCATTTCAGTTGATTTTCAATTGACAGTATGTATTTAGTAGACATGGTTAGTAATACTGCATCCTTACACAATCAGTCCTGATGAAGTTTAACACTGGACTACACTGCGATTGTTATTCATGTTAAGTGTATATCCTGTTCTACTCTCAGAAAATCAAAACACTTATCCCATACAAGTGTAGATAGGAAATGGAGTTGTTCTAAGGCATGGCATTCACCTGATGCTCACTAGTGACTGGCCCTATTCAGTCGGTTAACCTGGGGTTCTAGTGGGAAGCCGTGACCAGTAGGGTACAGAAGGTTGAAGGTGAGGCAGTAACTCATCGAAGAAGACATTGCGAAATGGTCGCGCTATGTCGTGAATTGGCAGAAGTTAGAATTCAAGGACCATTAGATCGGGTCCCAGTGGCTCAATGGTCTACGAGCTCGCCTTGTAACCAGAAGGCCCTGGGTTCGAATCCAGGTGGGTGCGTACTGACGAAGAGCCTCAAACTAGGACGAAAAAGCTGTCCAGTACTCCCAGAACTGGATTTCCAGTGGTTCTCTAACTGATGTCAGCTCATGATGAAATCCTCCATGCAATCAAACAAAATCCCTACAAAACCAATACTTGAAAACCTATATATATGCTTTCTCCGTTAGTCATCTAGTGCACTGCATGAAACGTATATTTTATAAGCTGTAAGCTCGAGTGGTATTTAGATAGTAAATGTATGTTGTACCATGCAAAAATGTATAAATATAGAGCCTTGCTTGCATAGCTTATTTTCTAAGACTCTTGCTTTTAATAAATGCCTTCTCTATTTCAGGTATCGTGGAAGGCAGCCCAAGTGACAGGAATTTCCAAACCCCCTTCTGGTAGTCAAGGCCTACGATTTTTTGCTCAACATTTGTCGGATGCAGCAACTTTAATCAAAATTAGTCAAGCTCTAAATAGTCAATCCTTCCCGTCATTCCCACCTGAAAGTTATCCTAAAAAGGGTAGTCTTTGTATTGCCTGCTTCAGTTTAGATAATTGCTGGTATAGAGCACGCGTTATTCGAAGTTCGCCTAAATCTATAGCAGTCCAGTTCATTGACTTTGGTAATGAAGAAGTGATCGAGGCGGCTGAATATTCATCACGGCTTTCTCCGCTTCCATCTGGTTCACTGATGCAACTTCCTCCACAGGTTAAAGAATATCGGTTAGCCTTTGTGCAGTTACCACCGGATGCTGCAGATCGTACATTCGCTGAACGTGCCTTCTGTGATCTTGTTGAGAACAAAGAGGTTAGTAAAAATTGGGCTTTTTATTTTTGCAACAAGCCGTATAACTTGTGTAATAATTTGTTCAAATATCACTTAACTATTGTTCCAGCTGCATTATTAACCTTATGAAGAGTTATGTCAACGTCTGAATCACGTGACAGAAGGGAGTTTTTTTTTCAGACGGCTGATTATTATTATTATTTCCTTTAATTCCTTGACGGACATAGGGCTTCAGCCGTGCGCTTCCATTGCGTTTGGTTCTCTGCTACAGTCTTCACCTGGCTCCAAGTCTGCCCATACGTTTTCATCTCCTCTTCACATGACCTCCTCCAAGTCACCCTCGCACTGACGACCAACTCTCCGCTTCCCTTTCAGCTTCCAATCGAGCAATGGCTTGTCTAGTGATGTCACTTGATGCATTGTTTCCTCAGAGTATGGCCAATCCACCTAACTCCATTTCTTCCTGCCTATTCGTTTCACAATCGGTTCCTGGTTGGTTCGTTCATTGCCAGAGATCTCTGTTGCTAATCTTTTCTGGCCAGCCATCTGATCTTGAGTATTGAGCGAAGACAACTGTTAATGAAGGTCTGCAGTTTGTTTGATGTGCTCTTTATGACGCACTGGCCAAATCTCTGATCCGTATAGTAGCACTGACTGACTTCACATTGGAGTTAAAAACCCGGATCTTATTTTTGACGTTGAATGCTGTTGACCTCCACACAGACTTGAGAGTAATGAAAGCTTGTCTTACTTTTCCGATCCTTGCGTTGATATCCTCATCAGTTCAGTCCGCCTGTAGTTGAAACGATGCTTCCCAGGTAGGTAAAAGAGGTTGTTTCTTTCAGGTTCCTTCCATTTATGCTGATTGTTGCCTGTTGTGGTTATTGTTGCTGTTGGTGGTGTTGGCCAGGAATCTTCATCACCTCTGTCTTCTCTATGTTCACCTGAAGTCCTATCTTTGATGCTTCTTCTGCCAACCTGTTGCTTTTCGCTTGGATATCAGACGGCTGAAGTTCATTTTATTTATTTTCGATTGCTTTCAGTGTGGAGTTCTGATGAATGGTAATTTTTACCAGGTAACGAGTTGTTTCGTTTTTCATTTGCCTCTGAAGAAGACAAAAGGCGGCTTGTATGAGAATCTGTAATTGGTCTTGAGGCTGCGCTTTTGCGATAAGCGCTACTGTGTCAACTTTCAGGTGTTCAAAACAATTCTTGTCTGAGAAATATATTCTAAACTATTGATTAATTCATCATAAAGGCACTCTGTGTGCATATCTAATGGAATCGCGACCATCTAAAACTAAACTTTCTCATTGTCCTCTTGTATTTAATCTGTTCTGTTTTGTTTTACAGGTAAAACTAGCTGTCCAGTACGATTCAGTACCTTGTGGAAATGAATCAATTAAACCTGTCCCAGCGGTAACATTGCTACTTCCAACTGTCGATGTTAATTCCTCTGGATCATCTTGTCCAACTGATTTGGACATAAGTGAATCATTACTGTCCAATGGTCTAGTGTGTGTTGAACCTATTCAACCTCAATTGCTTAAAAGACTACCTCATAATCTACTACACAAATACTTGGATGCACAAGCTTCAGCTAAGAAGGAGCGTAAAAATATCTGGCGTTATGGAGATTTCCGTGCAGATGTTGATCAACCATAATATTAATAATAATAATAATAGTGATGATGATATCCTGCATAATAATAATATTAATATAAAAAAAGTCGATAAACCACAGTTGGATAAGTGCCTTTCGGTGTATACACCTATCGTCAGGTGATGAATATGTTTCATAATGTGCAGTTAGCGCTGGAGTCTCACCAGTATGCTCTTAATATTTTTCTTTCTTTCTTTCTTTTGTCTTTTCTCATCAGTGATGATTATTGAATGTTGTTTGTTCTAGGATCCTTTTTTTAAAGAAAAAAACTGCATTATTTGTCTGAATAAATATATATATATATATATATATATATATATATATATATATATAGGATGTTTTCTGTGCTGTTGTGCGTGCGTACCACGTGATCTCTCAGTATTTACTTCCTTACCTTACCCCTTACCCTACCCTACCCCTGTGTGTTTGTGTGCAAAGTCAAATGTTTTTATTGTCCCTATGTAGACTGTTTTTTTTTAATTAAAAAAGCACAATTTTTTTCTATTCTAATTTGTTTTCTTGTATTTTTTACTTCCTCAACCCCAAATGTATGCATATATTTATATATACATATATAATATATACCACACCGCTATATCGTCAGTCCAGTGTGATCACTACTCACTTTAGTGTTTTCTTCTCCGTAATTATTTCTGTACCAATGTGGATGTGTGCTTGTTTTTGGAATAATAAACTGTGATTTTGTTTTTCGTTTTGTTTTGTTTTGTATTTTATACTTTGGAATATGCTCCTCTATCATTGATCGTGGCATTGAAAAAAAAAACTGTGCCGAGAACTAGAGTCATTCATTGATGGTGTGAGGATGATCACGAAGAGAGTCCTTTTAGATAATTCTATATCATGCAGCTTAAACATATATATATATATATATATATATATATATATATGGGTCAAACGTCCAAATCACTCAGAACAAGAGTGAATAAACATAAAAGCCTAACTTAAGGTCAACCAACAAGAACAGGCTGGAAAAGAGTAAGTAGCGGCCAAACAAAATATGGCCTCATCAATCCATGGAATCGCTGACAGTTAAACTGAGTCAGATAGGTAGGGAGATGCAGATTTTCGGGTTGGGACCCTCGGGACTCTAAGAATCAATGGCTGGAGACAATAGGTTGTAACAACAGAAGACAAGGGTCAGGCAATAGATCGTTTATTAAGGAAATCAAAGCATATTTATATATTTTCATGTACATTATAATAGTTTAGTTAAGCAAACAAACACGGTCTTCTGATTGGTTGTTTCATCTCTTTGTGACTTTCTTGAATGTCAGATCGTCTATATGTTAACTATATCCGCCTACGCAAAGTCTGCTGTGGTCGGTTTTGAATCAGTCTTTGTTCATATTTTCTCACGACAAATCTTGAGAACGTAAACATTGACTGTCTACCAATTTGGCTAGTAGACAGCTCTCACCACAAGGTGACATGGCTCAAAATCGTTGTCAATGGCTTACGCAGATGTATTCAGTCTCTGTAATCCTTCATATTCCTTTCTACCATTACTCATTCTGTTTCGCTCTTATACTTGTCAAAACTCTATTGATTCTCTTCCCTCATCTTCTTGTCTACTTTTGTGTGCTATTTGGAACGTGGCAACTCGAACTACTGCACTTGGGTGCCAAGTTCTATGTTGAACCCAGACAGACAGACTCTCTCCAGAATAATGTGATTTGATATTTTGCTTCGGGTGGACAGGAGCCTGATTCCGCACCACTTTATGCACAGGCTGAAGTCACTATTTGGTAGTTTGACAAGGTTACCTTCCTTCAAATCAGAAGGTATCTTTCCTTCCAAATTTTCTGCATTAGTGGTGTGAGGATATACGCTGAGGTCTGTGGATCCCTTATCAGTGCTTTCACAAGAGTTCCGTCTTGTCTTGCTGGTTTTTATTAGCTTTATGACGTTCATCAATAATTCTACTTATGTTGGAGAATTTGTGTCAACTGGCAGTTCTGTGGCTGTTTGTTGTATTTCTGGACGAGTTGTTGATAGTCGTCCGTTCGGAATTACTTTTAAGTGGTCAACCCATTGTCTCTCATGTTTCTGCTCTTTGGTAATTCGATTCCCTTCACACTCTCGTTGGTTTCATCTGTATTGATCTCTTCCCAGGTAGCAACCGAGTTGTCTGTTGTAGTAATGTGAGGTCCCTCTTGTTTGCGGCCTGTTTTGCGTCAGTTTCTAATGTGTTGTAGATCATAAATGTGTGATATGATGGAGAAGATTTGTAGCTCAGGTGGATGATTTTGATGTGGTTGTGTTCTCTGAGCTGGATAGTTAATTTGCGAAGCTTTCATCACCCTACTAGGTGACATCTTCAGCGCATACTTCAATTTGCTGAAGTGAGCTTTTAGATTTCTCCACGAGTTTATCAATCATCTCTCCTGGTGACCTTTGAAGTGATTGGTTGTTTTTGTGCGTTTTCACACCTTCTAGGTTACTTGTATTGGAACTGATCGTTTCTTTGACTTGAACTTTGACCCTTTGTGTGTGAGGTTTCTTTCTTATCGGTTGATAAATATTGTCTATCTCGATGTTTCTATTGATTGGTGATTCACTGGAATGCCAAGCTTCTAAAAATTCTCTAGCATTCTTGTTGTTTCCTCTGTCTAATATTTGAACGTTGTCCCAGTCGAATTGGTGTCCGTGGTTGTCTGTATGTAGTGATATGAGGGAGTGGATATCATGTCTCTTGACGGCTAGCTCATGCTCGTGGAGAGGAAGAGGACATCCACTTTGACCAATGTAGTGTTTTTCGCAGTTGTTACGATTTATTTTGTAGATGATGTTGGTTTTATCCACCTTCACTGTCGAGTCTTTTGGTTGACATAGAACCAACAAAATCACTTCACTCAGTACTATGTCAACCAAACAACCAATCACGTCCAAGGTCACCGGGAGAGATGATTAATAAACTCGTGGAGAAATCTAAAAGCTCCCTTCAAATTGAAGCATGCGCTGAAGATGTCACCTAGTAGGGTGATAAAAGCTTCGCAAATTAACCATCCAGCTAGCTCAGAGAACACAACCACATCAAAAACATAAATGTGTGAATTAAAGAACAAAACAATTCAAACAGTTGGTATGATTACGGACAGTAATTTTGCTCGAAATATTACCAAAAACAAAAACTTACCATTGTGTGTGTAAATTGTTAAAATATCATTCTACTTTATTTGATCCCTTCCACAATGCTCCCACTTTTTACTGACATTCAACATATATATACGTCAGAATTGGGTTAATTCATGAATAATCCCCCACCATCCAGACATTAATGAAAACAAAATTCGTGGTTCAGTGAAGAGGCTGTTTTCGGCGGCGAATTCATTTTCCCCTTTATCTGTACAATCACATTCATATATAATTTTTTCTTCACAGAAGAGAGGGTAGTAACAAAAGTGATGAGTTGTCACAAACATGGTTGCTATATGTCAGTTGAATAAGTGTATTAGAGTTAAGTAATAAGATGAATAGGTTTACGATTGAGTTGTAATCAGAGTGCATATAGAAACGCTGAAAAGTATGCGATTATGCAAGAGTTCTAAAGAAATACAAGAGTAAGAATAACAAGCAAAAGTCAAGTTCGTAGAAATCGACAATGCTGTTACCATGATAGTAGAAGTGGTTGAATAATTGTCTTTCGCATGCATAGCTCCGGTTTATCTATCTCAATGGCTAGAGCTTCAACAATGCAAAGGAGACGAAAGTCTATTGTGTATTGGCGGGTTATTCTTCACTTTGAAGGAAGCGTTTGTTGAGATGGAATGACCAGTGTTGACGAGATGTTCGGTTATCGCAGTCGTTATGGAGTCACTACTGCCTTCCCTGCAGCCATGCGGGACAGTGTTCTTGAACTCTTCTAGACATGATGCGCGTCGAACGACTAACGTACCTGGCTCCATAGTAACAGGTGAACTAACACATGCACATAAAAGTGTTGAAATGAAAGATTCTGTCCTTAAAGCTACAGACCACTCGACGAATGAAGAACACTGCTCTTAGCGCTTTGGTGGAGAATGTTCTTCTCAAAGATGCTGAAGTTCTTCTCTGAGAGATGCCACTGGTTGAGTCTCCCTTGAAATCGATTCTCTACTTTAGAACAAGTAATGTTGAGCTCCCCGGACCTTTTTGGTTTACTGTTCTTGTCACTGAATCTCATTGGTGATGAATATTTCCTTCACTAGATCTAGTTTTGCTCCTGAGACGTCAGGACTACAGATGCTTCGGATCTGAGTGACAAGGGATTTTATTAAATTTCGTTCAATAAGTACACAGCTGTAGCAACTTGTTAGTTGACTGTTCCAAGTGGCTTCCCCATGGGGTCCTCTTGTTATTTCTACATCAGGACAGGGAATTTCGGATTCGTTTTCCATTTTAGAAGTAAATTTTATTACCGGACAGTAGTCGGTAATTACTTGTAGCAGTTGATTGGGGGTGGTAATTAGCTCAGTTAACCCAAATCGATCTGTGTTATATCAACCTATTAGATGTGTAAGGACCGACGTTACCACCAGTTACCTAAGCTGAAATTAGTGGGATGAGGTACGAATCATGAACCGATTGTTTGTCGATTGAACGCTTAAGTCGATGAACCACATTACCCCCCCCCCCCCTTAATACGCTTAGTGAAAATCAAACAGTTGTAGTGTAGTCTTTTTTCAGATTCACAGTTTTGGATGACGATAGAAAGGTTCAAGTCTTTGTTAGCTGTACGGTCTTCAGGGATACTTAACTATCAAGTTTGGTTTGCAGGGACTTTACTGGTGAAAGGTTTGATCAGTAGCTGACATCAGTTAGGGAACAAGGGTGGCTATGGGACCCGGCCATTGAGAGCGGAAGACATGAAAAGATTAGCTGTCTTTGATCATAGGTGTCTGCGTTCTATCTCCCGCGTGAAGTGGTACAACAAGGTGAGCAATATTGAGGTTAGGCATCGGTCGAGTGCTAGGTAAGGAGGGGAAATCAGTCGACGAGACTGTGAAATTACATCGACTAAGATGGTTAGGACATGTGTTACGTATGCCTAGTCACCGCCTTCCTCGACGGGCAATGTTAGCTGATATAGGGTCAGGCTGGAAAAGAGCTAGCGGCGGTCAAACCAAAACATAGCACCAGTCAATGAAATCTACAACAGTTAGTTTAAGCCAGTCACGTAGGAAGGTGTAGACTTCCTGGTTCGGGTCGTTGCAACGGTAAAAACCAATGGTTGGAAACAATTGGTGACATGGCTCAAAATCGCTGTCACTTGCTTGTGCAGATGTATCCACTCCTTGTGACTTATGATTTCCAATGAAATTGTTTTGTTCTTCGTTATTACTAATCCTTTGTCTCACACCTCTGTTTACTGTCTATATTATGCATTTCTCCTACTTTCTTCTCTTGCTTTGTGTGCTACAAGGAGGGAGTGTGGCGACTTGAACTGCAGCACATCTGTGCAAAGTTCTATGTCGAAAACAGACAAACAGACACAAGTGTGTGCTTGATGGCTGTTTCGTTATAGTTTGGAGATGTCCAGAATTACAAAGCCACCAGGGTTCGAAACCGTTACTTTCTGGTTTTGAGGCGAACTCATAGACCATCCAACCATTAAGACCTAACCTAATGGTCCATGAATTTCAGCTGCTGCCAATTTGTGATATCTTTGTATTTAGCGCAACTGCCAGCTAGTATCACAGGCGAGTAACTTTCCTCTTGATGGACTCCGCTGGTTACGATTCCTCACTAGAACTCCATGTAAATTTCTTGTATGGTGTAATGAGATTATTTGTAGCGATTTGATTTGCTTCAGGTTTTATCATGACAGATTTAACTGCCTGTGAGATAGTAATTAGAATTTCAACGGAATTATCTAGTTTAATTAATACATGTGTACAACTTGGGCACTGTAGTAGTAAGTAATTCCGTATTATTTTGTTTATTAGATATAACACACAATGAAACAGTATTATTTACTGGATGACGTTTCGAACACAATTTATTGCTGTTCACAATCATAATCACACGACTTCGAAACTTGAGTTTTATACTTTTCTTTGTTCTCTCCTATTTGTCGTCTTTGGGGTAGTAGAATTTTCCAGACATCTGAGTGGACAGGTGTTGAATAATTCCAATTACACGTGTTGGTTTGCAGTTGATTCGATACACAAAGCTTCTGTTATCAATCTCTCCCTCCACCCTGTGACATTAGATTTTAAAACTGTCATCCTATTGTATGGTTGTGTGTAATTGCATGTAGTGAGTGGTATAGCTGAACTATTCTCTAGATTTCTTATCTTGTTCGGGTCAACCAATCTAGATTTTGTTGCTAGGCTTTTATGTTCGGCTAGTCCGACTGCACTGTTCTACTAGTTTGACCTGACAATCATTGCAGGGTTGATTGTCAGGTCAAACTAGTAGAACAGTGCAGTCAGACTAGCCGAACATAAAAGCCTAGCAACAAAATCTAGATTGGTTGACCCGAACAAGATAAGAAATCTAGAGAATAGTTCAGCTATACCACTCACTACATGCAATTACACACAACCATACAATAGGATGACAGTTTTAAAATCTAATGTCACAGGGTGGAGGGAGAGATTGATAACAGAAGCTTTGTGTATCGAATCAACTGCAAACCAACACGTGTAATTGGAATTATTCAACACCTGTCCACTCAGATGTCTGGAAAATTCTACTACCCCAAAGACGACAAATAGGAGAGAACAAAGAAAAGTATACAACTCAAGTTCCAAAGTCGTGTGATTATAATTGATGATATGATTATGAACAGGAATAAATTGTGCTTGAAACACTGTCATCCAGTAAATAATACTGTTTTTTCACTGTGTGTGATACATCTAATAAACAAACTAATATGGAATTATCTAGTTTAATGATGAGTGCTTTTCATTTGACATCATTTGGCTAGGATACATGAATGTAAAAAAAAATCTAATAATCTTTTTCCTTAAAAATAGTTGTACTGAGTACAAGTCAATTTATATCAAATAAGTCGAAGTAATAACTTGCTAAAAAAACAAACTATGATTTCTTTTTCTTTTCTAAAGTTTTGTTATAAAATGAAATTTGATAAAGAGTAAGTTAAACGTCAACAGCAGTTCAAGTAGAAAATCTTATCAATCATTAAGTTATGCTTCAGTTAATCAGAACATTTAGTGCACTCTAAAACACGTAATTGTTGTTTTTTTACAACAACAAAAAAAAAGATTATTTTGACAAATACAGTGATTAAGTCTATATGTCAGCACTTCTCCTGTTCTAAATAATGATAATCGTTGTTGTCGATGACGTTGAAAATTTCATTGTTAATTAAAAAACAACAGCAACAATATGCTTTATCTGTTTCTACGCATGAATATCTTCTCTCCATGTCTTTTTTTATGTTGCAGTTTAGCTCTTGAGGTTCTCTATTAATCGCTTTTATAACTATATGTCCAAGCACTTTAGTCAAGTATTCTCTGATAATGTTGATACCAGCTTTGTAACTTTTCCAGAAGATAATTTGAAAATAGCACCCTTATACATTGGAAAGGATACTGTCCTAAAGTGGCTTCTAAGGCTCAATCCTGGTAAGTCCAGTGGCCCTGATGAACTCCACCCACGTATATTAACAGCATTGGCTGGAAACATAGCCGAGCCATTGTCGGTAATCTTCAATATGTCTCTGGACCAGTCTAAATGTCCAAGAGACTGACTGGAAAGATGCCATCATTAGTCCGGTCTTCAAAATCGGATCTAGAAACTTAGTTCAGAACTATCGTCCTGTTAGTTTGACCAGTATTGTTGTTAAACTACTAGAAAGAATAATTCGTGATGCTATCATTCAGTTCATTGAAGGGAACAAACTTTTCGCTGTGGAACAGCATGGTTTTAGAGCAGGTCATTCTTGCTTGACCAACCTTCTTTTGGCCAGAGAAAGTTGGGCAAGCTCAGCTGATGCTAATATACCGGTGGATGCCATATTCATCGACCTTAGCAAGGCGTTGACAGGGTTTCTCACTCAGGTCTTCTAGTAAAGTTAGGTAGTCTGGGAATCAATAAAGTGGTTTCCGACTGGATTCAAGACTTTCTAAAGGACAGAAGACAAAGAGTACGAGTTAACGGGGTTTTATCAACATGGGAATCGGTTAAGAGTGGCGTTCCTCAGGGTACAATTCTAGGCCCACTTCTTTTCCTGACTTATGTTAATGAGATTCCATCGGTAGTTAGGTCATCCTGCTTACTGTTTGCTGATGACATCAAGATATGGAGGGCTTTACACGATGACAGTGATCAACTTGCTTTGCAGGAAGATCTCAACTTGTTAAGTGATTGGTGTAAGCACTGGGCCTTGGAGATTAACTTAAGCAAGAGTGTAGTTATGCATGTATCTCATAGTCACGTGCACAATTACTCAATGAATGGCATTACTCTCCCGGTGGAGTGGTTGTGCAGCATGACTTTAAAACAGCAGCAAACTGTAGAGCTGCAGCCACTAAGGGTTTTCGAATATTATGGGCCATACGCAAGGCTTTTGCGAATTTTGACGCTGAAATATTTCGTATATTATATCAGACTTATATCAGACCTCATTTGGAATATGCGATCCAGGCAGCGAGCCCGTGTTTCAAATACGAAATAGACTTATTAGAAAGGGTGCAAAGAGTAGGAACTAAGCTAATAAGGGTTTCTCAACCCTCTCATACGAGGAGAGGTTAAGTCGACTGGGTTTATTTCCACTGTCATACAGACGACTTAGGGGTGACCTAATACTAGCATACCGTATCCTAAGAAATGATTTTGGAGCTAATTTATTTCTTCCTTCTGGCACCAACCAATTGCGAGGACATCACCTCAAGGTTCAGAAACCACGGTCGATTCGTCTGCGTTTGGAGGTCCGTTTTTCGCACCGAATTGTGAACCATTGGAACTCCCTATCGGAACACGTCGTATCAGTGCCATCCGTTGATTCATTCAAGGCGAGATTGGACCTCCTGTGTGTAACAAATCGAAAGGAATAACACAGGCATATAGCCTACTATCCTAAACAAATTGTAAACTGTTTACTTAATTTAGCCCAAATTGATGCAATTTTATTCACTATATAACGTTACCACCGGAAAACCTGGAAGACAGCTGGACAGCTGTTTCGTCTTGCGTTGGGATACTTCAGAAGGACGTACTTGCCACGGTTCGTTACATGTATATATTGCTAATCAGCAGAAGTTGGAATTCATGGGCAATTAGATCAGTAGCTGGATGATCTACGAACTCACCTTTAACTTGAAAGGTCCTGGGTTCGAACCACGGTGTTGGGCCCTGAAGAGACCCAAACTGGGACGAATCAGCTATCGAGTACTCCCAATTAACTGCCAGTGCCTCTCTAACTGATGTCAACTAGTGATCAGACTTATACCCAAATCATCCAGTGACTCTATAATTAAGGTAAATAAAATAACTGAAAGGTGTGACAATTTCAAACGACCGCAATGTGTGCTGACTAACTAGGTTTGTGTGTACGCCTATTGTAACACACATATTGTGGGTGCTTCATTCAAATTTAGATCATCCTATCGATTATTCACACTATTTTTCACTCCTTTAGTAACAAACAAAACACATACACACGCACGCGCACAAGGCTATTGATTTAGGTTAAAGGTCACAAGAATTTTCGATGAATGCACAATCGTTTGTTTACCCTCTTCATCTTTTTGAAGTAATTGGTTAAATTTAAAAAGCCACCAAACAAACACACAAACAAACAAACGCAGTAAAAATTGATTTTTTTTCAACCGCCCTTATTATTCTCTCTGTTTTTTTGGTTCAATCTTATTGACATTATATGCATTATGCCACTAATGAATTACCTAGAATGGAATCGAATTGTCTTGTTGATTCCATTGTACTATATCAAGGACAGGTAATTTCTGAAAACTGTCGCGTTTTTCAGCTTTAAGCTAAGAAATTTCCAAAAAAATAATAAATAAATTCACTTCTTTAAATATTCCCATTTATATTATTAGAACAAGACATATAGGCGAACAATGCTGTTGTTTTCAATTAGATCTTCTTCAGGCTTTACTCTAATTTACATAGATTTATATATAAAAATTTATAGCCGATGACGGGGATTTTGGGAATCAAATAATAATCTTAATAATAATAATATGGTAAATGTTTTGAACGTAGTTAATAACGATGATTATAATGATTACAAAATATTGATAATATTTTATTTTTTTTATTTTGAATTGCAGCTTGATTCCACACTGTATTTTCAGTACAAGTATGGGATTTTCAGCATGGATATCGGTAGCCCAAATTCAGGCCCACCATAGATATCGGGTGTGCGCCGGAAGGGGATCGAACCCCAGACCATGTGCATGGTCGGCGAGAGTCCTAACCACTGTGCCACCGACGCAGGTGATAAGAATAACAAAGATAGTGTATGTATATAAGTGTATAAATAAATTGGGTCAAATCTTAAAAGGGCAAGTCGAACGATAATCAGAGTTTAAATAAATATCATAAAAGTACGAAGGAGGTGGAAAATAAGAAAGGGTGGGAGGGTTTTGAATACAATTCACCAAGGCCAAGGGAGATACAAAGGTAGAACAAACTTCTTTTGTATGCAAAGACTAGGATTGTTCTCTCGAATTCCCATAGCTTCAGCTAGATGTAAAAGACGGGTTCTGATTCTATTCGAAAGACTCGATGGAATACGATAGATAACTTTGAAAGCACTATTTTTGTCCACTTGGTGACCGCTATCAATCAAATGAGCTAAAATAGAACTTCGTATGGATTTTATTTGACCTTTTCCGAACCATGAAGGAAGATGCTCACTAATGCGTTTGTTAAGTTGTCTAGTTGTTCGCCCTATATAGCTTTCTCCTTTCACTTGACAATGATTGTGAACAACGTTGAACTGTACTCAGAGTATCATTCAATAAATCTTGCTGTTTCACTATTAAATGACTTAAGGGAATAAATCAAGCAAATTGATGGACCTCTACATCATAACAGGAATCGAACCGGTGATCGCCGAAATAATAATCATAATGATTTACTTTATTCCAAAAAACAGCACTTGTGATACAGAATGGAATTTTCAGCATTAATCACAATAATATTGCATCTAATTTGCTCAAATTATAAATAAAATTAATCACATAGAAAATTTTCCACATTTACAAAAGAGGTAATGTCAAAAAAAGCATGCAGCATATAAAATGGAAATAATAATAATAATAATGACAACAGCTAAGGCAATAATAATATTAATAATACAAGTGAAAATTGCCGTAGGCTTGTTTCACACAGTATTGTCGATTATTATGATTATTATTATTCCCTTGGGTTCCTAGTGGAAAATAGGGCTTCAACTGCACGTCTCCACTTGCTTCTGTCTTCTGCTGTACTTTTCACCTGCATCCATGTTAATCCATACTGTTTCAATTCCTCTTCACACGATCTCTTCCATGTCACCCTTGCACTGACGTCCCACTCACTGCTTCCCTTTCGGGTTCCACTCGAGCTTTGGCCTGACGCGCGATGTCACCCAACGGCCTCCTCCTCTGCGAGTGTCCAATCCATCTCCACTGTCTCCTGCATATTTGTTGAGCGATTGGTTCCTGTTTTGTTTGTTCCCATAGTATCTTGTTTGTGATTCTTTCCGGCCATCTGATCTTCAGTATAGAACGAATACAGTTGTTGATAAAGGTCTGCAACCTGTTGAAAATATTCTTTGTGACCCGCCAAGTTTCTGATCCGTATAGAAGAACTGACTCACTTGACGTTTGTATTGAAAATCCGAATTTTGTTGTTGATGCAGGCTGAGTGACGAAGATTTCCAGATTGGTTTCAGGTTGATGAATGTGTTTCTCGCCTTCCCGATTCTCGATTCGACATCCTCGTCCGTTCCAGCTGTCTGTAGTTGAGACAATGCTCCCTAGACCAGTGAAGTGAATGAAGTAACCTCTTTCAAATCCCTCCCGCTGATGGTGATTGGCGCTGGATGTTGTTGTTGGATGGTTGGTTGGTTATTTTCATAACCTCTGTCTTGTCTATGTTGACCTGGAGTCCTGTCTTTGCTGCTTCTTCGACCAGCTTGTCGGGTTTCGCTTGTAAGTCTTCGATTTTGTGTGACATCAAACATAAGTCATCCACGAGCGAAATTCAGGTCTTCTAGGTTCTTCACGTCGGTCCAGGATATCCCTGTCTTCTCGTTTCCCACATTCTGACGCATAATCCAGTCTACGACAATTAGGAATATCATTGGTGATAATAAGCACCCTTGTCTGACTCCTGTGTTTACTCCAAACGCTTCGCTGACTTTTCCGCTGTCGATGCGGTATAGAAATCCTTGCATGTTTAAAAATGTTGAATATAATGTTCTCTTTACATGATATGGTCAGGGGAAAAACAAAGATTACAGCAGACATAGAGATAAGTTGGTGTTTGCAATTATGAAAGTAAAAACAAAGAATCAACAGGACCATAAATATAATTGAAATAATAAAAGTAAAACTTGAAGGTATATAAGGATGGATGGATGGAGGAAATTGTTCATTTACTCGATTAAAAAAGGTTAGTTAATTCTTGCCTGACACTATTTTCCTTACATAAAATACGTGCCAAGTATGGTATCATAGAATTTTTATACTTAGACGTGCGAGCATACAGTTTTCTGAAGTTACTTCTTGTTCTACCTGAGGAGATGCAAGGTGAAAGCTGAGGGTAAAGTGGATGCTCCAAGTCAGACAAAATCCCTTTAGCAAGTTTACTGCACGAAGTCAAGTGCCTATCAACAACGACGTTAACTATGTGGTCCACTGGGATACCACTCACCTAACTGACAATCTTAAGCATTCTACGAATTGTGACAAAGTCCTTTTTAAGCAAACCAGGAAAGAATAAGGGTGAACAATAGAGAAGAATAGGTAGGATGCAAGAGTTTATGAAATGTAACAGGAGGGGTTGAGTTATACCCGAGTGCCTTAACTTCTTAATGTAAAATGTCAGGCAGAATATTTTATTGGAGATTGCTAAGACATGGGAAGACCAGGAGAGATCAGAAGATAGAATAAGTTCAATATACTTAATTTCTGATTTAATTCCTATATAATTGTCGTCAATCTTACAACTGTCATGAGAATCGACGGCTTCTTTTAACTGTCGTTTACATCTTAAGCTGAAATTAACAGTTTGACATTTAGAAGGATTCAGATTAAGACCGTTAGACTCAGACCACTTACTGACTCCCTACAGAAAGCTATTTATTTCGGTACAATCTAGCTGGGAGTTAAAAGCAATTGAAACTGTTAAATCATCAGCGTACTTCACAAAGTTTATTTCATCAGACTGAGACAAGTCATGTAAGAAGAAAGAAAAAAGAAAAGGAGAAAGGACAGCGCCTTGAGGGACACTAGCTTCAGTAGGCAATGAAGTGGAAGACTTCCCTCTATACACGGTGTACTGCTTTCTTTCTGAGAAATAGGACTGTAACCAGTTAACAGCCCAACATTCTGTTTGACTTGCAGCAAGTTTATTTAATAAGATGTCCCTAGGGACCGAGTCAAAAGCAGATGTATAGTCTAGGAAGGCACAGCGAACAAATTTATCCCCTTTGTCTAGACTGGAAGCAATATTATGTATGATATAAGATGGCAACTGCATCTAAAGTGCTTCTATTGTGCTTCTAGGCAAATTGTTTAGGGTCATTAAAGGATTTAAGCGAAAGTACAAGACTAAGTGAAAGTAATGTCTTCATAGTTTTCAAAAAAGGAGAGGTAATAGTAATGAGTCCAAATTTGAGACATGCTCCAGTAGATGATTTCGGTATAGGTACAACTTTAAAGTCCTTCCAAAGGGCAGGCACAATATTACTGGGAAAAGATTTGTTAAATAGATAAGTGAGAGGGTGACACAGAATATCAAAACATTAAAAAAAATAATACTAGGTACATAATCTGGACCTAAGCTCTAGGAGGGGTTCAGAGACTTGAGGCACTTTTCAACATCATTTGTGTTAAAACCTGGAAAGGGGCTGTTATTAACTCTAGTGATGCTGGGAAGCATGGAATTTGAGGGAGAATAAATAAAAGATTTATTATTACCAGTAAGACGCTCTACGACCTTGGCTACGAGACCCGACTACTAACCATCTCATTATTTCACTGCAATACCTATGTGGAGTAACTCAAATTCAAAATTTGCAATATGCAAGTTTCGAGGAGGTGATGTTTCCCCACTGTTTCATTTGGAAAACAAAATTTTATACAGACTAAAACATGTGATTTATTTGATATCATGAGTAGCAATCAGGAAAGCAAGCATAAATGCATCAAACTATATTTTACTGGTTGACTGAGATGATCAGGTGCATACCACTCACATCAAACAATAATACTTTCTAGTCAAATCGAGATGATCTAAGAACCGGATGGTCGTTTTAATATATGTGTAAAACTTGGGCACTGTGGTTGTAAGCAATTCCGTATTAGTTTGTTCATTAGATGTATCACACAGTGAAACAGTATTATTATTTACTGGATGACAATGTTTCGAACACAATTTATTGTGGTTCATCATCATATCAATTATAATCACACGACTTCGAAATTTGAGTTTTATAGTTTTCTTTGTCCTCTCCTATTTGTCGTCGGTGGGGTAGTAGAATTTTCCAGATGTCTGGGTGGACAGGTGTTGAATCATTCCTATTACACATATTTGCAGTTGATTCGATAAACAAAGCTTCTGCTATCAATCTCTCCCTTCACCCTGTTACATTCGATTTTAAAACTGTCATCATATTCCATCCATCTTATTGTATGGTTGTGTGTAACTGCATGTAGTGAGTGCTAAAGCTGAACTATTCTCTAGATTTCTTATCTTATTCGGGTCAACCAATCTAGATTTTTCTGCTAGGTTTTTATGTTCGGCTAGTCTGACTGCCCCTGTTCTACTAGTTTTACCTATGTATCTGACCTGACAATCATTACAGGGTATTAGATAAACTAAATGGTTTTGTTTTAAAGGCTCCACAGGATTGATCCTTTAACCGACAAAGCTTGTTTCTAATTGAGTTTGTGGTTAGTTTGAATGTCGGCCACTTTTATTCCTGCCTGCCTCGGTAAGAATTCTGCGTAAGGTTCCCGAGGTTCCTTCCTTGTATAGAATTACTACTGGTGATTCCTTATTGTTGGTGTCGGCATTAATAATGTTATTATTACCTCTATCGCTACTATCATTATTTATTTTTACATTTCCTTACATATTTCCTGACTAATTTATCAGGGTAATTATTAAATTTCAAGGCTTCTTTTATGTGTACCACTTCCTGTCTTAGGTTTTCATTGGTACTACTTAGTTTTTGTGCTGTATCATTTAAAAATTTTACCAGTCCTATTTTTACTGATATAGGATGGGATGATTGGAAGTTCAAATATCTGTTTGAATGTGAGGGTTTCCTGTAAACACTAGTGTTTAACTTCCCATCTTCATTCTTTCTTACTCTACAATCTAATAATAATAATAATGATTTGCTTTATTCCAGAAACAGTACAAGTGGTACAGTGTGGAATTTTCAGCTCCCACCACAAAAATTTCACCGGATGATCTAAGAACCGGAAGCTCCCCTTCCTGACTTTCCAATTCATAAGTGAATTTAATTGCCTCTACCTTCGAGTTGATGTGTTAAAAAATCTATCTATATCTTGTGTTCTAAGTACAGTGAATGTGTCATCTACATACCTCGACCGTACTTTTGGGTTAGGGGTAAACGTTCCAATCGCTATGTTTTCCCACCTATCCCATCTTGAGCCCATTAGCGGAGTACCAAGTTGGACTCAGCTAAATAAGGCAACGCTGTTTCAAATCACCCTATTTCCGGATAGCTACTTGGGATCTGTATAATTTTGATTTTCAAATCAAACCATGGTGAAATTTCGCCTCCTTGAACTGTGTAAGTTGCAGTGTGTGTGTGTGTTTATAAAGCCACTTGCTCTTATGGAGCTAGTCATACTGGCCACACGCTTTGGCGCACACATTCAAAACGCATCTCTGAACATTATTCGGCATGGTTAGCACAAGGACTATGCAGGATGGTTACTAGCTGAATTCGCGAGCACTCAGTGGACTGAAACCAAGCAGTTCCATCAGAGTCGTCCTTCAACATTATCTACAATTTGAGACCAAATGGTACAGTGGGCAACAGGTTTCGGCATTTGTGTGTGGCGGAGGGGTCAGTACGGCCAAGTTAAACTTTAATCACCAGTAACATCTGCTTTCGACTTTGTACCTAGAGGCCTATTGTTAAAAAAGCTTAGCCTTACACAAACTGAGTCCTGGGCTATCAACTGGTTACACTCTTACTTCTCTAATAGGATGCTGTACACGGTATATAATGGTGTATCTTCCTCTCTTTTGCTTACTGAAGCTGGAGTTCCTCAGGGTGCTGTTCCCTCTCCGTTTCTCTTTTCCTTCTTCTTACATGATTTATCTCTTTCATACGAAATCAACTTCGTCAAATATGCAGATGACCTGACTGTTTCGCTTCCCGTTAGGTTTCAGTCAGACTGTTTCAAATTAAATAGCTTCCTGTCGGACATCAGTCATTGGTCTAAACTAAATGGCCTCGTGCTGAATCATTCAAAATGCCAGACTATTGACTTCTCCTTTGGGAATAAACGAGACCTACAAACACTAGTAAGTTCTCATGAAGCCTGTTGCATTGAGGGGACTAAAATTGAAACTAAGTCCAATGCAAAATACCTTGGTCTAGTTCTATCTTCCAGCCTTACTTTGACATCTCGTATCCTAACGATTTCTAAGAAAATGTTCTGTCTAACCTACTACATTAAGAAACTTAGACAATCTGGAACCACCCAACCTCTTCTTTCACAATTTCTCAACTCTTGTATCTTACCTATTCCACTTTACTGCTCCCCGTTAGTCTTTCCTGGTCTACTGAAAAAGGACTATACCATCCTGAGAAGGATGTTGAAGGTAGTTAGTAGGACTAGTGTTGTAAAACTCAGTCAGCTCGTCACTACAGTAGTTGAAAGGCATCTGAATTCATGCGAAAAATGGTCTAAAACCATACTCTCCGACCCCCCAACACCCACTCTATTCCCAACTCTTGCCTTGCATCTCATCAAGTAGAACCAGAAATCAGTATAAAATAATCTATGCTCGTACAACCAAGTACAGGAACTCAACCATACCATACTTGGCCCGTGGTCTAAGTGACAGAGACAATGTTAAGAGTGAAACCTATGACTTGCTCTGTTGTTAATAACATAATTTCAGGCTCTTTTATTTCTCTCTTATTTTGTATTCTATAGTGAACTCCTTCTTAAACATACTTAGCTACCTAAATTATTAACATTGGCTTACTTTTTGTACTTTACTGTATTTCTTTCTTTTGTGTATCCACTGGTTCCGACTATATTAGCTCTATGAGTAGTACAAAATTTTCCTGTCATTAACCATCATGTAATTATTAGTTTTGTGGTTGTTTTTTTAATTTTTTTCGTCAATATTAACTGACAATCATTGGTTGTGAACGCCTAGATGATGACTTCGTCGAAAAGAAAATTTTCTTCGCTGGAATTGTTTTTTTCATTATCACCATCTTAAAATTTTGTATTATGCAGGATTACTCAGGCTTCCAGTACAAACACTGCATTAGACCTGACAACAAAAAACAAAACAACAACCCTGAAATGTTATTTAATGATTGTTTAGTGTTGTTTCAACCAAATTAACTGATCATCTTGGCGATAAACATTCTTAAATATCATTTCATAACTTGTTGTATGACTATAGCTGTACTGTCACCATGCATAATCATATCATAGCTTCCACTACCCAACACTGAGATATTATTATATGCTGTTTATTTTCCTTTCTACATCTTGGTATTTTTTTCGCATTTTTTATTATTTTGTGTTTGATTGCGTGGAGGATTTCATCATGAGCTGACATCAGTTAGAGAACCACTGGAAAACCTGGGAGTACTGGACAGCTGTTTCGTCCTAGTTTGGGACTCATCATCAGTACGCACCCACCGGGATTCGAACCCAGGACCTTCTGGTTACAAGGCGAGCTCGTAGACCATTGAGCCACTGGGACCCGATCCAATGGTCCTTGAATTCTAACTTCTGCCAATTCACGACACAGCGCGACCATTTCGCAATGTCTTCTCAGATGAGTTACTGCCTCATCTCCAACCTGCTGTACCCTACTGGTCACGGCTTCCCACTAGAACCCCAGGTTAACTGCCTGAATAGGGCCAGTCACTAGTGAGCATTAGATTAATTTTCAAGTATTGTGTGTGTGTTTGTGTTTTTCTGCTGTTGTTGTGTTTATATATTTTTTTGAAATACTCCTTTTAAACGTTGGATAAAATTAGATGCAAATATTGTAGATATGTGCTGAAAATTCCACACTGTACCACTAGTACTGTTTCTGGAATAAAGCAAATTATTATTATTATTAAACTACCAGTGGAGTGCGACCCCACCAATGACCTTGAAAAGTTCACTGAGCAAGTTAGTGAATCCTGGCAAATAATGTTGTCATGATCAATGAGATATGCTCATCGAAGTGTTATGTTATTAAATGAGACAGCTGGCAAGTTTCAGCTTAGGTTTGAGAAAGATTAAGTTATGATTTAGGCCAAGGACAAGTTAGGGTCAGGTTAACCTAATAATTTCCGATATTAGAGTTGGTTCGAGTTAGATTACAGTTAGTTTAGGGATATTTTCACGTTAGGGTTAGGTTTAGGAAAGATAAGGTTTATTGTTAGGTTTGGAAGACCTAAATGATTATATGCATAGAATGTGGTTAAATTACTCTATTGGTTTAAGAATAGAACTTGTTCACTGTGGTAGAGTCTATTTCCGTTGTGAGTAAAATTTATTCTGATAACGTCTCACAGTGTTATACAGCAATATTTACTGATGACAACGTTTCGAGCACAATGTTTGCTCAGTATGTATTACTGCATAACACTATGAGACTTTATCAAAGCAAATATTACCCACAATGGAATTACACTCTCTTGATGCTCCAACCTAAAACTGGAAGCTGTTTTATCACATGTGAGAGCAAGGTATCTTCTGTAACAATTTGCTACAGTTTTTATGAATTTTTTTTCTTAAATATATTGTAATGCTATAAAAACTAGCTTGATGCCACTAAATGAGTTTTCTATTTTCTTTTTTTCAGAAAGGAATGCGGGCGTGGCCGTGCTAGAGCAAGAAGAAGACCTTATGTCAAACCTTGTTATAAGGGACGATAATTAGCTTGTAACCGGGCAATTCGAACCCGGCGTGCTGGAAATAAAGACGTTCCTTTCGCACTTTCGTCTTCTTCCTTCACTGGTGGTGCCTGTTGCATCTAAGTGTTACAATGTATGTAATCCATACACAAAAATGCCTCCTTCACGTGATTGGTGCGTTCGACGTCATTTGCTGATTGGTAGTTAGTGGTGCTTAAAGTTAAACTTTGTCGTCAGTACTCTGTATATAGAAAAATTTTGTCCAGTCTCTTATTCTACCATGGTTTTAACCTCTTTATTTTTGTCGTTCCCTGTAAATTTATTTTATTTTTATTTTAATGATAAGTTTGCTTTTACTTGAGTAATTAATTCACTGTTATCACTCTCTCACATGTTCTTTTTGTATATTTTCTCACCCTTCTCACACTTGTTAAATGGACACTCAACTACTCTTCTTCTCACTAAATAGCAGTTTTAACTCATAGAGTTATCTGAAGATGAAAGAACATCATTCGAAAACTACTCCGATACGGTTACAAAGAAAAGAACAGATGATGTCATAATGAAACTAAACCAAAGCCTAAAAACCATTACCAAAGAAACCGTCTTTCCTACTTGTCCAGAAAAATACGTGTTCAATTATTGTGATGTTCCACTATCTCCAATTTTTTTTATTACAGCTTGATTCCACAGTACTTTTCCTACAAGTATGAAATTTTCAGCATGTGATATTGGTAGCCCGAATTTCGCAGGCCAACCATTGATATCTGCTGTGCGTTGGTAGGGGATCGAACCCCGGACCATGTGCATGGTTGGCGAGAGTCTTAACCTCTGTGCCACCAACGCACAGCACTTGAACCAAAGTATTTTGATGCAGCGTCAAAAGTGAATGAACTGAACAGGAAAGTCCAATTCAAGAAGTGAATCGACCAGACGAAAGATCTGGTCCCAACCTCATATGACAATGCAGACCTTTTCAAATCAACCGTGTTAAGTTGCTGTCTCGATTACATCAACAAAAAACCCAACTTTCATAACGTACTTTCCAAAGAACATCGAAAGCAGCTGAAAGAAGTGAAAGATAATGAAAACTTGATCATGATACGGGCAGATAAAGGCTCCGGGATCGTCCTGATGAACAAATCAAACTACCTAAGCAAACTCTTAGTGATGATAAAAAGTTTCAAAAGCAGTCTCAACAGAAAGACCCCACTGAACAGACGGAGCTCCAGATAACAAAGACATTGAAGAAAATGAAAGACGAATCCATTATCAGTTCAAAATTACACGAGCAGCTGTGTCCATCTGGTTCTACAACGCCACGCATGTACGGCTTACCTAAAGTGCACAAACAAGACTTCCTACTCCTCCCAATACTAGATATGATAGATTGCCCACATCACTCAATGGCGAAATGGCTGGTGGAGATTCTCGGGCTGGTGAAAGAGAAGCTGTCTAGACGCAACCTCAATGACACATTTGACTTTGTTGATTCAATTAAGAATGTCAACGTGGCAGACAAGAAAATTGTCTCTCTCTTCACCAAAGTTCCATTGACAAAAACCGTATGTTTCCTTTGTGACTTATATTCAATCCAATAGCATCGATGTCGGTATACCGATCGATTACCTGAGGTTTTCTTCTTTCTAAACTTCTGAAAATACCAGAGACCTTGGCCATTCATGGATTCAAGCCAGACATTTGTGTACAAAACAAGGATGCACGATACCTATTTTTACCTTGGTCGTAGAGGAGTGAGCATTTATTTATTTTTCAATCTATGTATTCAGTTAATCTATGTACCTTCCCCTCAATACTATGATTATCTTTGTGACTGTTGCTATTACTATTCTCACTTTGAACTGTTCCCGGTATTATTTCAGTTGTCCCACTTGTCATCTTTATTTTTCCAATTCTGAATTCTATCTTATCAAATTTCACATCATTTAAAGTAACGTCTTATATTTGCCTACTAATCCTGTAATTTTACAACCCCTTTCAACATCTACGAATCCATCCTACGAACTGTTCTACATATGACACTGATTGTTTTGCCAACTGATATTTAACTATGATTACAATCACAAATATTTTATTTGCATTTCATACTACTACTGTAACGACAGAAGACAAGGGCCTGGTAACAGGTCGTTTATTGAGAAAATCAACCGATATTTATAGATTTTTATGTACATTAGCAGAGGAGCAGCGCCTTCTGATTGGTTGTTTTCCTGCTGAAGGTTATTCTGTCATCTCTCTGTTGCCATTTTATTGGACAGTCCGGTGATATATCTGCGAATCGTATTCGCCCACGCTAGGTCTGCTGTGATTGGTTGTTGAGTTCCTCAAGGTTAGGCTTTGTTTTTTCTCATGACTCCGATTTATTTGTATATGTATATAATTATATATAGCTTGA
Source organism: Trichobilharzia szidati (assembly GCA_944472155.2). Lineage (NCBI taxonomy): Eukaryota > Metazoa > Platyhelminthes > Trematoda > Strigeidida > Schistosomatidae > Trichobilharzia > Trichobilharzia szidati. Next base: position 16,954,622 of record OX235273.1, on the reverse strand, counting down.
TAATAAATTCGTTGAAAACAGTCTCTTCGCTGAATATCGTGTTTTTAAGAATACAAAATCAATAAGATAGTTAATCTGTAGAGACTGACAACAAGTTATCACATAATCAATAATTTATAAAGCAATAACAACTAAGATGAATAGATAAGTGAATTACGTAGAAATATACCAGGAGAGAAATGAGTTCACGGAATTAGCTAAAATAGCACTTACAGATAGTGGGTAGTCCTTTTCGGCTTTCTTTGTCATATGTTTCTTGATAAATTTGTCAGGATAACCATTTTCGATTAAAGTATCATATACCATGCTTAATTCATCTTTAATTACTTCTTCAGAGCATATAGCTCTAACTCTGTGGCTAAGGGTCTTCACTAAATTCCTTTTGTAATTGATAGGAACGAAGCTGTGAAAGTGTGTATATTGTCCCGTCCAAGTACTTTTTCTATGCAAATTTCTTTTTATGCTACCGTCTGGTTTTCTTGTAAGTAGGACATCCAGGAAGGCAATTCTGTCTTGGGATTTCTCTTCGCATGTGAATTTCATAGTGAAATGTACTTCATTGTACTTCATCAGTAATTATTGTACTCCTATCGGAACCATTATCACAAAGAATGAAGGTATCATCCATATGTCGGCAATAAAATGAGAGCTTACTGATAAGGTTTTTCAGAGGTCCATTTTCTAGCTTACCTAGAAAGAAATCAGCCAGAATGGGACCCAATGGGGAGCCCATTGCCACCTCGTCCAAATGTACCTCTAATAGAAACAGTTAATTATATATGTGAACAAGTGGACAAGCAGTCTATAAACATTGGAATCCATATTGAAATCCTAAAAGAATTGATATTATGATGTACCATGAATGTAAACTTCAAATTTGACGGCATGCTTTACAGGCAAGTGGACGCGGTGGCAATGGGCTCCCCATTGGGTCCCATTCTGGCTGATTTCTTTCTAAGTAAGCTAGAAAATGGACCTCTGAACAAGGTGAATAAATTAGAAAATTAATCAATCTCATGAAACCTTAAAACCTATTTTGAGTCAGTCTACTAACCAGTTGTTGTCTTTTATCCTTTGAAAGTGCTCATCATACCCTACACACCAAGAACTTCAAAAAGGGTTTCAAGTATTCATACTTAACTAAGTTAACTACGATGAAATATTTATTTAGATGTGTAGGAAACACTTTCAGTCGATGTGAATATATATTTGAAAGATACAACCGGATCAACTTTGGCACATGCATCGCCGATACCATCAAAAATCAGATCAAATAAAATCTTCACCTTACTGTCAGACGATGTGCACTTAATAACTTACTTTAAAACTAAGGTAGTATAGAATAGACATTAGAGAATTCATGATTCTGTTGGTAGTTTCAAATAGTGACAGAACTTACTAAACAGCCAAGATCATTTCTATATAGAGAAAGCGAAATTTATGTAGCCTTGTAGACGTTAGTGTCCTATTCCCCTGTGTTCGCCAATTTAGATACACATGTGTGGTAACAGTCATTCAACAGCTGTATGGTGGTGCCAAGTGCCAGGTGATCCATAATGAAAAACTCATCGAGGCGTTTGAAGTGAAGATCAGATTAAGACGAGGTTGCCCACTACTATCACCGATGATATACCTTATTGTGGTGGACTGGATTATGCTCCAGACTGTGGGGAGTGAGAAGACAGGAACACGCTGGACCACCGGTAAGAAGATTCTAGAACATTTGGACTTCGCTTGGATGATTTATGTCTAATGTTACACAAACTGGAAGACTTGAAGGCAGGTGACAACTGAAAAACTGGCAGAAGAAGCCGCCAGTAAAGACAGGACTCCATGGGAATATAGAGGAGACTAAGATGAGGAAGAAAACCGACAAACAGCAACAACAAACAACGCCAATCACTGTCAACTGGAGAAACTTCAAAGAAGTTACTTCCTACACTTCTCTAGGAAAGATCGTTTCAAATACAGGCAGAACAGATGAAGATGTCAAAACCAGGCAAAGTCGGAAAGACAAGGTACACCATCACTCTCAAATTAGTTTGGAAATCTTCTGAAATCAGTGTAAACAATAAAATATAGATTTTCAACACAAATATTAGGTCAGTTCCTCTGTATAGATCAGAAAATTGTTGCGTCACGAAAAGCATTCCCAACAGGCTACTTTCTTCAGCAACTACCTTCGCTGGCTCTATACTTAAGATCAAATGGCCAGCCAGGAAGAATTAGCAACAAGAAACTATGGGAACGAACCAACCAAGAATCTATTGCTCAACAAATATGCAGAAGAAAATGGAGATGGATTGGGTGTACACTGAAGAGATCGTCGAGTATCATCGCACGGCAGGCCATAGCTCAGATGGAACTCGAATAGGAAACAATGATTTGGACATCCGATTTTGTCATGGAGGAGATGAGAAACCATGGACAATCATGGGGTCGGCTATGGGGGACCGCAGAGAGTTGGACAAAGTGGGGAAGTGTTGTTGAATCCCTAAACTCCCCCTGTCGGAACCCAAGGCACCGACAGTGATAGTTCGGGGAAACAAGTACATAAGAAGAACCCGTCAGTATCTACAGGATGAGGCTAATAAGTGCACTCCTGAGTTTCTTTGAAATTAAATGTAATCACCGTACAGCACCACTTCTTCTATCAGCCACCCAAAACTGATTAAATACCCTGCTGATGTCACCTCCAACTGCGTTTATGAATTTACGTGTACTTGCGGGAGCAAGTACATTGAAAGGATGGAAAGAAGGGCTTCTATCCGGTTTTCCGAACATATTCCACGAAACCTATGCCTGAAAGGAAGCAAATATTCTCAGAGTGCAATTACCAGACATATTGTTGATACCTGACATCTCGTAGAGACTTCTAAGTCCTTCAAAATATTAAATAAACAAAAGACAGCAAATTTACTACGATTTACCGAAGCGATCGCAATCAAACGATTTAAACCAGACTTATACATACAGAAAGAGAGCGTGATTAGCCTCTACCTCCCTTGGTAACTGAATTTTGATTTTGATTACATTAATTAGTCATCATCGAATTCAGTGATCTCAACTCACTGAACAAATCTTAATCTCATAAACTGTAACCGCTTTTGTTTTTTGAGTAGCAATGTGAACCTACAAGCTACCCCTGTTCTGTTGATTAATTTTTTCTGTTTTCTGTCTTACCCCTTTCCCCTCCTCTTTTCAAACTTTGAAAGCGTATAAATTGATGATGAAAACTTAAACTAGAAATTGCAATGCTTTCATTTTGGCTGAGTCACTTTTACAGTATCACTTCTCAACTACCATTCAAACATTAAAGTATGTTATTATCATCATCTGTATAACCATTGTAATTTCAGGTAGTTATCAGCTGATGAGAACCTGTGAAATAGAATGACGATATCATTTTATACTGCAAATTTCGTCTTCCTTTCTTTATCGAAATTTATCAAGGGAACCAATTGTATGAAATCACCGTACCGATCTATCCCCAAAAACGTCATAAAGACTGTTCATCAAAAAGTTGGTTTTGACACTCGTATATTACACATGCTTGTATCACATAATTAAATTCGTTGAATTAATAGTCATTAAAAAGGCTTCAACTAGTTTTTGTGCCTAAAAATTATTTCTTATTACATTTAGCTTCTTTTTAATCATCTAATTTTTAAACCAAAGGTTATTAGCATAATAATAATAATCTCACTCTTTCTTCTCTTACCTCTTATGCTTTTATTTTGACCGCTATAAAACCATTCTGGCCTACATCGATCCAAATGTGACTATCTGTAATCTATCAACTTTTATGTAAACGTGCATGGCAAGTACTTGTGTGATCATAATTTTTGAAATGTGTTGCACAAAAATAGATGTTACACATGGTATAAGAATAAAACTTGTGCACTGTGGTAGAGTGTAATTCCATTATGGTTAAAATTTGTTTTGATAAAGTCTCACAGTGTTATACAGTAATGTTTACTGATGACCACGTTTCGAGCACAATTTATTGCTCATAACCATATCAAGGTAATCACACGACTTCCTAAATTCATTTATATAGTTCCGTTGTTTTTCACTTGATTTGATTGGTAGTAATATTTTCCATACTTCGGGTATGAGTGATGAATCATTCCTATTGCATGTGTTGGGTGTAGATTCGATGAACAAGGATTTAGTAATCAATCTCTCTCTCCACCTACCTATATTACTTCTTAGAATCTTAACACTCTCCCACTCTATTGTGTGGTTGTGTGTTAATGCATGCAGTGCAATGTAGTGCGGAGCTTTATTCTAAATTACTTATCTTCTCTGGGTCAACCATTCTTACCTTGGCTAAATTCTTATGTTCCGACAATCTGACTACCCCTGACCTACTAGTTTGACCTATGTAGTTGACCTCACAGTCATTGCAGGGTATTTTGTAAATTATATTATTTTGTCTAATTGGGTCAACCGACAGGGTCCTTTAACCTACAGAGCTTTCCCTGAGTGAGTTTGTAGGTTTGAATGCCACCCTAATTCCTGCTTTATCTAGAATCCTACGTAGGGTCTCAGATGTCCCCTCCTTATATGGTATAACACTAGATGACTTATATTCTCTCTTATTTGTAGTATCACTACTAGTTTCACAATTATTTTTATTTTGCTTTTGGTCTTTTTCGATCTTCCTAATGAATTTTATAGGATAGTTATTTAACACCAATCCCTCTTCTATCTGTTCTATCTCATCATTTAGGTCTTTTTTTGTGCTCCTTAATGTCATTGCTCGGTTTGTTAAACACTTAACTAAGCCTGCCTTAAGAGTTAAAGGATGAGATGAATTAAAGTCTAAATATCTATTAGCAGAATGCGTTGGTTTTCTATAAACACTAGTGTGTAGTTTGCCTTCTTCTATTCGTTTTATTTTACAATCTAACACCGCAGTTAATTCTCCTTGTTCATTTTCGGCTTCAAATGTGAATTTTATTCCCTCCACTAGTGAGTTTATATGTGTGTGAAGAAGCTAGAGATATGTTCTGTTTTTAACACTGTAAGTGAAAGTGTCATCCACATATCTCCACCATATTTTTGGAGTAGGATTAAACATATTAAGAGCCATATTTTCCCAGCTATCCATAAATATATCTGCTACAATAGGGGATATTGGGGATCCTATTGCTGCGCCTTCAGTTTGTCTATATATTTTACCTTGGTATTTAAATATAGTAGATGTTAGGCATAACTGAATCCCTAATATAATTTCTTCAGTGGACAGCATTGTCCTATGATTGATTTCAGCATCTGCAGTTAGTTCTTTTTTAACTGCTTCTAAGGCTGCCATATTGATTGGTATGTTAGTATAAAGACTGGTTATATCAACCATTGTTAACCATTGTTTCATCATTCGCTAGTTGAATGTTGATATTAAACATGCCAGATAAATTACATCTTCTTATTGTTCTGATGAGAACCGATCATTTCGACTACAGACATTTATGTTTAGTGGTAGAGATATACATACACTCCGTGGATAACAGACATACATTACAAGGCGAGCTCGTCGACCATTGAGCCACTGGGACCCTATCCAATGGTCCTTGAATGCTAACTTCTGCGAATTCACGACATAGCGTGACCATTTCGCAATGTCTTCTTCGATGAGTTACTGCCTCATCTTCAACTTGCTGTACCATACCGGTCACGGCTTCCCACTAGAACCTCAGGTTAACTGACTGAATAGGGCCAGTCACTAGTGAGCATCAGATTAATTTTCAAGTGTTGGTTTTGCAGGGATCTTGTTTGAAGATGAGGCAGTAACTCATCGAAGAAGACATTGCGAAATGGTTGTGCTATGTCGTGAATTGGCAGAAGTTAGAATTCAAGGACCATTGGATCGGGTCCCAGTGGCTCAATGGTCTACGAGCTAGCTCGCCTTGTAACCAGAAGGTCCTGGGTTCGAACCCCGGTGGGCGCGTACTCATGGAGAGTCCCAAACTAGGATGAAACAGCTGTCAAGTACTCCCAGTACTGGTTCTCCAGTGGTTCTCTAACTGGTGTCAGCTCATGATGAAATCCTCCATGCAATCAAATAAAATCCCACAAAACAAATACTTGTAAAAGACATACATTAGTTTAAATATTCCACTAGGTAATGGTTAGTAGAGAAAAGGTGCCAGGAAGGTGTTTGTTCTAGGAGACCCATAAGCTTTCAGGTAATCAGAATAATCAAGCTATACTGATAGCCTTCTACGTCAGTTATAAATGAAAAGAAATGGATCACCAGGATGATCTAATGGGTTTAATTCACTCATCTGAGAGGCATCGTCTCAACTACAACCAGGCAAAATCGGATAAATGTGACAGGCGTTCATTATTTTAGAATCATAGTCGAGATCTCCAGCATTCAGCATAAGGAGTAAGACTTGAATTTCCAACGCTAATGCCAGGTCAGTGCACCTAGCTAACATTATTTTCGGGCGCATCTACTTACGTGGGACAGTGCCCCTAAGCCTGCCCCAAAAAGTGTGCTATGCGCCCTAACTTAATGTTATAGAATTACAGAATAAAGCATGGGACAACGCGCCTACAGTTCCGCATTCGACCCTCAGTCGACAACTAACACAGAGTCTAATCTATTACGTACACAGGTCGCCTCAAAAAACAGCAAACTAGCAGTAGTTCAACTACTCACGATATCAAAAAGCAGTTGATTTTAATTGAACATATATATTTAACAATCTTGGCAAAGGAATTTACAATCTTTCGACAAATCATAAAAGTAAAACATCCTATAAATCACCAGAAAAATTCATCCGTGTGCTTTGGGCGTTTGGTATGTTCTCTTTGTTGACGTCGGCGGTGACCTGAAAATGAAATTTGGAAAAAATTAAGACCCACCAAAGGGGAACGCTGTCGCCTTCTCATCCTCGACTTCAATCTGTCTCGACTGTTATGAAACCAACGTTGAATTGAAGCTGTGATAGCGTCCACTGTGCTATGTCGGTCAGCACTACCTTGTTGATGCAAACCGTTAATGGTTCCTAAAGAAACAACAGTGAAAAAAAATCACCTACGTATCACAAGGTTACACGTCTTCGTGTCCTTGAATTGTTTTTTTTTGTTGCTTGGTAATGCTTTTATACGCTCCTGACCGAAAGCACTCCCGACAGGCTGTAGACTTTCCCCAAAAGATGCCTCTGCTCGATGCTAAAGATCAGATTACCAGGAAGGATAAGCAACAGGGAAATCTAACAGAAAATCAAACATGCATCGATAATCCAATGAATGCACATAGGCAAGTGGAGATGGATTGAACATGATCTTGGATAGTCGTTAGGTGAAATCACATGCCAGGCCATCGATTGGAACCCGATCGGGAAGCCAGGATTTAGGCATCCAAGGATGACATGGAGGAGATCATGAGGTCATGCAGCCAGCTAAAGAGAACTACAGGGAACAAAACGAAAAGGAGAAGTTCCATTCAAAATCCGAGGTATGAATAATAATGACATAATCTGGTGTAGTAAGCAAGTAACTACAACGTAAGATAACGTACGGCTATAATGACACGAAATACGTGAACATCAATTAGAAAATGATTTAGAAGAGTCAGATTGTAGGAATTGAATTTGTTTCAAGTTGAATCATGAACTGATGTCAGTTAGAGAACCATTGAAAACCAGGGTTTACTGGACAGCTGTTTCGTCCTAGTTTGGGGTGCATCGGAAGTACTCACCAATTGGGTTTCGAACCCAGGACCTCCCAGTTAAAAGGTAAGCTCGTAGACCATTCAGCCATTGGGAACCGACTCGATGACCAGCACGTGAATTCTAGATTCTACTCATTGAGGATTTTAGTAAGACGGCGAGTATTTGCCCTCACTCTTCAATGAGTAGACCCCACTGCTAACGACTTCTCACTAGAACTCCAAGCAACTTCATCCTATAGCACCGGATTAATTTACAAGAGTTAGTTAGATGAGTTCCAAACTAGGACGAAACAGCTGGCTATCCAGTAATCCCTGGTGTTCACTGGTTGTCTAACTGATATCAATCCATAGTCAAGCTTGAAATTAGACACTAAGCAGTGAATTGTTAGGCACCAGGGATATTTGTAAGATTCCATCTTCATACATAATATCTAATATTTTTGAAGGCATTTCGATCAAACATTGTTTACTAGGCGATGAAACAGATATCAGATAACTTTTCTAGTTGAAATCGACTGCCTATGTGTGTTTATCATCGGACTATAGTTTTAAAACTTGACTGATAATGTCTGTGACTGCAGAATAAGATTTCTTAGGGGGATTAACAATCTTTAAAGATTGTAGATACACCTGCGTGTTACTGTTACTGTGAAGCCCAATTTCAAAGATTGTTCATAACTTCAACCTACCATACCCTATAAACGTCTGTTTGACCAATAGGTCAAGGGTTTAATTTCCGATATAAATATAAAACTTGGGCACTGTGGTAGAGTGTAACTCCATTATGGATAAGATTTTATTTTGATAAATCACACAGTGTTGTTATACAGTAATATTAACTGATGACCACGTTTCGAGCACAAATTATTGCCACTCATAATCATATCAAGGCACTACTCACACAACCTTTTACTTCATTTATATACATGAGTGGAATTGACTAGATATTTGAATAAAAATCAATATGAGATAATGTACATTCAGAAATAATAATATGAGTGTTATTGATCAATTACAATTAGATGGGAAATAAGACGAGTGTTTTTATAGTCATAATAAGTAACTTGTTAGAATGTTGTGATGTGCTTGAATTGAAATAGAATTTTAAGATTATTTATTATCCTCCTCTGATTTGACTGACTGGTGGTAATAATATCTTCCATATTTCTGGTATTTGCATTGAGTCATTTCTGTTGCATGTGTTGGGTGTAGATTCAATGAACCAGGATTCAGTAATCAATCTCTCTCTCTTTCCACCTACATAGATTACTTCTTAGAATTTTAACCCTCTCCCACCCTATTGTGTGGTTGTGTGTTAATGCATGCATTGCAATTGCTGAGCTTTTTTCTAAATTACTTATCTTCTCGGGGTCAACCATTCTTACCTTAGCTAAATTCTTATGTTCCGACAATCTGATTACCCCCGATCTACTAGTTTGACCTATATAGTTGACCTAACTCACAGTCATTGCATGGTATTTTGTAAATTATATTATTTTGTCTAATTGGGTCCACTGGGTCTTTTAGCCTACAGAGCTTGTCTCTGAGTGAGTTTGTAGGTTTGAATGCCACCCTAATTCCTGCTTTATTGAGAATCCTACGTAGGGAGTGTCTCAGATGTCCCCTCCTTATATGGTATAACAGTAGATGACTTATATTCTCTCTTATTTATGTTATTATTACTAGTTTCACAATTCTTTTTATTTTTATTTTGGCCTTTTTCAATCTTCCTAATGAATTTTATAGGATAGATAGTTATTCAACACCAACGCTTCTTCTATCCGTTTTATTTCGTCATTTGGGTCTATTTTTGTGCTACTTAGTGCGATTGCTCGGTTTGTTAAACACTTAACTAAGCCTGCCTTAACAGTTAACGGATGAGACGAATTAAAGTCTAAATATCTATTAGATGAATGCGTTGGTTTTCTATAAACACTAGTGTGTAGTTTGCCTTCTTCTATTCGTTTTATCTTACAATCTAACATGGTTAATTCTCCTTGTTCATTTTCTGATTAATTTCGGCTTTATCTACTGCAGCCTTTACACATCAAGTGTGGTTTAATGGCCTGGTGTATAAGACGTATTTTCCAGCTATCTTAAACTGATACATGACTACCACAGGGTTGAACCACCCACAGGAAAACCAGTTATTTTAAGAATATAGCAAATCTACCAGTTTTGAGTTATGGTTTAATTCAACACTACATTTTCGTTCAATAAAAACAATCCCGATTCATGTAAGGGTAAATATTGATCATTGAACCAACAAATAAACAACTGCAAGTCCTAAAACTACGCTATAATTTACTTGACATTAGTTACAAGTATATGTATATACTAACAATAATAACAACAAACAAAACAAGCAAATAACCTTGAAAAAAATGGTTCAAAACATTCATTTTCACATGGTTTTTGTCCTAAAAACAAGATCATAGTAAAACAAAACCATAACTAACTGCGCCCATTTGTTTATTGCTCTCACTGTGAGACTAAGCAGCAAGATATGCAAATAAAAAAGGAAATATTGATTGACAAATTGAAGGACTGTGCTCAGCACTTTCTTTTTCTCTCATGTAATAAATAACAGTACTCGAATTTTTACGGAAGAACTGCATAATATCTACAAACATACTACTGAGTAGTAGTAAGTAGTCAAAGTGAAATAGGCTAAAAAACGGACAGGACAATATGTAGACGATTGCATAGGCAACCCACATCAACTGAACAGTATACTCATTTTCTGAGTTTCTTTTTACCTCTAAAATACAAACGTAATTCGGTAAAATGTCTGGTTGACCGGGCTAGAGTTATTTTTCCAAATAAAACACTGAACAAAGAAAAACTCGGTAATATTCGTCATCTACTAAGTGAAACCAGATTTCCGATAAAATTTTTGAATACGTAGTATATGTGTTCAACAAACGAAACATTCAAGGTGCCTGTAGCTTCTACAGAATCAAACCACGATTCATGGGAGATTTGAGTAACTGGACTGTGTCACAAAAGTTTGAGGAAGGTCTTTCAAAAGGACTTTTAAGACATCTAAGTTGTTTTGTGTATTCACTAAACAACCAAGAATTTGGCATTAAGAAGACAAATTTCGTGAGATGATATCGTCACTTCATAGTTTCTTTACAACCGCTTTACAACTAACATGGTTAAAAATAATAAAAATAAAGTTCATGACAATTACTCAGTTATATAAAAAACACAAAAGTACATACTAATGACCAGTCATATTTAGATAGGTCATGTTGTCCATGGTAGGCGAAGATTGAAGTCTAGTGTTTTTTGTACACACAGCTTAGGCTGTATGTGATTAATCCAAAGTGCTTCCATCACCTTCAATAACCAATGTTGAATTAGAGTTATGTGAAATAACTATGAAACAGTCATTAATATTGTTTGTTCTCAAGGGCCCAGAAAAATATGCACGAGTGACATATTGATGGATGAGTTTCGAAATATACATTCAGTTTTATTAGCTAATGGTTATCCGGAGAACTTTATCACTTGTCACAGTAAAGAAAAACCACACCTCGAAAAGACAGCTTCTGTACCAAAGAAAGCTATCTTTATTAACCTACCATTCAGTGGTGACCAGATTATGCAGTTGACAGCTCTAATCTATTTGGAAAATACTTGAGCGCTTGTCTTGCTTACTATACTGAAAACTCTCTACCACACTAGTATACAACTGGCTGTAACTATTGACAAAAGGCTTGTATACAGGAATAATACTTGAGTAACAAAACTCGACCGATAGCCACTACCTGTTACATGGTGATCGTTTTTGCAGATCGTAATGACTCAACAAGCAACACTCAGTGAAACTATAATGTTCTTGCAGGGCCTACTATGCCAGAAAGGTTGCTGGATAGCGATTAAACTAAGAGCAGTTAGCGTCATAGTGTGAGCTGTTTACAGTATACAGGGGGTTTGTGGGAGAAGCAGTACTATTGGGGAATAGGCACGTTCCCTAAGATGATCAGAATGCCAGCTGTGTCGCCTCTTCGCACTGGAAAAGTGGAGTTAGGAAATATCGGTCCCGAAAACTGTACAAGCTGACTTAATTTGCGGCGGTCCATGGTCGGCGGCCAGATCTTAGCGCGGATGCAACTCCAAAAGCCACTTCAAACAGGACGTGTGTGACCAGCGATAAGCAGTTGCGCTCCGGGGATCTGCGGTCACACGACACCAGTGCTGTTCCTGCTCTAAGTATCCCAAGAAGAAATCAACTTGAAGAGTGTGAGCAGCCGGGAAGTAATAACCGCCCACACACTTCTATTGTGGTGAGAGCTGGCTGCTAGCCAAAGTTGGTAGACAGTAACTGACGTCAATATTTATGTCCCCAATATTGGTGGTGAGAAAATGAGAACAAAGGCTTTGCGTAGGTGGATACAGTTAGGATATGTATGATCTGACACAGCCACAAAGAGATGCAAGGTTAACTTTCTGTGAGAAACAATCAATCAAAAGACTGTATTTTCTACTAACAACAATCTACAATAATGAACATTAAAATGTATAAATATGTGTTGATTTTCCTTAAAAAACGATCTGTTGCCTGACCCTTGTCTTATGTTGTTACACTATGAGCACATAAAGCTTTCCTGACTGTTAGAGTAAAAATTAGAGTAGCATACATCCGTCAGCTAGTAGATCACTTAGACGGCGTCTGTATATGTCTTAAAACGTCCAAATATACTAATTTTCTCCACATTACGAAACTTCTGACAAATAAAATTGTAATGGATTGTTTGTATGTTTGATTTATCCGTATTCCACCAAAACTCACAACCATCATTTAATGAACTGCTAACAGCTTTGTTGCCACTAAATAGGTGGCATTCCTGAAGTTACAAATAAATTATTTCTTTCGTATCCATGATATCACACATAAGACACCGGTCATTTATATTGGGCATGATGTCCTCAGTCATAACTAAGCTGCAGCAAGTTTTTCTAAGCACGTCTACGAAAAAAGCATCATTTATTTTATTTATTTATTTAAACGCAGAAAAAAACTTGGTGCAGTGTGGCACCAAGAAAGATGTGCCACACAATAATAACAAAACAACATAGATCGAAAGTAAAAAATATATAAGTAGAGAACGGGTAAAGAACTTCATCTGGAAGGAAAACAGTCATACTTAACAAGTTCAAACAGCATTTGTCAACTGTCATCGGGAAGGGAAGAAAAAAGGAAATTGCAACACGTTCGCCATTGATTACGATTCTTGGCCATATCCGATAACGTTTCGAGCCATCGATTCGGGCTATCTCGCGGACCCCAACCAGGGAGTCGTGACGCACCAACCGACGCTGATCTAGCACAAACATCCTTCATCCCACAACGCCACGTCATGGACTGACCACCCCTCCGCCTTTTCCGTCCCGTCCCAGGGCTAGCGAACAGAGACCACCGGTACGGTAGCCTCTGGAATGACATTCGCACCAAATGTCCAAGCCACCATAGCCGGTGTTTCCAGATGACGACACTCAGTGAATGTTGATCTGCATTGTGTTCAAACACACGCCGCTGAACCTCAGAATTACTCACGCGATGATGCCATCGAACGCAAGCAATCCTGTTGAGACAGCGATGATCGAACACGCAGAGCCGCCGCACATCCTCAGCCTACTCGGAGACGCCAGGTTTCACAGGCGAAGAGCAAGACAGCCCGCACCGAAGCATTGACAGCCAGGCTAACGTCACGACGGCGCCAGAGGTGGCTCAAGTTTATGTATGCCACCCTAGCCTTCATCGTAAGGTTGGAAATCTCATCTGTCACCCCTCCACCAGCACACACACACACACTCTCTCTATATATATATATATATAGAGAGAGAGAAAATCAAGATCTCAAGCCGATAGTTAAAGATAAACTAATGCACGCGTACGGGTAAAATGTACACTTCAATTCCCATCATCACTAATACGTAAGAAGCTGTTCGTAACTAGAAAATAGCATCATATCATGAAATCTGTAATTACGTCGTGAAAAAAGCTGTGAAATTCCGCAGGAGGATATAAATCGAAGTAGAGACATAGCTAAATCATTGCATCATCATCATCACCACGGGAACCTTCTTAGCACCATTCTGTCTAACGCAAACAAAGTATTTATGTGACGTCTGACGTAGACGAGATATCCGGTTATTGATCGAATGACATGTGCACTGTGGAGCAGTTCACTCTGTCCTTAATTCTGCCCCTAAGACATAGCTACTGGAAGATATGAAAAGGCTAGCTGTCTTTGACTGGAGATGTTTGCAGTCTGTTAAGTAGCACCACAATACAGTGAGTAATGTTGAGGTGAGGTGTAGAGTAATAAGTAAGGGAGATGGCTTACGCATACCCAGCCACCACCTTCCTCAGTGAACAATATCAGCTAACACTAGATTAAGTTGGGAAAGAGTTAGGGCGGTGTTATGATTTAGCCGAGGGTGAATACGAATGTTGACTGACGATAATCAACCCTTGATAATTTCCCAGTCGACTATTTACCTAACCCGAAATTAGTCAAATCCAGAATATTCACACATTAGGCTTGGAAATCGTGTATTCCTAGAACAAATGAGAAAGAGTACAAACACATGAGTCACGAGGCTTGAATAGTAGGCGTTAACAGTCTGCTGGATTCTGATTGCTTGATGCCACAATGTGACTTGTTAAATAACAAACTAATGGAATATAAGTATAAAACTTGAGCACTGTAGTAGAGTATAACTCCATTATAGATAAGATTTTATTTTGATAAATCACACAGTGTTGTTATACAGTAATATTAACTGATGACCACGTTTCGAGCACAAATTATTGCCACTCATAATCATATCAAGGCACTACTCACACAACCTTTTACTTCATTTATATACATGAGTGGAATTGACTAGATGTTTGAATAAAAATCAATATGAGGTAATGTACATTCAGAAATAATAATATGATTGTTATGGATCAATTACAATTAGATGGGAAATGAGACGAGTGTTTTTATAGTCAAAATAAGTAACTTGTTAGAATGTTACGATGTACGTGAATTGAAATAGAATTTTAAGATTATTTATTATCCTTCTCTGATTTGACTGGCGGTAATAATATATTCCATATTTCTGGTATTTGCATTGAGTCATTTCTGTTGCATGTGTTGAGTGTAGACTCGATGAACCAGGCAGGATTCATTAATCAATCTCTCTCCACCTACCTAGATTATTTCTTAGAATTTTAACCCTCTCCCACCCCATTGCGTGTTAATGCATGCAGTGCAATCGCTGAGCTTTTTTCTAGATTATCTATAGTGGACTAATGGGATAGTTTGTGGATGTATATCAGGGAAGCCAAACCAGAACCTCGAATCAATTCATGGAATTTTTGACTGTTGGTTTCGGCTATGTAAAGTGGTGTAGGGACTGCCTACTTGGGGTCTTCTAGGTGCCACGAACCCAATGGCTGGAGACTATTGGTGATATGGCTCAAAATCCTTCTCAATGGTAAAGATGCATTCGCTTTTTGCAATCTTCCATATACATTAAATCTTCTTGTTTTCCTGCGTTACTATTCTTTCTCACCCGCACGTTTCTGCATATCATAGTACCTTTATGTGATGCATAGTATGTGGAAACTTGAACTTCTGTGCAAACTTAAATGCTGAATATATGTGTAGAACTTGGGCACTGTGGTAGTAAGTAATTCCATATTAGATTGTTTATTAGATATATCACACAGCGAAACAGTATTACTTACTGGATGACAAAGTTTCGAACAAAATTTATTGTTCATAATCATAAAGATTATAATCCCACGACTTCGAAACTTTTATAGTTTTCTTTGTCCTCTCCTATTTGTCGTAGGGGTAGTCGAATTCTCCAGATATCTGGGTGGACGGGTACTGAATCATTCCTATTACACGTGTTTGCAGTTGATTCGATAAACAAAGCTTTAAAACAAAACAATTTAGTTTATCTGATACCCTGCAATGACTGCCAGGTCAAATATATAGATCAAACTAGTAGAACAGGGGCAGTCAGACTAGCCGAACAGAAAAACCTAGCTGCAAAATCTAGATTGGTTGATCCAAATAAGATAAGAAATCTAGAGAATAGTTCAGCTATACCAATCACTACATGCAGTTGCACACAACCATACAATAGGATGACAGTTTTAAAATCTAATGTGACAGGGTGAAGGGAGAGATTGATAACAGAAGCTTTGTTTATCGAATCAACTGCAAATACATGTAGTAGGAATGATTCAACACCTGTCCAGCTGGATATCTGGAAAATTCTATTACCCCTACGACAAATGGGAGAGGACAAAGGCTACTATAAAACTCAAGTTTCGAAGTCGTGTGATTATAATCGTTATAATTATGAACAATAAATTTGTTCGAAACGTCATCCAGTAAGTAATACTGTTTCGCTGTGTGATATATCTGAAAAAGGCAATCGAAAAGGCAATACTGGTGCAATAAGGAGTGTGATAATTGAACACCTGGTCAGCACTGATCATTGCATTTCAACGAACGCCTCCTTCAAAGTAATCTACCGAGTCAAGAACAACATGTCAAAGGCAATACGGTTTCGTCTCCTCTGTATCGCTGAAGCTCTAGCCATTCACATGGAAAAACCGGAGCTGTGCATACAAAAGAAGATTACTCAACCACTTCTACTCTCATGGTAACAATGTTTTGATTTTTATTTTATTTTATTCTGATAACTTAACTTTGTTTCTTTGCCTGTTCCTTAGTTGCTTATAATTCTTGTATTCACTTAGATCTCTTACATAGTTTCGTATTATCTACTTTGTTTCTATGTGCATCCTGAGTAAAACTCACTCATCAAAATATTCATATTATTATTGCATAACTTCTTTTAACAACTGTTTGTGACAACTCATCACCTTTGTTACTATCCTAGCACTTAATTGCCTTGACTTATATTACCAACCTTTACCTGATTAGTTAAAATAACCTTAAGCAATTGTAATTCTTGTATCCACTTAGATCTCTTACATAATTTCTACTTTGTTTCTGTGTGCATCCTGAGTAAAACTCACTATTATTATTACAACTGTTTCTGACAACTCATTACCTTTGTTACTACCCTAGTTTTCTTGACCTGTATTACCAACCTTCACTTGTTTAGTTAAAATAACTATAACCAATTGTATTTTTGTTTGATAAACTTAATGTACACATACAAACAAAACAATGCATATATATTTGCGATTGTACAGCTAAGAAGATGAATTCGCCGAAAAGAGACTCTTCGCTGATCTACGTGTTTTGTTTTCATTAATGCCTGGATGGGGATTATCCATGAATATATCTGATAAACAAACTAATATGAAACTCAGTCGGTTAGCCAATCATTTACGTGACCCAATAACCATTCGTGTTTCTATGCACTTGGACCGGTAATACTACAGTAGCAGTAGCTGCCAAAGCCTTGGTAGATGAGGCCGAGTTTGAACCCGTTACCCAGTAGTTGAAAGTTAAGAAGCCTAGACGAATAAGCCAAGGCCCAACTAGTCAGTGTATTTTTATCGTGGAATATACTCTAATGGACAGCATTCGACGCTTTTATCAAGTTAAACTACACCTTTAAACACTTGCAATCGGCACTGTCCTTACAAAAGTTAATCCATCCTCCCCCTACCAAAATCAATAGTGATAGTTACACTGAAGGAAACACACAAAATAGTTTTGAAACTGCATCTATTCAAAAATGTTATAATTAAATAAAAAAAGAAAATCAAGCAAGTAAACAAGTGAAATAATTAAGAAAAAAATTATTACTATCAATGATATTATAGTACAGGGTGAGATGAGATATTAGGAGATAACAAAAAAAATGTTATCCTCAACTATTTGTTGCATATTATGCTGCAGCATTTTGTTTTGACAGCTAAATTGTATTATATTATATTAGTTAGTAAATCACAGTAAAAATGTATAAAGCTGTACGGAAGTGTAATACAGTATAGTGTGTATATGATGTGCATAGGTGTAAATATGAATTCACATAATTAATTTAATTGTCGACGGCGAGCTTTCTGTTTATCAAAACGTGCTTCCATTTCCTCCAAAATACGTGGAGTATACCTCACTACAAGTTTCACTGTGCCTAAAAAGTGAACAGAATTTTATTTTACAGATTTTTAAAGAATACATTTCATATCAACACATGTATCAAATATTGAATAATCGAAAACAAATCCCTTACAATATCAGTTCAGAATGTGTTTGTCTGTCTGTTTTCGACATAGAACTTTGCACCAATGTGCGGTAGTTCAAGTCGCCACACTCCCTCTTTGTAGCACACAAAGCAAGAGAAGAAAGTAGGAGAAATGCATACTGGAGACGGTAAACAGAGGTGTGAGACAAAGGAATAGTAATAACGAAGAACAATATAGTTTCACTGGAAATTATAAGTCACGAAGAGTGGATGCATCTGCGGCACTGAGAACGATTTTGAGCCACATCACCAATTGTTTCCAACCATTGGTTTTTATCGTCTCGAGGACCCCAACCAGGAAGTCTACACCTTCCTACGTGGCTTAGACTAACTGTTGTGGATTTCATTGACTGGTGCCATGTTTTAGTTTGACCACCGCTAGCTCTTTTCCAGCATGGCCCTATATCAGCTAACATCGCCCGTCGAGGAAGGCGATGACTAGGCATACGTATCACATGTCCCAACCATCTCAGTCGGTGTAATTTCACAGTTTCGTCGACTGATTTTCCCGTCTTACCTAGCACTCAACGCCTTACCTCAATATTGCTCACCTTATTGTACCACTTCACACGGGAGATAGAACGCAGGCACCTATGATGTGAAATGGAGAAGTCTATTTACTTGTAACTGCAAAAGTCCAGAAACACACTTAAATCGATTAACTAGGTTGATTAGCGTGGACCCTAACCTTAGCTCTCTTCATGGTAGCCTACAGACGCTAGCTGTAAATTTGTAAAAACCACAATTCTCTAGAATATGTATCGATTAGGCATACAAGTCAACTTATCATGAAGATATTTCTACATGGCAAAAAAGCTACTGTTTGAAATGAAACATAACTTAGAATGAGTAAGAGTTTGATACCTGACAGATAGTATGAAATACTACGATAGGTAGCACAGTATATTACAGAATAACATACTGACGAAGTCGATGAGAAAAACACAGAAATGACATGATCACAAAGCCAAATAACTGGACATCTTCCTGAAGTAGTGTTATCCTACTAAAATCGAAATTTAAGGACTCACTGACCAAATATATGAAGAATTACATAGTAAATCAACTAGGATTCACTGCATAACCACAATCATCAGACACGAATTTAACAGGGCACTACATATATATTCACTCATAACACATTTTCCCTTGCAACCTAGCAAAATCAAAGACAAACTTCACTCATAACATAATAACGACAAAGAATGGTTGACATTCCATATAAAATTTAGTGCAACTTTGAAATGCTTCACTATAGGCTAAAAAGTGTTAATTAAGCAACTTTACTTCAAAATAAAATACTGACAATCACAAATGAAAAATTGGAGGATGTTACACAGCCGTCCAACAAAGCCTTGTACAAAGGAACTGAATATGACAAGTGTTTTAACACCGGTTGAATTTAGTTACTAGTAAAGAAATACAATAAGATGACAACACACCTTAGAAAAGGTTAACAGCTACCTTTAGCCGGTTTTAACAGAAACAAACAGACTGATGTTGAAAACTCTGTACAGAAAATAACGAGCTAGGAGGGTAAGAAATATCATCAAGATAATTAGCAATTTGAAACATTAATTAAATTGGTTAGAAACATGAAAAAAGATTGGGGAAAAACATAAGATGATGTAGTACATACCTTGGGCTAACTTCAAAAGTTCAACAGCTCTTTCATGATGCTCACTTTCTACAGAAACTCCGTTTACAGACAACAATTGGTCACCACGTTTTAGACCACCATGACGATCTGCAACACCACCAGGAATAATTCGACTTATGTATATCGGTGAGTTTTGTTCTTTGCCGCCCATAACATTGAAGCCTAAACCTTCATCAGTTTTTGGTAGTTCTATAACTCGTGGATGAGCATGCCCCTCACTGGCAGCAAAGGCTGCGACAGTGGCTTTCGCTGTTGCACTTGCTTTGACCTAATAAGGAAAGAAATACAGATATATATTTCACTGGATGTATCATCATACACTAACGTTCTATTGCTCGAAACAGTCAACTACTTATGTTACCTACTTGACAGAACCGAAGATAGATATAGGAATCCCATCAGAAAAAGTCAGGGAATTACTATTGAAATGGACAATGGATGTCCAGTTTATGTTCAATAATGATTTTTATAGACAAGCTGGTGGTGTCACCATGGGATCACCTCTGGGCCCTATGCTAGCGGATATTTTGGTCCGCTCAAAGACACGATTAAAGGGGCTTGACTATTATAGTTGATACCTAGATGATACCTTCATGGATTGTCGTAGGAATCTTAATAAACAAGAACTTCTGAATGTTGTTAATAGTGCTCACCCAGCTATTCAGTTTACATGAGAAGAAGAGAACAACAGTATGTCTTTTCTAGACGTCCTACTGACCAAGAAGACAGGCGGATATCTACAAAGGAGTCTATTTAGAAAGAAGACATGAACAGGTCAGTACAGCCATTTTCATATCTTCACACCAACTCAATACAAAAGAAACTTAGTCAAGTGTCTTAGCTATAGAATAAAAACGCATATGTTCGGAGTAATCATTAAGGAAGAAATGTGTATACTGAAACTTATACTACAAAAAAATGGATATTTGGAGAACTTCCAAAAAAACCTATGTCAATACCTAGAGATAGAGTAACAATGGATACCGTAGGTAAGCAACCTTTGTATCTTATACTGGCTCGCTGTAAACAGAAAAAGTATGGTTCAACCGCTATGTTAACCTTGGCCTACAATAAGGCCAACAAATCCTCTATAAATATTAACACTTTAAATTCTCATCGCAATATTTTCTTTTCGTCTCCTTTTCCTTTGTTTCACTGACAAATGTTCATTTCTGACCTTTTACGACTTCAAGACGTTTCTTATAATTTTTATTACCTTGGAGTTAAGTAATGATTTTCCAACTTATCATATTTACAAAATCCTGTTCATTTAACTCCACTAAATTCATTATTATTATCTGATAAGCATTTATGAATAGTACTTATAAGTTTACACTCCATAATCGTCATTATTTCACAATCATGATTATTGTCGTTATTTTCACTCTTGGGTTGACGTCTACTTTATTTCCTGTAGTATTCATACTGTCTCACACACCA
This sequence comes from Trichobilharzia szidati, assembly GCA_944472155.2. Classification (NCBI taxonomy): domain Eukaryota; kingdom Metazoa; phylum Platyhelminthes; class Trematoda; order Strigeidida; family Schistosomatidae; genus Trichobilharzia; species Trichobilharzia szidati. The sequence goes on along the minus strand of OX235273.1, from coordinate 16,933,590 downwards.
CCGATTACACTCACTCTCGAAACCTGTATTCGTGTTGACTATATATATATATATATATATATATATATATATATATATATATATAGGGAGAGAGAGGGGGGAGAGATAATATGTTGGCTTTTAAACAATAATTTTCAAGTCAATGTCTGCATCCTTTGATTGTCTTTTAACACTAAAGAGAGGGAAATCAAGTTTTTATATATGCGATCCAGTTTGACAGAAAACAGTGTATGATACATTCTGATTATAGTATCACTGATTTTATTCGCATAATTACATAAACCATTTCTAGATGGCTAATAAAACAAAATGCATAATATGCCACCATATGGACACTAATTGTTCTAATCAGCACTTTCCTTACATAAAAGCCAAACCATTAATTGAGTAAGCTCAAGGTTGTAAAATGAACTTACTTCCTCTGAACCATTAATGTCTACGGTTGTATAGATGTGTTCGTAAACTTCACGGATCATATTGCAGAAATCTGACTGCAGTATGCGCTGCAAAGCAGCTAACTTTGAGGGCTGGATTTCAGGACATCTTTGTAGGATTTCTAGCAGTTCCAGAACTCTGGTGATGTCTAAGAGTCTAATAAAAACACTTTCCTAACAAACCTCTTTGCAGGCTTAAGCCTTCCGCCATCTTTCAATGTTCCAATATCCAATATCCAATATCCTGATTACGAGCTAGTATAAACCAGTGATTTCTTTGAGCTCGCTTCTTGATTTTAAGGTAGAGGTTCCAGATCTTCGGTGAACTCATGCGTAGTAAATCCCGCCACTCGACTGCTTTAGCTCTGGTAGACTCCAGGAGGAGTGATGCGAGGATTGGTCAAGATTGTGGTTTGTAGTGTGCAGTATGTTAGGACTCAGCTGCTGCCGTGAATGGAGTTTGACCTAACACCCGTTGGTCATTCGGTATAGTCATAAAAGTAGAGTAATAATAATAATGATAATAATAATAGGTTGTAGTGTAGATAATATAGGTTGAGATAAGTGAAATAATAAAGAAGGAAAGAAAAGAAAAGAAAAGAAAAGATAGAGTAGTCGGTACAGTGGGAGAAGACAGGACGGGTCGTGGGGATTTAGCTTGTGTGCTTATCCATTGACAATGTGGTTTCAAATTTTAAGAGGGTAAGCCATTGAGACACAAACCATGCATTTCTGCATGATTGTCCAGCTTCCGCTTAAAAATCTCCACAGATGGAGCTGTAGTTACGGCCGCCGGTAAAGCGTTCCAGAGACGGCAAACTCGAAGCGAGAAGAAATGTGAACGCACTCGAGTCCTTGGTCTCTGGTGTGCTATCCTTAGCGGGTTACCTCGTGGAAGCCTATAATCACTTAATGGCAGGATGCTCTTATCAGGATGGGCCTGGTCATTTAGGATCTTATAGACGGTGATGAGGTCTCCCCTGTGACTACGGTAACTGAGTGTGAAAAGACTTAATTTCTTCAGTCTTTCCTCATATGATTTGTTGCGGAGGCCGATCACCCATTTTGTCGCTCGTCTCTGGACACTTTCTAGCATGTTAGCATCCCTTTTGAGTAGCGGAGGAGCAATGATATTATGCACCTCGAGGAGTGGCCTCACATATGTCGTATACAACGTTAGGAATAGTTCAGGAGTAAGAGCTCCCAGTTGCCTATGTGCAGTTGGCCAGCTAGTGTTAACCAGATCTCGCTCATACTAGCAAACTGCACATTTGAATGATTCAATTTAACGTGATGTTTAATGAATCTGAAACAAATCACGGTATTCGATGAATATCTACGTTTGTAGTCCCATGATTCTCTTGCCTGTGTTTTTCTTATGCTTGGAAGTTGGATTAAATTTGTAAAATAGTCTTGTAATAAGTATAAAGTGATTCTAACATCTGCGTATGCAATGCCTTTATATGACAAGTGAATATTTTCTCTACTTAAAATCAATCCACAATTTACTTAAATGACGCTGGTCGTTCTTAAAAAGAGCACTGTACGCTGAATTAAAAATAATATTTGTAGGTGAAACAATGCCTTTAATGATGAAATAAAGCTCAAATAATTGCTACTATGCTCTGAACTAAGTCCTTTTATTGTGAGGTAATGCCAGTCAGTGCTGAATCTGGGCTGAGAGGGCTGAAATATAACTGATTAGCAAACCCAGTAGGTTTGAGGCCACTTTTGAAAATGCCTAAAATAAGCACATGGTGCTGAATTACTGCCAGTCATACTGAAGAGCAGCACTGAATTCTAGTCTCTGCGCATAGTCAAACCATTTCAGAACAATTTCAGAATTTAATCGGCATAGAGTGTCAGACTTAGTTCAGAATTAGCAAGACTTAATTCAAAATTATTGTGAGCTTGGGTGGTCTATGATATGTTTAGCGTTAATATGATTGAAGTCAGTACTTTCACCAGTAAGTCGTTTACTGTGATCTCAGTGATTTAGAAGAGAGCGATGACTGCGACTAAGCTGATTTCCAACAGGAGGAACGATAAATCAATAGGACGACTCAGGAAAGTATACATGCTATACCAAACGGAATGATGCTGTGAGCAAGATTGTCATTTCGCATGTTAAGACAGTGAGCAGCTTGTTAGATAACGGTTACTGTTAGGTGTCTGGGGATTTCATCTTGGTTTGGTCAGACTGACAATCATCTGGGGACAACCCATGAATGTCACTATTTCAATTTTTCACTTATGTTGAAGTAGCCACAGCTAGGAATGTGCTCCGGAATCGGCAAACGAAAAGAAGTGAGATGGAACAATAGTTTCACTATTTTGGAGAAGAATCTTTCGTGGAATGCCACAAGGATAACTTAGTGACCTGACGACAGTATCTCTCTTTGTATGGCTGTAACTGTTTGTAGTCTTATCTGCAGTCACGAGGTCTTCCTAAACCATAGGTAACTAGTTGCAAAGTGGCCTAATTTCTGCGGCCTTTTCGACTGATCACAAGTGACCGTATTGTACTCATGTTTTATGGGCCTATATTGATAAGTTTAGGAGAGTGCAACCAGTTGTCTATGTGTGTAATGTAGGATAGTATATGCTTTGCTGGCTTCCATAACCTACTTTGCACTTGAAAAAGAGAAGACATTCAGCGAAGAGACTCTTTTCGGCGAATTCATTCACATAGCTGTACAATCGCATTTATATATAAATATTTGTTTGTGTGTGTACATGAGGTTTGTCAAGTTTAGATAATTGATTAGTTAATACAAGAATGATGTAGTATAGAGACAAAGTTAATCAGACAGCAACTAAAGTAAGACTGAGTTAAAAAACTAGATGACGTAATATAATTGGCTAAAATGTTACAACTTAGGTAAGGATAGCAACAGAGGTAATTGCAGGTAGAGATTAAGTAGAAGTGAAATTGAGTGAATAAGTTGGATGACGTAACATGAATGACTAGAAACTGAGCGTTGTTCAAGTCAGTAACAGTGGTAGTGGGGTGTAGAGATTGAATCGGGTGGGGGCAGAGAACAAGAAAGTTGAGAATGTAAAATGTTATAATTGAGAAGACAAAATAATACTAATGAAGAGACAGAAAAAAAGATTAGGTAGAATTTACATGTCGGCTAATAAGATAGATTACGTCCATTGCAAGTGTAGCGATTGAACGAACTTCTTCTGTATGGAGAGTTCAGGACTTAGCAAGTGAATCGCCATTGCTTCTGCAGTTTGAAGAAGTCTGATTCGTACACCTTTAGGGAGACCACCTCTTACTCTGTAGACGACTGTGAAGTTTGTTTGCGGTGTAGCTTGGTGTCCGGATTCTATCAGATGTTCTAAGATGGAACTGCGGGGGCATCGATTTTCTCCTTTGTAAAACCATGCTGGTAAGTGCTCGGTGATACGTTTGGAAACTGAGCGCTGGGTACGGCCGACATACCTGGCTCCACACGAGCAGGTGAATTGATAAATGCACATTGATGAGGCCAGCAGCGGTAGCTTATCCTTCATGTTCACATGAATCATAGTTTTTGTGGAGAAGGTTAGTCGTACTTCAGCTGCGAAGAAGGTCTTCCTAAGTGAGCGCGATAGTCGATTTTTTAGTGTTTCCGCAGATAGATCTCCATTGAATTGGAGGTTCATGTAGAGTAGTTTTTTCTTGACGCTTAGTATGGGCGGCTTTTCTGGCCTTAAATTTTAATTATTTCTTCATTCAAATATTTAAAAAAGAAACTTTTTTGTACCTATCACTGATAACATGGTATTATGAGTATTTCAGCATGCTAAGAGTTCAGTCTCAAGTTCCAGATGCAAATCAACTGAAGACGACTGGTATTAAAATGTCTCTGGAGACTGCCTAATGCTACTTGTTAGCACTGTCTGCATATACGCAAATTAAGGCCCGAATGTTGGTAGTCTAAATAATCAACTATACGGTGAGTCCTAAATAGTAATGAATCCTATCTTACTGTTCTATAACTATAATCTTGTTTAGTCAAATCTTTCGGAACAAAATATTATAAATTACTACTACTTATATGTTTAATGCTGCATGATTATGCACTGTTTTCCGAAATTACATTTGTTTATATCTAAAATGTCGACTCTGATAGTCTATTTTCCTTATACTTTTATTATTGTTCCTCTCCAAAATGCTGTAACAGATGAAACATACATGACGGTCTTCTGAAAGTAGTCACTCATACCATGACTTCGAATGAGTTGACAAATGAATATTTTTTTAAAAAAAAAAGAGAAAAGTTTGTGGCATATTATAACAGAAATTAAAAGATATATATAAAAAATGAAGCATTTTGCCAGGGCCTTGCACAAAAAGGGTGGGAGGGTGGTGATTGCTAGTCAGCGGATATGATGGTGGGGACATATGAGAACCACCCTTATCTGTGGGACAGCACTCTATTGCCAAGGCTCCTGAGTTCGAATGGCTTCTGCAAAATAAGAGAATAGATAAAATTTAAAAAAAACAGAAGTTGTAAATTTGCCTAAAGCTGAAGTTTAAATAACAAACTCCTCGAATGCAAGTACATGGTATGAGTCCCCTACTTCAGAAGGGCACCTAAATGTATACTTCAGAAAAACAGTAGTTATTATTAAGCCCTCGCTTTTCTTCTACATAGTTCACGCACTTTGACTTTTGTGTTTAACTCCTATTCAACCTATATAAGTAAGTAAAATTATCATCTTTTTTCACTTAAACTTTTTTTCTTTTCGCAAGAAAGACTAGAATTCCATCACTAGAAAATCTCAGGGGGAAATAGTATATTTTATATGAAGAAAAAACAAAAATATGATGAACCCCATGTTTTTTACATATGTCTTGAATTATTAACACCTATTATATACTTCTGCACCTCTCTGTCGGTTTCCTTGTGTCTTCTTCTCTTTTCAAAGGTACTGCCTTAAACGAAGGTACTGAAACAGTGCCGCTATCCTCGGAATATTGCTAGCCCACCTGGTGAATAACGGAACCACCTCTATCATGAAATCTGCCGACAAGTTCAAAGTTGGTCTCATATACAACTGGAAATGTCACAATTATGGTGTACTTACCGGTGAATTTGAAGTTTTATGGACTTTCAAACACTCTATGAATCATTTACTTACAATTACTGTTCATTCCGCATCTCTTATATTTCACGCTAGCACCTGTACAAAAATGATACTTACCTTCCACAATTAACGTAATCGTTTATAATTCCCGCGTGAAATTGACATACCGTATTTTTTTTCAATTACAGTTTTGATTTGATGCTATTTCTCATGAATTATTCAGTTGAAAGCATATCTCGAAAATTACCTATTGCCTTATTTGCACATTTCTTTTTAAATATTTCTCTCAAATTTACCAGTATTCAATCTATTTCTAGATCAACAAATCATATATATTCTATAAGCTCTAATTAGTGTACATTTGTTCATGCCTGTAAAAATGGCTGGTTTCTGTTCCAGAAATAAAATTATTATTATTATTAAAACCTATGATTCATGTGAACATGAAGGATAAGCTACCGCTGCTGGCCTCATCAATGTGCATTTATCAATTCACCTGCTCGTGTGGAGCCAGGTATGTCGGCCGTACCCAGCGCTCAGTTTCCAAACGTATCACCGAGCACTTACCAGCATGGTTTTACAAAGGAGAAAATCGATGCCCCCGCAGTTCCATCTTAGAACATCTGATAGAATCCGGACACCAAGCTACACCGCAAACAAACTTCACAGTCGTCTACAGAGTAAGAGGTGGTCTCCCTAAAGGTGTACGAATCAGACTTCTTCAAACTGCAGAAGCAATGGCGATTCACTTGCTAAGTCCTGAACTCTCCATACAGAAGAAGTTCGTTCAATCGCTACACTTGCAATGGACGTAATCTATCTTATTAGCCGACATGTAAATTCTACCTAATCTTTTTTTCTGTCTCTTCATTAGTATTATTTTGTCTTCTCAATTATAACATTTTACATTCTCAACTTTCTTGTTCTCTGCCCCCACCCGATTCAATCTCTACACCCCACTACCACTGTTACTGACTTGAACAACGCTCAGTTTCTAGTCATTCATGTTACGTCATCCAACTTATTCACTCAATTTCACTTCTACTTAATCTCTACCTGCAATTACCTCTGTTGCTATCCTTACCTAAGTTGTAACATTTTAGCCAATTATATTACGTCATCTAGTTTTTTAACTCAGTCTTACTTTAGTTGCTGTCTGATTAACTTTGTCTCTATACTACATCATTCTTGTATTAACTAATCAATTATCTAAACTTGACAAACCTCATGTACACACACAAACAAATATTTATATTTAAAACAATTAGTTCCCTTTATGAATTTAGATAAAGCAATAAGAAGACGTAATTTGTCTGAATCGTGTAATGTATTTGCGCAACACATTTCGAACAATCTGATCACACACGGACTTGTCATAGGAATATATATGAAATTAATAAAGAGGTAAGAGGTGAGAAAAATAGACTTAGGTCAAGTTTAAAGGACATATTCAAGGTCAAAGTAACAATGAAGACCATTTGAATATGTCCTTTAAACTTGACCTAAGTCTATTTTTCTCACCTCTTACCTCTTTATTAATTTCATATATATTCCTATGACAAGTCCGTGTGTGATCAGATTGTTCGAAATGTGTTGCGCAAATACATTACACGATTCAGACAAATTACGTCTTCTTATTGCTTTATCTAAATATTTATATATAAATGCGATTGTACAGCTATGTGAATGAATTCGCCGAAAAGAGTCTCTTCGCTGAATGTCTTCTCTTTTTCATATGACTCAATGGGGATTTTCAATCTACTTTGCACTTGTTCATTTGAACTCCAGCCATTCCACTTTTAACAGCCAATTTGTTTACCTGTGTGGATTGAAACATATGGTGGTCATTTGGATTTTAAAGGGACCAGAGCTCGTCGGCTAAGTCGTGGTATGGCTGTGTGTCATTATACTCTGTTCCTATCATTGTTGACAGGATATTTAACATTCTCCATCGTTTAGCTGGAGTGGTTTGGCCAATAGGTAAGGTGGATCAGGCTGAGGAGTCAGCAGGTAGCATAGCCATACCTCAGGTTCAGCAGGACAGATAGTCACGTAGCAACCACAAGTGTTGGTTTTAGTTGAATCCAACCAGGAGCGAGCTCGAAGCCGTCCAAACAGCCTAATCAACTGGTTTCTTTGATCAGGTCAAACATTAATATACAGATTTATTCCTGTTTATGCAGGAACATACCTGTAAGCGCAATATCGCTTGAAATTAAGTCACACGTAGATAAAGGCTATCCCGGTCCAGAACAAACAAGAAGCCGGTCACTGTTTCTACGGTACTATTAATAAACAAATCAATAAATATATATACAAAAAACCTTAACGGTTTCAAGAGTACAAAACACAATGCCTAACAGAAAGCAAGGCACCGCTATCAGAGCGGAATAACGTTAAAGCCAAAATTACGAACTGGCCGGATCAGACACGACCCTTCAGGTAAGCAGTCAGTAGAAGAATGAACCCAAGTAAGAGGTAGACAGAGCATAGGCACGAAGATAGAGTTTAATTGGCTACTTAACCAATCAATAAATAAGATAAACTCAACAGAACAATGCAAAGTAAGACATGGGTCAGCAAAATAACAGTTCACAAAAATACTCTTATTGGGTCATGAGTTCAACTGTCTGACTAAATGGATCGAAGTAAAAACACACATGCACAGTTCATTAAACAAAGTGAGATAGACACGTTAGGCATGGATAATTGTGTTGCAACAATGCTAGGCTGATCCGGGACAGGTTGACTTGATTTAAGGATGGGAATTGAACCGATCTTACACCGGCCCCCAAAATCCTACTAGGATTTTATGAATCATGTTACATAGAATAACCCTCGTGCCCGGCTCTCTCACTAATTCCGGATATTAACAACCAAAGTCCTCTACTGCCTTTTTCAACGCGAAGTTCGCACAGAAGGGTGACGAATTTGCCCCAAACGGATGCGCTGTCATCTGAGACTCCTGCGGCTCTTCGTCTAGACAACCATTTTTCCGCCGCAGAAATCGTAATGCTCCTCGATCGTCTACTGGCACCTTCACTTGCATAAACATATCAGCTATGTCCGCGACTACAGCAACAGGTTTTTCTCGAATGCGCAACAGAAGACCAACAAGCTCGGCAATCGTATCAGGTCCTTCATATAGCTTATCGTTCAAACAATAGCTTCTAAATGTGGCGGCGCAATCTAGAACTATTCTCAGTTTATCTGGCTTCTTCGGTTTCTTTACGGGATGATGTGGAAGATACCAACTCGGGCGATAGTTGGCTGCTAGCTGCTCTGGGGGTACCGGAAGGGCATAACCATTTTTAATATCGTATTTATCCCATCCACATATCGTGCTAAAAGGTTCTTGTCACGCGATAACCTCCGTTTCAGACTGAGTAACCGATTTATGGTGACTACATAATTATTTTCCGTTACCTTTGCTGGATCTTTCCATGGCAAGGGAATGATGTATTGCCCCTTTTCTAAGACAGTGCTTTGGGTAACCAACTCGATTGCCTTACGACCTTCGATAGAAAATGAGTGTTCGTTTTCTTCAGTATCCCTAAACTCAGCTTCATCTAGCCTTTTGATACCGTCTTTGATACTCTCTTCGCTTACTCGAGCGTAGTTGACAGTGCCTCTTTTCGTATTTCCATGAAGTGGCCCTAGAAAAACCCAACCAAGCAATGTCTTGATTGCGTAAGGTTGTTTGCGACTGCCCAAACGCTGATCGAGGACCCAATGCGCCTCGAGAACATCGCAACCTATGAGCATTGTGACCCTTTTATCATGAAGTTCGCGGAATGGTAATTTCTGTAGATGTGGCCAGCGACGGGCCTCTTGTGATATCGATAGTGAGGGCGCATTGACTGGCAAGGATGGCAACGCGAACACTCTGTCAAGTTTTATCATTGCATTTTCATCCATTGATGCGACTTCCAGTTCGCACATGTTGCCCTGAACCTGACTCGCACCATTGACTGTTGTCAAGGTCATAGACGATGGTGTGCCCTCTAGGCCTAGATCCTTCGTAACTAAGGTAACATCGGAGCCGTTATCCAGAAAGGCATAAGTATCTATTTCCTTAACTGCCTTTCCATAATGCACAGTAGCAGCACATGTCGCCTGTTCTGCCACTTGAATTACGATCGGTTCCACATATAGCAGTGGGTGATGTTTACCACTGCAATGAGCTTTGGAACACTTTATACCCAATACGCAATGATCGATACGATGTCCGACCTCTAGGCACAAAAAGCATGCTCTATGGCGGCGGACGCAGCTTCATCTGTCTCGCACATTTAATCCAACGAACTTCTGACATGAAGCAGTAGCATGGTCAGACCTACAGAGGATACACAGTCGCTTGGACGCAGGGGTCCTTTCTACCTGTATTGCGAATGATGTGCCCCCATGATGACCCTGTCTATTCAGTGAAACTTGGGCGTTCGGGCGGTTAAAGCCCTCTGAAACGAGGTGTCCGTATCGGCTTCGTGCCACTCTCGCCTCTGTAGAAACAAACTGGCAAAGATCCTGAAAAGATGGCTCTTGCCCTTCTTGATTCCTTCGTCTGCTAGTCTGGCCCAGTTCCTTCGAACCGTTATCGGCAGCATACGTACTATTCTCTCGAGAGTTGTTGTGGAATTTAAGTCCGACAAATAGTTCGTTTCAGTTAGGGCAATCAGGCAATTCTGAAGCTGTACTGATAGACGGGTCAGAGCTTCTCCATCTTCTGCCACAGATCGTAGGCTTCTAATCATGCCTTCAATACGGTTTCGTGCGATGACGTTGATCTCTCCAAACGGATACTGTAAGATACCCTTAGCTCAGGACGCAAGATCACGCATTCATGTATGGCTGCTTTAGCTTGACCCTTATAATAGTGCAACAGATATAACATTCTTTGACCAGAGTCCTTTACTCTATTTTCGACATAATATTCGAAATCCTTGGTAAATCTCAGGTAGTCGGTACAGTTTCCATCAAAATAGGACATTTCAACCTTAGGCATGTCAAGTTTCTCTACGACCGCGCTCTTCCCGATCGTAACAGCAGCGTCCCCGCCAACCATTGCGGCATAATCTTTCACATATACTTCTAGCTGCTCCCGGTTATCAATGACACTGCCTCTTTCATATTCCTCAGTGTTCCGTCGTCCGTGGCTAACTTTGCATGCAGCTCGGCCATTTCGACGTCATGTCTAGCCTTTAGCAACCTTTTCTGTAACTCTAACTCCTGTCGAAGCTGTTTCTCTTTTAGCTGAGCCCCTAGCAGCGACGACTTAGCACTAGTTACTCGCGACAATGATGATTTCGAACTACTGACATGAGAGCCGGGGCACGAAAGGTTATCAACATGATCATTTATGCAGACGGGGACTTGCCGACTCTCCGACTGCTGCTCCAAAATTCGCTTCCCTGATCTGGTTTGCATCGTTTCAAATGAAAAAATTATTTTCAACACCGTTGCGTGCTGCCAATTCACCAAAGTTTCTTCTAGATGAACGATCAGTACTGACAAAATCAGTACGTGATTTTCTGTTTGACGTTGAGTACTGACCAGTCACAATATGCTTGACAAGCTACTTAAATGTGTATGTGCAATAGACCCACCACTTATTGAACTCTCAGACTCTATATGGTGTCACTTCACCGTGGTCCACACCAAGTATTTACCGGGTGGCATCTATTGATCACTAACCTGAGGATCAGGGCACAGCCAGCTACCGCTCAGCACCACCGCAGGGATATGAAACTTGGGCAATGACCAAAACACCATAACTGGAGATTTCAATGGCCCATCACTGATTTTTAGCTCGGAGTATGCTCAGGGAAAATCCGTTGGAAATTTACTAGTAACCATTAGAAATGCAGGACTGATTGAGAATGTTGGCGAAGACACCAGGTGAAGTCGGAGTAGAGAGTTATCGAAACTGTATTATATTCTAACCGGCGACCAGTTTCCAGTCGAAAACGTTCAAATCATGATACCCCCAGGGAGTAGAGACCACGTATTCATGGGCTTTGATCTTGTTCTTCGTGAGCGCTTACATTGGGGTGCTACGCGATCATCCCTGCGCTTTAACAAGGCTGACTATGCCTAAATGCAAGAGCTTTTGTCCGGTGCAGTATAGTCCATAGACTGGGCTGAGTTATCTGTGGATGAACACTTGAGAGTAGTAAAAGATATTATTCACACAGCAATTTCAGGTACCATCACTGTAGTCACAACACAGCTGAAGAAAAGGTCATCATGGCTGAAGAGAGGTACGCAACGTATTCTGCAAGTAAAGAGGTAGGCTTGGCCTACGTGGCGAGTATCCAAGAGTCAGACCAACCACGGTGCATGCCTGGAACTCAGGAACTGGTGCAACGCGGGAGTCAGGAGTGACAAAATGTCATTTCAGGCTAAAGTTGCCAAAAAACTTACGGCGAACCCCAAAGGTTTGTACTGATTCACGTGGGAAAGAAAACCAACTAACGAGGGGGCATGCGCCTTAGTAGGTCCAAATGGTCAATACCCCACTAGTCTGGAGTTGGCTGAAACATTCAGTTAAGCCTTCGCCAAACAGCTAAACAGCAATGTAGGTATTACTAGTAATGATCAAAATGGTGGAGCTACTGAATCACTGGAGGAAAACCTGGGGGCTGCTCCCCAAATATACTTGGCAATATTACTAGGAAAGCTACTGAGACTCACATCTGAAAAGTCCACAGGCTGTGACGACGTCAGGCCATCTGTTATGAAACAGTGCGCCGAAGCTCTCCGTAGGCGCTTTTGCCACTTATTCCAACACTCGATGGATTCGAGGAAACTGCCAAGGGAGTGTAAAGGAGCCATCCTTTCTTTGATCTTTGAGGGTGGGGATGGGCAAAATGCCACTAGTTATAGACCATCAACCACACTCCCAGTGGTATAAAAGTACTGGAAATTATATTAGATTATCGCATCATGCATATAGCACGCATGATATCAGATGAATTCCTTGCCGGCATAGCGAACAGTCTACAGCTAGGGCAAGGCATATTTCCTGGGAGATAGCTGACACAGTGTCGACACCAAATGAGTCTAGTAACATGCATATAGAGGATACTCATGGATTATTTTATCAAGATGTTGTCCACTCACTGAAACCACATAACCAGTGTTTATCTATTATCCTAGTAAATACTAGATCAGTTCTAAGCAAACACTTAACACTAAGTACATTAGCTTCTATATGCAGACCGTCATTGATTATGATCAGTGGAGCCTGGTGCACAAGTGATATCTTCAATGATAGCCTAAGGATTGATAAATACAACCTTTTCCGAGGGGACAGACAGAGAGGTCGTGGGGGTGGAACACTAATTTACTGTGAACAATCCTTATGTGCAACCCAGTTTAGTAACCCAATTCTGTCACAACTCAATGACTCCATCTGGGTTCAAATAAAAGTTGTCAGAAGTAAACCTATACTTGTGGGTTGTGTGTACCGACCCCCTTCATCCAACAGGGAATATGATAATATGCTCAGCAATATTTTTAATGTTACAGCCAATCTTCCCCACAGTTATAAAATTATCGGAGGTGATTTCAACATGCCAGAAGTATCATGGTCTTCACTCCGAGGACCCCAAAGGTATGATAATCTCCTGAATTCCATCGTCACAGGAGGGTGGACACAACACATAAATTCACCCATTAGATCCGCAAATATCCTAGACCTTATTTTCACGAACAACATAAAACCATCTACAGTACATGTGGGACATGAATTTCCAGGTATTGACCATAAAATAGTAGTGTGTTCTTTTGGCATCTTTCCTGAAACAAAACGCAGAGATGAAGCTGGCCAGACACCTATGAGATTGTACACACATGCTGACTGGGACTTGTATCAGCACCTAATTAGATGTTGTAATTGGGACTCGTACTTTTCGAACGAGTCCTTAGAGGCAATTCTTAACAACTTTTATCAGAATATTAACTCAATTCATGACGTCATTGCACCTGAGAATATTCTTAGCTTCAGATTCCCCCAAAGCGATTATATTCCAACATCGTTTAGGAGAAGTCTACGAAAGCACTCAAAAAATACTACAGATATCATGACTTGTCATCACTAATTGCTATTAAGTCCCTTCTCAATAGAATTGAAGAGTTGAGAAATCTAGGCCTCAGAAACAAAGAAATGCGAGCCATTCAGTCACCGCATAACTCAGGAGAAATAGCCAAACTTTTCAAAAGTAGGTTGACGAACTCCAAAACAGCTTATCCTAAAATATTGTACTTAGATGGGATTGCTTACGAAAATCCTGAGGTGATATGTGAACTGTTTAGCAAGCACTTCGCCAGATTATACACCTTAGAGAACGATGAGGTCGTGGATTTCCCACGTAAAAAAGACGAATGTTTAACTGACATACTTTTCACCACACACGAGATTGATAAAGCTGTCGCGAATCTTAAGCGTAGTAACACTATTGGTCCAGATGGTATATCTTCCATTCTGCTGAAAAACAGTGGTAGTGACATGAATTTACTCCTGCTCAAGTTATACTCAATTTCACTAAGCGATGGGACGTACCCTACCTGCTGTACCTATCCATAAATGCGGGCCTACAGCTGATATCAACAACTACCGCCCCATCAACATCACGTCTGTAGTTTCACGTATAATGGAAAAGATAGTAAAGATTCAAATCATTCAGTGCTTGCTGTCAAATGACCTACTATTCCCATCCCAATACGGATTCTTAAGTAGAAGGTCGTGCATTACTTGCCACTTAGATTATTTTGACTACATTACACAATGCATTGATAATGGGCATTCGGTAACAACATTATTTCTCGACGTTAGCAAGGCCTTCGATAAAGTCAGACATATCAGACTCATAACAAAACTCCAATCCTACGGAATAACCGGGAAACTTCTTAAATGGATAAATTCTTTTCTCACAGAAAGAGAGCAATTAGTCAAAAACAACCACCAGCTGTCTCCATCAAAGCCGATAACTGGTGGTGTAATACAGGGTAGCGTTCTTGGCCCTATTCTATTCCTCCTATTTATAAATGACATAGTCTCTGTGATCAAGTATGGCAAGCCATACATCTTTGCAGACGATCTCAAGATAGTATTTGGTTACGTGTACGATGATATGAGCGTCGAAAGCAAAATCCAACATGACTTAAACAATCTAGGCGATTGGAGTGAAAAGTGGCAACTGACTTTCAACCCAGACAAGTGCGGTATAGCCCACCTGGGACGCTGGAAACCGAGAATGTGCCTATATATGTACGGTAAGCTCCTCTCGAAACTGAACACTGTCACAGATCTCGGGACAACATACTCAGATCTAACCTTCTCCGATCATGCAAATAAGGTTGCATCCGACTGTAAACAACTTATTGGCTTTGTGCTGCGTAACTTCTACACCCAAGAAGCAAGACTAACTATATATAGAACATGTATCCGCCCCAAACCTGAATATTGTGCTCTCCTGTATAGTAACCTAAGGTCTGCAGACCGAAAAAAATCGAAAGTGTTCAGAGATTCCTAACGAAACGCATAATAGGGTTTGACCAACCAGTGGAATATGTTGACAGGTGTATGCGTCTGGATTTAGAACCTCTGTGGTTAAGGAGAGTGAAGTGCAACTTATTTCTACTGTTCAAAGTCATAAGAAAACACTGTTATAGTAACTCATCCATAACGTGGGAAAATATTAAATCATATCAGCTGCGAAACCACAACTACCTTGTCAAGATGGCTACCCACAGAAGATCCATTAGGGCAAACTTTTTCACCATTAAATATTGCACTCTTTGGAACCAACTACCATCTGAAATTAGATGTTGTGAAAACCCCAATGGGTTCAAACGGAGCCTAGAGAGACACATTAACATGTCCACCCTAGCTTGTCTAAAAGACCACAAATGTTGGTAAAATGGTAAGTAAAAGCCGGTCCAGTCTTCAGCTCAGTCAGTAACATATAACTCGACTCTACTACTTACGTAGCGAACGTTTAACTAATTTACTGATTTTCCTTTCTGTATAGTCTTCAGTAAATTATGTTAATACAAGTACTTCTAGAAACAACTATATTAGCAACCCCACCTTTTAATATTTTACATATGTATATACAGTTAATAATACAATGCTATTTTTTGTGTCTGAATGACTTTACTCAGCCCATAACCACCTTTTCTCATACACCTTCCTAAAACGTATAATCTTTATAATATTTCGCAGTATTTTTAACATTATATAAGTTGAAGTGTTACTTTGCAATGTCTAATGCGCACCGTATGAAAATCGGTCATGAAAATTTAGCATAACTAGCTCTGTTAGCCGGCTGTTTTCTTCAGGATCATTATGCATAATTTTATCATTAATTGTTCCACAACACTTTTTACTCTGCTAAATAGACTTCAACTTAGTTGCTGTAATACTAGCCACTTCTATACTTCATACTTCTGAAACACAATTTCCTAGGCGTCTCCTACAAATATATTATTAATATTAGTAGTACTATTTTTGAGTTGAAATGACTATCTTCAGTCAGCAGTTACCCATTTTCATATAATTTTCTAAAAAAATTCATATTGTTGAAATTATGTAGCATTTTTCCATTATGTAATTGATGAGTCACTTTGCAATGTGTAACGCACACCATATAAAATCGGTCGTGAAAATTTGGCATAACAAGTTCTGCTAACCAGTTGCCTTACTCAGGACCACTTTACATAACTTTATCACTAATTGTTCCACTACTCATATCACTGCCAAATAGAATATAACTTAGTTGCTCTAATATTAGCTATTTTTATCCTTCATAACTCTTAAGGGAAACCTAATTTCTTAGTCTTTTGTAGTAATCCACTTGTTCACTAGTATGATGATAAAACTGCTAACAATGTCCTCTGGTATTATTGTGCCATGTGACCTAATGGGAAGCACTTGTCATGAAAGCTGTTAATGTGCAGCATACTGTATGATTGGGACGGAGTCAAAGCAATCCAATATTACAACTGCAGTCATTGTAAAAGGTCTCAGAGCTTAATGTCAAAAAAGGAGGGAGGGTGGCGCATGCTGATCAGCAGATTTGGTAGTGGTCACAAATGTGAATCGCTCCGATCTGTAGGACAGCAACATGCATTATTTTGGCAGCCCGAGAATCAAACATGAGTTTAGATACTGAATGTATAAAAAAATTTAAAAAATAAAACAATAATGACTGTACAGTTTTAGCTTGTAAAAAAATAACAATGCTTTCGCTCCTAACATCTACAAGCCTGCTCAGTTTCTTGTCAAGATGCTATCCCATGGGCCATACACAAGTTCGCCAGACATCCTACAGGTCACCATATCGAACAGGTTCTAATCCTTCTAGCCACTTCTCTCTGAAATGTCACTTGTATACTTCACGATAACCCTTCTACCTAATTACTATTATACTCTATTTTATCTCAACTTCTTAGGCCTCTAGTAAAGCTGAAACTTACTCTTTTGTTTTTCTTTTTTCTCATTCACACTCTTCTCTCGCATAAAGTTCGGTTCCTCTGATGGTAAATAAACATAACAACAGCACTCATGTTTGAGAATAACTTTATTTTCATAGAAAACGTCATAGTTTTCTACGGTAAGACCAATATGGTTAGCATCATACATTGCAAATGTGCACTATCATATCAAGTACTGTATAGCTTATTTCTGCATTTGTCTTGTAAATATACTTCCAATAATGTATTATTCATGATTGCATTTTATAACACTTTGTAGCTGTGCAGGATTTTCTCCTCTTCCTGAAATAGCGTTCAAGCACGTGGTTGTCGCTCAACTTCGATGGAAACCTTCGTGGAAGATTTACAAATTAACAATTATAAGAATCTGTTCCGATTGCTTGTACTATATAATTCAACCACTTGAACTTTAAAAAAAGTGATAATCTTACTATCCCTTGTAAACGTTGTACTTACCTCAATATTGGTTGGTTATCGTATGCCTACAACTACGGGTTGAAAACGAAATGAAGTCGATTTTCCTGCGCAATCTGGAGGACTACTGTTTAATTCAATAATGATACGACATGGGTCACACAATGAGTGTATTTATATATATATCCAATATTTAGCTGTTCAAACATTATTAACTTGTAGACAATCTACTATTTGACATTATATCATACTTGATCGTGCCTGTAAAAATGGCATGCATTTTCATGTAAATTTATGTTTATATAAAAATATAAATTATTATTATAAGGAGTACCTCGATAGGACTAACAGGCTCCATGAAGCCTAAGTGGTTTCAGGAAAGGCAGATCCTGTGTAACAAACTTATTATCAGCTTTGGACGATTGGACATCATGGTTAGATATGAATGTTCCAGTTCATGTGGTCTTGCTACACCTAGAGAAGGTATTTGACAAAGTTCACCATAACCTCCTACACAAAATAAGTCAGGTAGTTGTAGGTAAGCCACTCCTGTCATGGATTACCTAGTTGAAAGGAAATTTTACACTAAGGTCAATCGAGTTCAATCATCTTGGCCCAGCTCGTCATCAGGAGTGTCTCAGGGATCTATCCTAGGACCATTGATGTTTTTGATTTTCAGAAATGATCTGCCGTGCTGTCGAAGCTGCCTGACTCCTCTATACACTAACGAAGTAGGCACTTGGAGAGCGGAAACGTATTGGAAGACTCAGATAGGCTGCAGGAAGATCTAAAGCTTCTGGAAGACTGGGCGGTGGCCAATGGTATGACTTTCAAGCTGAGAAGGTGCGAAGTAGCGAAATTACACACCTGTGGGCTGCAGAATGTAAGTTACACCCTGTGAAACGAAAGCTTATCCTGCACAACGTCGGACGTGATTGGGTGTAGTTCTAACGGAAAAAAATGGACGCAGGCATAAATTACATGGAGGACGTAGCGAGAGCATATGCAGTCATACACTTTACACATAGACAGTTAGGTACATTCACTCCTGAGCCCTTTCTAAGGTTGAACAAAACATATGCCAGACTACACCTTGAAGTGCATGATATCACTGCACCCCCACTACTTAGAAGAGACGCACACCTCTTGGAAAAAGTCCAAAGACGGGCGACAAAAGGAGTTTTGGGTCCCTAAGACAAACCGGCTAAAGAAATTGGGCCTATTCACAATTAGCTACTGTCGCATTAAGGGAGGCTTGATCACTGAGTATAAGATAAATGACCAGAATCATTTGAAAATAGTGTTCTCCCACTGAGTAGCTATAGGCTTCTTCGTGGAAATCCAATAAGGATAGCTCACTAGAGGGCGAGAACTCGAGTGCGTTCCCACTTCTTTTCACCCCTGGAACTCTCTACGAGCAGATGTAGCTGCGGCACCGTCTGTGGACAGCTCTAAACGAAGGCTGGACAATCATACAGCGACACAAGGACTGCGCCCAAATGGCTTATCCTTTTAAATCCTGTACACCATTCATGGGTAGACATCTGAACTCATCGTTTCACTTCTTTGCATCCTCCTCTGTCTTACTCTCCTGACTGCTCCAACTTCTACACTTACACTTTTTATTTTTATTGATTGATAAATGTATATATGTACAAAAATGAGAATATATTTTCATTATATTTATGAATGTATACGTACCAGCTTGAAATTTAACTAGCAGTCTGTTTTTACGTTTTCTTTATTTCTTTTTGTCTGAATAAACTACATTAATAACATCTGCTATTTGGGATACAACCAAAGCTACGACAGGCGAGTAGCGGGATGAACTACGCAGAAGTTTATCGAAGACCAGGAGCCTTTACTTCAAAATCAAGAAACGAAGACGAAAAAATCATGGTAATGTTCAACAATAGCGTCTCAAGGGATGCGAACGCACGAGTGCCATTCAGCCGAACAATCACAAAAATGAGGAATTTTTCCACGAAAAATGACGTATATTTACAAGAAAATGCATAAAAACACATTGGACAGGGTATCTTCCTCTGACATGACTTAAAAATAGGTCGTACTTACAATGAGGAGTGTCAGTTACCAAGTCAAACTAGTTTCTGTACATGTATTCACCAGTGACTGAAGATGAGCTGCTTTTGTGAATCGTTTATCTCTCTTATTTTTTGTGCAGTCCTTCCCAAAGCTCTCGGTTGAATTACTATGGTTTCCAGTAAGAAGATCGACGACTACTTACCAGGAAAATGTGGATAAGAAAACAAATTAAAATAAATGACATCAACTCAAAATCTGTCCCTAATCGCAACCTTAACCCTAATCCTAACGAGTTATTACACTTTGTCGAAACAGTACTTAAAAACGTGATCTAGGTGAAATTTGCTGCTTAGTTGATGAATAGCTTCAATATTTCAGATATGGTAATGACAGGTGCCATTAGCCAACGAGTAGTATGCGTTCAAGGTCATCAGAGGGTTCGTAACACTGGGACGCTATTGATGAACTTTTCCAAAATCATATTAATTTAAATTAGCCCGTAGAAACGATATTGGATATTGGAAAATAAAGTGGCAGCCGTACCTATAGATACCAAAGGCGGAATTTCGATTGCATCCTCGGTATTCGCTGAAGATATTATTCGACATAAATTACAATGAGTATAGCTGAAATATGTAAGAATGCCCATATTCCACCAGCCTCCCTATGGGATATTTATCAAGTTGCATCTTGGATAGAAGATATAGGCTATCCTCAATACAAAGTTAAGTGAAACTTACCAATTCACATTCTGAAACAGAAGTGTTTCATTGAAAATCGCATTGACGGATGTAACTTGATAAAAGTGAACAGCACAACACTTCCAAATCTTGGTGTGAGAAAATTTGAAGACGTTAAGGTAAAACGACCTACTTTCACAGTCTGCTAATGTACAGGCTATAGCGTGTAAAGTGAGAGAACTTTTAAATCTGGAGGAAACAAAATCTTCTCGACGCTTGTATTTACCCGAACGAGACGTCATGGGGATGTACTTGGAAGCCAGAAGCTACACTGGAAGTCCGTTATGCGGGCTCTCCTTCCCCAGATTTGTTTACACAACACAACATGCGATTTGGAAGCCTCCCTTAACTAACGAGGGAATCATATTTCAACACAAACACTAATTCGTAAGAATGACAGAGGTTAAAACATCTTTCGACTCTCACCTTGTTATATCTAGAACTTACTGCAATATTGATCATGAGTTACCAGGATCGATGCTCAGGATATTAGTAGATTTCGTCGAATTACTTTCATTATACCTGTATTTATGTAGTTTTCTATTTTGAGTGTAATCTTAGCTCAGATGTTTTCACCTTCAAACACTTTACTAACTGAAGCCTAGAACCCGAGTATAAAAATAATGCTAAACATATGAATATTATTATTATCATTATCAAAAATATGTTGGCCTTTTCATCTTTCATCACACCTAAATGATATACAAATTCGTATGCAACCAGATCAGATTCAGATTCAGATTATAAGGATAGAAGGCTCTTGTTGCCTATGTTAATCCTCGCGATATATATCTCTGCAGAGATCCAGTTTCTCTTTGAAAGCGTTCACCGATGGAGCTGTTACTACTAAATCAGGTAAGGAGTTCCAGTCGTTGACCACTCTGTGAGAGAATCTAAACTCCAAACGTATTTTATTCGACCTTGGTTTGAGCACCTTCTTCTGGTGACCCCGTAAATGTATTCTAGAGGGAGAGAAAAGGTTTGAAAGGTCAATCCCTAAATCACCCTTGAATATACGGTAAGCCAAAATTAAGTCGCCTCTCCTCCTTCGATATGATAATGTGAAGAGATTTAAATGCTTCATCCTCTTATCATAAGGAAGGTGTGAGATGCCATTAACTAATTTTGTTCCTATCCTCTGTACTCTTTCCAGGGTATGTGCCTCCTTTTTGAAGCATGGACTCGCCGCTTGTATGCAGTACTCTAGATGAGGCCTAACATATGTTGCATAGAGTACTTGGAACATACCCTCGTCTAATCGTTTGAAAGATCTTCGAAGTGCCCATAGCATTCGAAAAGCCTTAGCTGTGGCTCGATTACAGTTCGCCGTTGTTTTTAAGTCATGGCTTACAATAATTCCTAAGTCCTTTTGTTCCCTAACATCTGGCAGTTCCGTGTCCCCCATGGAGTACGACGTGTAAGACTTCTGACCTAGGTGCATTACCGCGCTTTTCTTGGAATTAATTTCCAGACTCCGAACGTTAGCCCATTGGGTTAATTTGTCTAGATCGTTTTGTAATACCAACCTATCATCGCTACTATTTACGGTTTTCCATATCTTAATGTCGTCCGCAAATAGTAAGGAAGATGAGGTAAGAATTTTTGGCACTTTATTTACGTAAAATAAGAATAGTAGGGGGCCAAGTACCGTTCCCTGAGGTACTCCACTTAGTACTGCTTTCCACCCTGACAGTACACCATTAACCCTTACCTTCTGTCTCCAATCCGTCAGGTAGTCACTCGATCTTGGGAAACAGGTGGAATCTACTCCTGTGCTTGGTTTGTGTTGTGTGATATATCTCCTCAGGAATGACTGAGAATTCGTACAGACTTGACGATTAGTGATGCATGGAAAAGGTGGTATAAATTTTCAGGATTCCATAGTGAAATAGCAGAAAGAAGGAAAAGTAGGTCGAAGAAGTGAAAGAAAAGAGTTTAGGTACAGTACTTTCTTATGACATAGAGAGGTTTCGAATCAGCAGGATTCATTGACGACAGTGACTGTTAGAAACACATCTACTTAGAGAAACCACAATCAAGAAATACTGTGCACTATTGCGTGCACTGATTTTGCAAATGTCGACTGACATATGTTCATCGATATGGGCAATACACTCATTTGTATGAACAAGCGACGAGAAGAGGAAATGATCAGCAGGATGTTGATAGAGACAAACACATTGTTGCTTAGGTGGAAATATTCACTCTGGAAAATAGTCCCACAAAAATAGATAAGATGTGTAAACAACATTTTGAGTTTTACAACATTAAATAATATCAAAGCACACGATCTCCTTGTATTAGTAGGCTAACAGCAAAATAGAGGTTTCACTTGCACAGTAAAGCCAGATTATGCGAATTTTCATTGAGTGTAAGTGCAAAGTTGGGAAGCGTCAACATACTTCAACAGACTAGAGAATCCCAATCATTTATTAAGCTGAATATCACAGAGACTGCTGTCGGTCCTATATGTGGTGATATCGTTTGGATGCAGATATCCTAATGCATTCTTGTGAAGAACGATAAGTGAAATTGTATATATCATTTCTATATGTTTTCTGCTACATATAAACGTAAAGTGACCATTGCATTTCCAGTATGAGTGTGGGTCGTTGTATCAACTTCAAAGTCAGTGAGTGTGAAAGTGGTATTGCAAACGTAGATAGATTTCTGGAACGCAGGACGAGTGGCAAGCGTGAATGTCATTATTATTACCTTGCGTTCCGAGTAGAATATAGGGCTTCAACAAACCATTTCCACTTTGTTTTGTTTCTGCCGTCCTCTTCAGTTGGGTCCACGATTGACCGAACTCTCTCATCTCCTCCTTGCCACATGATCTCCTCCATGTCACCCTCACACCAACCACCCACTTGTCGCTTCTCATTTGGATTCCACTCGAGAGATGGCCTGGCGTGCGGTGTCATTCGGCGGTCTCCTTAATGTATGCCCGATCCATCTCCACTTTCTCCTACATATTTGTTGAGTGATCGGCTCTTGGTTGTTTTATTCCCACAGTTTCTTGTTACTTATTCTTTCTGGCCATTTGGTCTCCAGTATGGAACCAGTGAAGGCAGCTGTTGATGAGAGTCTGCAACTTGTTGGAAATCCTTTTCTTGACACTCTGGCCAAGTTTCTGACCCGTATAGAAGAACCCACTTGACATTTGTGTTTAAAATGCGAATTTCGTTCCTCATGCTGAGAGCGGGAGATTTTCAAACTGATTACAGGTTGAGGAAGGTGTGTCTTGCCTTGCATTTCCGACTTTGACATCTTTGTCCGTTCCGCCAGTAGTTGAAACGATGCTTCCCAGATCATTGAAGGAGGTAACCTCTCTCAAATCTATCCTGTTGGTGGGGATTGGTGCTGGTTGTTGTTGCTGTTGATTGGTTATCTTCATCACCTCTGTCTTCTCTATGTTCACTTGGACTCCTGATTTCGTTGCCTCTTCAGCTAGTTCCTTCGGTTTTTGCTTGCAAGTCATCGAGTTTGTGTGATATTAGACATATGTTATCCGCACGCGAAATCCAAATCTTCTACAGTCTTCTTATCGGTTGTCAAGAGTATTCCTATTTCCTCGCCCCCAACAGTCTGACGCATAATCCAGTCCACCACAATTAAGAATATGATAATAGGCAGCCAGCTTGTCTTACTCCGGTATGCACTTCGAACGCCTCGATGAGTTTTCCGTTGTGAATGACTTGACACGTGGCATTGTCATATAGCTGTTGAATTAGGTTGACAAAGACTTGAAGTAAGCCTTAGTGTTGAAGTGTGCGTCGGTGGCACAGCGGTTAAGACTCTCGCCAACCATGCACATGGTCCGGGGTTCGATCCCCTGCCGACGCACACCTGATATCTATGGTCGGCCTGCGAAATTCGGGCTACCAATATCACATGCTGAAGATTCGACACATGTTCCAAAAATACGGTATGGAATCGAGCTACAATAAAAAAAAGTAGTTTCCAAATTACTTCTCGGTCTACGCTGTTGAAGGCCTTTACAAAGTCTATAGTTTAAGCTGAAGACCAATTTTGCTCTTCAAAATTAGTTCGAGATGTTGGCATACATTGCTTTCCATCGACAGCACCATCTCACTGTGAAATACATATTTACCAGGTGAGAAAGAACAACAACAAATTATAAACAAGTAAGAGAAGTTAATAAAACAGGATCTAGTGAATTCATCAAATTTCGGTAGAACTCCTCATCTTCATCTGGATGTTCAACATACAGGGATATAAAATTAAGATTAAATGCATTACGATTCAATCACATCTCTTGAATAAACAATTAGTTGTCAGTGAGTGAAAGAACTTGAATATATGAAGAATTGCGAACTAAGTAATATTGATGATAGTAGTAATAATGTTAAAAGTAGTTGAGATAATGGTAATGATGAAAAACAATTTTAAATGAATCAGAAATAGTAATCATAAGAGGTAGAATAAAACACGATTAATCATAATTTACAGTTAATGGTAAGAGAACCTATTATGCCACAAAACTTGTGTTCCTTAAAATCACCGAGCGCGTGCTTCGACAATTTCCGAAGGATCAATCGTCAATCCTCGACACATCAAACTGTGGATATCATGACAAATATACACACAAGCACACCATTTTATGTTATATAGTGTTGTCACAGTATTACATGTATGCCATTGTCAAAAATCACATTACAACTTCTTTCATACAATTAGAGCGGATTCCTCAACTCATACGCAAATATTCACGATTGAAAAATAATGAGTAAAGGTACTTTCGCATTTTCCAGTGAATAGGAAGGCCCATATCTAGACACGAATCTCCTACATGTTTCAATGATTCAATGCGTCCATTTTAACAACGTGGTACGTGGTAAATAGAACTACACCAAGATATTGATGCAAAGTAATGCAATTGGATGTTTACATAATTCAGCGTACGGGTAGGTCCATTGGCAGAATAATGGAGAAACAGTGCAGGAGATTGAAGAGACAGAAGGATGTAGAGATGAAATGTGCACATCAACCGCTGGATATTTGGTCACGAGATAATTGTCGATCAGTTCTATGCAAGTGACCACATTTTCTGGGATGAAGATGATGTGTTCAGCAGGTGTGCGTATATTATTGAGAGACAATTTCAATCGTCATGCATGATTTCCTTTAGTTACGTATAATTTCTATTTATTAGGGGAATTGAAGTGAAGCGAAAAAGTGATTGGTATATGCTACTTACGCGGTGTGATTGGCATTTCTGATATTGAATTGGGTTTACGCTTTGTGTGGCTGATGTGCAATCGCAAAACGAAACAGTGAAACCTCAACTGTTAGCCAGATATCCACACCTGAATATCTGAAAGCAATGTAATTTACTAGAAAACTTACGAAGATTTTCAAATTGACTTTGAAATTGGACCATTTCGAGGATAACTTGACAATATTTAAATCAGTATCAAATTATGTCACACGAGTGGTGTTCACATGACGAGAAAGATGGAATTCAACCAATCTGAAGATGAAATAAATTGAAAATTACAGTATGAAATGATATTATTCCACTCCATGACAGATCTTCAACAGTTGCTGCAAACTACCTGACAATAACATCTTTAGAGACTAAGGGTGTTGATGTTCACGGATAGTACAAAGTATACTAATGCTAGATCTAATACACACAACTTCTATAGTATTCGATCCGCGTAGACCAAAGGCAAAGCAAAACACTGGAACTGATCGGCCAAATTATGAATTATATTTCGGGACAAAATCGGAGTGCAAGATGACTGCTTAACTCGCTAGGGATCTTGCACAAATGCAGCACGACGGCGTGCCAAATGGCATGGATGCTTGACCGGAAGCCTTCAGCTAAACAAATCCACTAAAACAGTGACGGTCAGCATACAGTGTTCAGTGATGACTGATGTGGCTAATAATTCTGAGGAACTACATACCTCTACATATCCTTCAGGTTTGAGTGGTAGCAGGGAAACTATTGCGAAATTAAGCCATCAGAAATGTAAATTTGGTCTTTCTTTTGTTATCGAAATTCAAATTTCAATCGATAGTGGTTCATTTTATTAGACTGATAATCTTCGTGGGAACAAAACCGATGACTTTATAGGAAACAGTATTTATTGCAACGATTTCGTTTAAATAACTAATTTATCGCATCACGGGTGTATTAGAAGAGGTAGTTATAATAACAGTTGAACAACTCCTCTATACGCTAAATTTGTGTACATAGTAAGATAAGATTATACTGATCGGGATAATTCACGGATCACGAATTGACCAATGGTCAGGTCAACTGAAATTAGATGCATGTCTACTGAGTTGAGAATCATGCTACTCACCTTTTAACTACGACAACTGCATTACATCTGAGGCGTTTCAGGTGTGAAAGCATGTCAGATGAAATGCAGGAATAATGAAAGCCGAGGAATGGATAGTTGTCCTTCAAAGCCACATTGCTGAATTATGACTGGATAGATTGAAATTAGATAAGAGTAATGAAGAATTAGTGAGAAATGTTCAGACCAGTCAATTTCTCAACTGAATTCACTTGGTTTCGTATATATCTTGGGTTGAAGACAACGAAATGAACCAGAGGGATTTGTTTTGTAAACCTAGTGGTTGTCTGAGATAATGTCTTTATAAGGCGTCTGGACAGTGATAAATTAACCATTATTATTCTGGACTGTCCATAGCAGTCCACTTAGCCCTGTTCTGGCAGATATATTCATGTCCAACCTTGAAAGAACAAAGTTGAAGCATGCAATCGACGAAACAACTTCCTACTGTCGATATGTTGATGACACATTTATAGTGTGCAACAATGAAAGTCATACTTCACACTTACTAAGATTATTCAATGATGCAAACGCCAATATTGAGTTCACTATGGAACATGAAAGTGACGGAAAGTTCCACTTCCTCGACATTGCCATGGAACGTCTAGAAGACAGTATTCTTCAGAAGTCAATTTATCGAAAGCCCACATGAAAAGGACAATACTTACATTTTAATAGCTTTTGTCCAAATAGCTTTAAACGTGGACTAATCAAGACTCTGTACTACAAAGCGAGGAGAATATGCTCTACAGAGAAATTAGAGGAAGAATTTGAGTTTCTTGAAAAGACATTGAAGAGAAATGGGTACCCTCAAAGGTTCATCAACAAGTATGGAAGATCTGAAGTCAAAAATGTAATACAAATCACAGTAGGAAAAAAGGCAATCTACTTTCAGCTTGATTATAAAGGTGAAAACATTGCAGCGATGATCAACAGAAGGCTGAGCACATCACTAGCCATAGACTATCCGGTAGCTAAGCTCGTTCCCGTCTATCGAACAACCTGCTCTTTGATGCAATCCAAAATCGATAGATAACCTTCTCATGGTAACTAAAACTGTATATACAAATTTATATGTATCCGCGGGAGCATTTACACTGGATGAACAGAAAGAAGGACATATCTGCGATTTTCTGAACATGTACCTACCAAAAAGCTTACGTCTAAAGGGAACAAATGCTTTAAACAGTGCTATTGCCAGGTATCTCCTCAACACGGGTCATGAGGTGGACGTCGAAAAGTCGTTCAAAATTATCAACAGACAATAGAGCTCAATTATCCTCAAGTTTGCCGAAGCCATTTCCATCAAGCGCCTGAAACCTGATTTATGCGTCCAGAAAGAAGCGGTTATCAGTCTTTCTTTGCCCTGGTAACTGGATATTTTTCATCTCTCTTTCATCTTAATGCGAAATGCAGAAAAGTTTCTATTGTGTATGATTATTATTGTTCGGAATAGTGTTTAATATTACATATATATATATATATATATTATTAGTGTATGCGTAAATTGATCGATTGATTTTTTTTAAAAATGAACTCTGTGCAAGTATGTTAAAATTGTTTTTGTAGATACATTTAATAATGTCTTTGCCCTGTAAGCAGCTGACAAGAAGGCGACGAAATAAAAGATGGTATCACCTTATTCTGCTAAAACTGTAGTTTTTGTTTTGTTTAAACATAATTTTATTTTTTTAATTTTGATTATAGCTTGATTCCACGCCGTATTTTTGGTACAAGTATGAAATTTTCAGCATGTGATATCGGTAGCCCAAATTTTGTAGGCCAACCATGAATGTCAGGTGTCCGTTGACAGGGGATCGAACCCGGGACCATGTGCATGGTTGGCGAGAGTCTTAACCGCTGTACCACCGGCTGCACTCTGCAGTCGTCTCAATTCTACTACACGGAATCCGATCAGTGGCGGTATGAGGGTGACCATCCAAAATGTTATTCTACGATTAATCACTGCATTGAAGAAATTTCACAGTACCAGTTGCAAACACATTTGTAATCGGTTCATATATTAGTTTAAAATATACAACACGGAATAAACCCAGTGAGTGGATGTATAATGCAGCTATTTCTCCAGATGAAATGTTCAAATTTTCCCTCCATAATTACACACAGAAAACGCATGAAACTCATATTTCTCTTCATTTTCACGGTCTCGAAACCCTGGCAGACAAAAAGACGGATGGGCAGGCAGATTGGCTAACTAGTAGGCCATTATAGGTCTCATTATTATACAGGCATTCTCAGTGCACCGGTCGTGTTCATAGTCTAAGATTGACTGGAAGTGCTTTCGGACTTGCCAGGGTGTATCTGTTTGTCTTTGAAACACTTTATGTATGGAATTATATTTTCAGACGAAGGACGTTGAATGTATATCACACTAGAGACAGTCTTAGATTTGTACAGCTCTCAGTGTAATAATAGCAGATAATTTCAGATCTCGTTAGCTGATGTTTTGAAACTGATTTGATTACCTTGACATTCCAGACAATTTTTCTCCATGCATTTATTCCCCTTGATGAATTTAAATAAAGCAAGAACAACAGTGTGGTTTGTGCAGAATAATATGGTACCATCATTGCTTATTTCGTTGGCTTCTCATCAGCTGCTTACAGCCTAAATAAATTATGAGGTTTGCGTACAGAAAAGTTTTAGCATACTTGCAAATTTCACATGTTGTCAATTGACAAAAGTTCCACAATAAGTGAACAGTGCTCAGAAAATTGCGCTTATATGGTTTTCACACAGGCAGTTCAAGTTTTAACAAAATAAATGTATGCATACAATGGTAAAGGAGTTACGTAATAAAGAAAAAATATCGGTTTGCTACAGAGTGACTAATAAATTAGGTAAAAATGTACTGAGTTCAACTCAAATCATGAGAACAAGAGACAAGCGAAATTATAAAAGGGGGTGAGTTCAAAGACAAAGATTACGCAATCAGATGAGAGAATAAAGAATTTCAGTTACCAGGGCAAGGAAAGACTTGTAGCTGCTTCTTTCTGAACACATAAATCTGGTTTCAAGCGTCTGATAGAATTTGCTTCGTCAAACTTGAGGAGAATCGAGCCCCTTTATCTATTGATAATTTCAAAGGATTTCGCGATTTCCACCTCATGATGCCTAATGAGGAGATGTCTGGTAATAGCGCTTTTATAAGTTTGTTTCCTTGAGATTTAGGCTTTTCGGCAAATGTTCAGAAAATCGGAGGTGTTCCCTTCTTTCTGTTCTCAACTGACCGTAAATTTATGAAGCCAATCAGACATCCTTCTGATGGAGACGCGTAATTACATGAGAAGGATGCTTACATTCATGATATACGGATATGTATTATTGTTTGTTGAATAAATCGGTAGGTTGACTGCACACGATATAAGCGACGCAAAAAATTGATTTTGATGGGAAGAACTTTAAACTGAGAGTGTATTAACTGATACATTGAATGATTGACTCCACAGTCGATCATCTGTGCACAGGTCAGGAGAATATGAATAAATATGATTATGCTGGAGATATGTTATAATGGAATGCTAGTGATTTTGTTAGTTGTCGTCTAACTTGACTACAATGAGCATTCAGATACGACAATGTAGCAAAGTGATCACTTGAAAATATTCCCCCAAACTGAGGTAGACATAGAAGTCAGGATTAACTGAAATAACCTCGACGAAGACGACAACAACAACTTGACCTTATACTAAATACAGGGCATATATATCGTCTACACATCCTCAGGAGACTAAACTAAAGGTAAATGATCACTATCTTATTGACTTCATCATTTGTGAATGTACAGCTAAGGAAAACGTCATGTCTGTCCCAACACATCCACGCCTTTATAGATTTTCAGTCGAGGAACCACCGAAAGATATTCCTACGTCTGAAAATTCTTTATCTATGAAAAGACAGCCAGTCGAATCCAGATAGTGATCCATGCAGACGAGAGAATAACTTCAGTTCTACTCATTTCTCCTCCTGTACTGATCACATGCATTACACCGGGATTCGCTGACAACACTCATTCATGAGATTATCAGTGTTAACCACTAATGCGAAAAAAATCCAGTTATTATTTCAGCCAACTCGCATGAGTCAAATTCCACAGACAAAACCTACTCATGTGGTCTCATACCATTTAGTGATCGGAGTATGCGATGAGCATTTCTACGTGTACATTTTATTCTATTTCGCAAGCATATCAATAAGACTGCACATGTCTTCATTCCACAGTCCTCATGTCACAATTATCCTTAGCCTGACACACTTAATAAGATATGGCATATAATTCATACACACCAACACACAATCAGATGTCACGTTGCTTACAATGACCAGTGAAGGACTTATCTCTCATTATTATGTTATTCAGTATGAGGCCTACATCAGATAAAATTGGACATGAAGATTGTACATGTGACGTCAGCTTCTGTCGGTACCTCTCTCTGTGTGGTATTGCAATTTCGATGGTTTTGTAAGGAATGCTCGTACCCAGCTGCTTGTTGAAACATTAAAATCGCTCATCTCGGACTCGCTGAGAGGTTAACGAACCTATTCAGGACGAATTCAGTGAGTAACTGTGGCGATAAACACGCTCGCTCACCTTGTCTTTCATTACTCTGACGTGGTTGATTGACGTTCATTTTAGTTCACTTTGGAAAGTCACTCCAGCCGAACAGTCACATGACACTATCCCTGCCTACCTACCTACTTAGCTGATGAGATCTCCTCTCTGAAAGCACAGAAATACTCCTCTGATACATCATCTCAAAATACTTGTTGACACAATTAATCAAGTTCAGTTTTTATCAGAGTGTTTTGGAAGCTAAGCAATCCAGGGTTAGTGATATGCATTAGCGTATTCACGATGAATACATTTCGTGTGACCCAGATATTGTAAGTTGTTAGCTCAAGTGACATCCAAATTATCCTGCAAATTACAAACATATCGTATCAACTAGGATGTGAAGAGAACTTATAATTGGAAACATTGAGTAGTTCCCGATACAAATTCAAAGCAAGCAAGAGAAGTTGATAAAGCAGGATCCAGTGAATTCATCAAATTTCGGTAGAACAACTCCTCATCTTCAGCTGGATACTCAACATACAGGGATATAAAATTAAGATTCAATGCATTACGGTTCAATCACATCTCTTGAATAAACAATTAGTTGTCAGTGAGTGAGTGATAGAACGTCAATATATGAAGAATTGCGAACTAGTTAATACTGGTGGCACAGTGGCTAGGACTCTCGCCGACCATGCACATGGTCCGGAGTTCGATCCCCTGCCGGCGCACACCCGATATCTATGGTCAGGTTTTGAATTTTGAATTTGAATTTGGGCTACCGATATCCATGCTGAAAATTCCACACTTGTACTGAAAATACGGTGTGGAATCAAGCTGTAAATAAAAAAAATAAAAAAATGATAATATTTAAATGGCTTATGATAATGGTTCCATCATGGACAATATTTACTTTGATAAAGTCACACAGTAATATTTTTTGATGGCCACATTTCGAGCAGAAATTATTACTGGTCATAATCATATCAAGGTACTCACACGACTTTCTTGCTTCGTTAATATACATGAGTAAAATTCGATTACACATTTGGACGAAATCAATATAAGACTTGCGCAAAAGAGAAAGGAGGGTAAATGACATTGCAAAACACTATTAGTGTTATCAATAAATATAATACGTTGAGAATTAAGACGAATGTTTTTAGTCAATCTACTATGGAAGTTAAAGTACATTCAGAAATATTATTAGTGTTATCAATAAAATGCAGTAGTATGGGAAATAAGACTCGTGTTATCAGTGGAAAAGATGAGAAATAAGATATTTTTATGGTAGAATAAATAACTTATGAGAATGTTATATTGTGAATTGAATACATTTTAACATTATTTATTTTCCTCTGAATTGACTGGGATTAATATATTCCATATCTCTATTTTTTGCGTTGAGTCACTTCTGCAGCATGTGTTGGGTGTAGACTCAATGAACCAGGATTCAGTAATCAGTCTCTCTCTCCACCTACCTGTATTACCTTTTTAGAATTTTAACTCTCTCACTCTATTGTGCGGTTGTGTGTTACCACATGCAGTCCGATTGCTAAACTTTTCTCTAAATTACTTATCTTCGTGGGGTCAGTCATTCTAACTTTAGCTAAATTTTTAAGTTGTGACAGGCAATCTCATTACTTCTGATCCTCAGTTTGACCTATGTAGTTGACCGAACTCACAGTAATTGCAAGCTATTTTAAAAATTATATAATTTTGTTTGATTGGGTCCACCAGGTCCTCTAGTCTACGGAGCTTGTCTCTGAGTGAGTTTGTAGGTTGAAATGTCACCATAATTCCTGTTTTATTAAGAATCCTACTAAGGGTTTCAGATGCCCCTTTCTTATATGGTAGAACTGTAGATACCTTATATTCTTTCTTTTTTATGTTATCATTACTAGTTTCACTATTATTTTTGTTTCGCTTTTGACCTTTTTTATCTTCCTATTGAATTTTATAGGATAGTTATTTAACACCAACGCTTCTTCTACCTGTTTCATTTCATTATTTAGGTTTTTGTTGTACTACTTAGTGCTGTTGCTCGGTTTGTTAGGCATTTAACTAAGTCTGCTTTAACAGATAATGGGTGAGGTGAATTAAAGTTTAAATATTTATTAGAATGTGTTAGCTTTTTATAAACACTAGTGTATAGTTTACCTACTTCTGTTGATTTTATTTTACAATCAAACATAGCTAATTCTCCTTTTTGATTTTCCTATTCAAATGTGAATTTCATTCCCTTTACTAGTGAGTTTATATGTGTCAAGCAGCTAGAGGTATGCTCTGTTTTTAACACTTTGAAAGTGTCATCCGCATATCTTCACCATATTTTTCCCATCCTATTGTAATTTATTGATAACACTAACATTATTTACCAATGTAATTTACCCTACTTTCTGTTTCACGCAAGTCCTATATTGATTTCATTCAAATGTGTAATCGAATTTTACTCATGTATATAAACGAAGCAAGAAAGCTGTGTGAGTATCTTGATATGATTATGACCAGTAATAATTTCTGCTCGAAATGTGGCCATCAAAAATTATTACTGTATAACACTGTGTAACTTTATCAAAGTAAATATTGTCCATCATGGAACCATTATCATAAGCCATTTTAACATTATTACTACCATTATCAATATTAATTAGTTCGCAATTCTTCATATATTCAAGTTCTATCACTCACACATTGACAACTAATTGTTTATTCAAGAGATGTGATTGAACCGTAATGCATTTAATCTTAATTTTATATCCCTGTATGTTGAGTATCCAGCTGAAGATGACGAGTTCTACCGAAATTTGATGAATTCACTAGATCCTGCTTTATCAACTTCTCTTGCTTGCTTTGAATTCGTATCGGCAACTACTCAATGTTTCCAATTATCAGTTCTCTTCACATCCTAGTTGCTATGATATGTTTGTAATTCGCAGTATAATTTGAATGTCACATGAAATGTATTCATCGTGAATACGCTAATGCATATCACTAACCCTGGATTGTTTAGCATCTGAAACACTTTGATCAAAACTGAACTTGATTAATGTGTGTCAACAAGTATTTTGAGATGATGTATCAGAGGAGTATTTCTGTGCTTTGAAAGAGGAGAATTCATTAGGTAGGTAGGTAGGTAGGGTTAGTGTCATGTGACTGTTCGGCTGGAGTGACTTTCAAAAGTGAACTAAAATGAACGTCAATTAACCACGCACGTCAGAGTAATGAAAGACAAGGCGAGCGGGTTTATCGCCACAGCTACTCACTGAAATCGTACTGAATAGGTCCCAGATGAGCGATTTTAATGTTTCAACAAGCAGCAGCTGGGTACGAGCATTCCTTACAAAATCATCGAAATTGCAATACCACAGAGAGAGGTACCGACAGAAGGTGACGTCACATGTACAATCTTCATGTCCAATTTTATCTGATGTAGGCGTCATAGTGAATAAGATATTAATGAGAGATTAGTCCTTCACTGGTCATTGTAAGCAACGTGACATCTGATTGTGTGTTGGTGTGTATGAATTATATGCCATATCTTATTAAGTGTGTCAGGCTAAGGATAATTGTGACATGAGGACTGTGGAATGAAGACATGTGCAGTCTTATTGATATGCTTGCGAAATAGAATAAAATGTACACGTAGAAATGCTCATCGCATACTCCGATCACTAAATGGTATGAGACCACATGAGTAGGTTTTGTCTGTGGAATTTGACTCATGCGAGTTGGCTGAAATAATAACTGGATTTTTTTCGCATTAGTGGTTAACACTGATAATCTCATGAATGAGTGTTGTCAGCGAATCCCGGTGTAATGCATGTGATCAGTACAGGAGGAGAAATGAGTAGAACTGAAGTTATTCTCTCGTCTGCATGGATCACTATCTGGATTCGCCTGGCTGTCTTATTATAGGCAAGGAGTATTCAGACCTACGAATATCTTTTAGTGGTTCCGTGACTGAAAATCTACCAAAAATTGGATGTGTTGTCACGGACATCACATTGTTCTTAGGTGTACATTCACAAATGATGAAATCAATCGCATATTGATTGTCGTTTTTACTTTATCTACTTATGGCACGTTGTTAATGAAAACACCAGTTTCATGTCGTCGATCTATATCTTCTTTTTTTGATGTAATGCGCGTTAGTCGTTTTTGAAATTTATTTCTTCTCGAATCAGATGTGAAGATATCATTGAAGGAGATCATGTAGAAAATCACAGTACGTTCAGACCACTTATTTAGGCGATTTAAGCATAATTATGATTTACAGTGCATTATCTACAGAGACCTTGCAACACTGTACCAAACTACTAGGTACCTATCGGGCAAACGTTTGACACAAATTAAGCCGGTGAAGGATGACAATGGAAAGTCACTCAACAAAGAAGTGGAGCAAAGGAAACACTGGGCTGAACACTTCAAAAGACTCCTAAATCGAACACCACCTACAACGCGCCCAGCAATACCAACAACGGAGACAGAGCTACCAGTGAACACCAACCCCCCGACGAAATCAGAAGTCCTGAAGGCAATCAAGATGCTAAAAGTTGGAAGAGCAGCAGGACCAGATGGAATCCCAGCAGAAGCGTTGAAAATGGACCCAGAGACAACAGCGGACTTGATGACACCACTACTGGAGAAGGTGTGGAAAGAAGGCAAAGTACCCGAGGATTGGAAGAAAGGATACTTATTCAAACTACCAAAGAAAGGAGACCTAAGTCAATGCAAGAACTGGCGCGGAATTATGCTCCTGTCCATCCCAAGCAAAATACTAAGCCGCATCATCCTGGAGAGAATCAAACATGCCAACCTGGATGAAAAAATTCGACCGGAACAAGCTGGATTCAGGAGAAACAAGTCATGCATTGATCAGATCGCTACATTACGGATCATCATTGAACAAAGCTTAGAATGGCATTCACCTCTCTATCACAACCTCATCGACTTTGAAAAGGCCTTCGACAGCGTCGATCGAGAGGTGATTTGGCACCTACTTCGCTATTATTGGGTGCCACCGACAATTATACATCTCATCCAACAGCTGTACGACAATGCTGCATACCAAGTAATCCACAACGGGAAACTTACTGAATCCTTCGAAGTGAGGACAGGAGTAAGACAAGGCTGCCTACTATCGCCAATGATTTTCTTGATCGCAGTAGACTGGATAATGCGACAAACAGCGGGCAATGAGGAAACAGGCATAAAATGGACTCACACAAAAAACTTGGAGGATCTTGACTTCACCGATGATATATGTCTGATTTTCCACAAACTGGAAGACATGCAAGCGAAAAGCAACAAGTTGACAGAAGAAGCATCAAAGATAGGACTTCAGGTAAACATAGAGAAAACAGAGGTGATGAAGATTCCTGGGCAACACCACCAACAGCAACAACAACAACTGACAACAATCAGCATAAATGGGAGGAACCTGAAAGAAACAAACTCTTTTACCTGCCTAGGAAGCGTCATTTCAACTACAGGCGGAACTGATGAGGATATCAAAGCAAGAATCGGAAAAGCAAGACAAGCTTTCAATACTCTCAAGTCTGTGTGGAGGTCAACAACACTCAGCATCAAAAATAACATCCGGATTTTCAACTCCAATGTGAAGTCAGTGCTACTTACTATACGGATTAGAGACTTGCACCGCGCGTCATGAAGAGCATCTCAAACAAACTACAAACCTTCATTAACAGTTGTCTTCGCTCAATACTCAATATGAGATGGCTAGTAAAGATCAGCAACAGGGATCTTTGGGACTGAACCAAGCAGGAACCGATTGTGAAACAAATAGGCAGGAAGAAATGAAGATGGATTGGCCATACTCTTAGGAAACCATCAAGTGACATCACTAGACAAGCCATCGCTCGAGTGGAACCCGACGGAATGGGAAGCGGCGAGTTGGTCGTCAGTGCGAGGGTGACTTGGAGGAGGTCATTTGAAGAAGAGATGCAAGCGTGAGCCAGGTGAAGACTCTAGCAGAGAACAGAACGCAATAGAGACTCACTGCTGAAGCCCTATGTTCCTGTAGGAATTAAAGGATACAACAACACAACAACAACAATCTACAGTTAAGCTGTGTTCGACTATTATCTTGAGCACAGATTTCATGAAATTATTCTGGTCAGTAAATTACGAAGCTGGATATCAGGCCTGTGAGGATTTCAGTAACTTTTGGGCAGACTGGGAAGCGAACAGCGCTAGACAGCAAATTCACAGAAGTACGAGTAAATCGGTGCCTGGATACTGACGAAATGGACAAATGGAAGCGTGTTCGCCTCATAACTCAGCAGTTGTGTGAGTTGAATGCCTAACAAGATTTAACTTACGTGCGCGCATGAAAAGTCACAAAGTGGTACAAAACTTCTGTCCATTGTTCGCTAGGTTTCCAGTGGTTCTCAAACTGTTGTTGGTTTGTAGAGGAAACTATCTTATTATTCGGTTGACGGATTAAAAATATATTGTATTTTTCATGAGATTTTTACCCCCCTCCCGATCCGCCCACTTCGCGGCAACCTTACAGAAATTCTCTCCAACGGACCAGCCACAGTCTCCTTCACCTAAACAGTCAAATTTCAAAGATGATTTACAGGCAACAACCCTAATTGACTGCTCATTAGAAAGTGATGTAAAAAGAACACTTTACGGAGATGAAGATGTGCGACTTCTTAGTTCATCCAAAATACAACATTTTAGTGATGAAGTTGATTTCAACTTAGGTTAGTTTGTTTACACTGTATGTTGTACGTTTGTTGAGGGACTAGTTACTGTTGAAACATAAGCCTTAGGAACGAAATGACTTCATGATTTGGCTGCAATTTTGAAATCGTTACTTGTTATCTATTACTAGGTTACCTTGCAAACTGTCTAGTGCAATAATTTGTAGTATTCATGTATTGGTTTTGTAGGGATTTTTGTTTGATTGCATGGAGGATTTCATCATGAGCTGACATCAGTTAGAGAACCACTGAAGAACCTGGGAGCACTGGACAGCTGTTTCGTCCTAGTTTGGGACTCTTCAGTAGTATGTACCCACCGGGGTTAAAACTGATGTCAGCTCATGATGAAATTCTGCATGCAATCAATCAAAAATCTCTACAAAACCAATACTTGAAAATTAGTCTGATGCTCACTAGCGACTGGCCCTATTCAGGCAGTTAACCTGGGGTTCTAGTGGGCAGCCGTGACCAGCAGGTTGAAGATGAGGCAGTAACTCATCGAAGAAGACATTGCGAAATGGTCGCGCTATGTCGTGAGTTGGCAGAAGTTAGAATTCAATGACCATTGAATCGGGTCCCAGTGGCTCAATGGTCTACAAGCTCGCCTTGTAACCAGAAGGTCATGGGTTCGAACACCGAAGTGTGGTTGCGTACTGACGAAGAGTCGCAAACTAGGACGAAACAGCTGTCCAGTACTCCCAGGTTCTCCAGTGGTTCTCTTACTGATGTCAGCTCATGATGAAATTCTCCATGCAATTTGTAATATATCTAATTCTCATTATTAGAGCTCGGGAAGAGATTACTTAGTGATTTTATTCCACTTTACACCGCTTTTTCCACATTTTACACGACCTCTATGCCATATTATGGTAAATCCAACTGTTAGGATGGTGTACAGGATTCCGATGTCATTTATTATCTAGTTACCTGTATGAAACTTCCTCTCTGTAAGGTTCTGGTGTTGTGTTATTGACATGTTGCACTACACTACCCTTACTAGATGCAACGTCCCGTGTACTCACTTAATCAGTGCACTACCACCACAACCTAACCAGCCAATGCTGATAACGGAATGAAAATCTACAAGATTCAGTCTCTTTGAAACATGTTCTGATAAAACTTGGGGAAAAGATTTTAGGGCTTATTTGGCTAATATGGCTGGACTACAGACTGTGAGGATGTGCTTGAACAAAGGAGAAACTACTCAAGGCGGCATCCGAGCCTGATCGGTCGAACACGCGCTAAAAACAAAATTTAAAACACCCTCAGGTGTGCCAGACACTTATTCTGTTAATGCTAAGTTAATTCGCAGTCGTCTACATTTTTTTAGTCTTACGTTTATTTTGGTAATGTGAATAGTGCACTACAACCTTTCGTCGTCTGAGGGCGACAACTTTAAATAATTTACTTAGACCCTAGTTCTCCTCATCTCCACCATTAGCTTGATTGATTAAATTTTGAACTAGGTGTTAGTGGCCCTAACACCATCACAGTATATAGATGTATAATGCCACTCAGATTATCAAATAAATGAAATGTCTAGTCAATAAATTCCACTCAACACTCTTGAGACTATGTGTGGGACGAAATAACACTGGGTACAAGATCTTGTACTATATTACTATGATTATCTGACCTCTGCCTTAATCTATTAATAATTCCCTGAGAATAGCCTTTACTAGTCGACCATTACTGCTCAATAAACCGAAGGACAAGATCCCGCTGTTGACCAACTCAATGTGTTTATCAATTCACCTGCTAGTGTGGAGCTAGGAATATAGGTCGTTCGACTCGAGTTTTGTCCAAGAGGGTGCAAGAACACTATCCTGCATGGTTACGAAAAGGTGGAAGTGGAGCAATAAGAAGCGCAATCATTGAACATCTGGTCGATAATGATCACCCTATCTCTATAGCCTCCGCCTTCAAAGTCATCTACAAGGCAAAGAGTAATTTACCCAAATCCCTACTTACCCGACTCATCTGTATTGCTGAGGCTTTGGTTATCGAAACAGAAAAGCGAGATCTCTGTGTACAGAAAAAGTTCGTTCAACCCCTCCAACTTTCATGGTCTTAATCCCTCTACTATGCTAAAGTATGTTAATCCCCAATCACACTTTAGCTCTAGCAATTTTTCATTTTTTCCTTTTTGTCTATTCAATTTGTATACTCTTCCTTACTACGTCAATTGTTACTATTACTACTCTCTTTATTTGAACTGTCCCCGGTATTATTTCACTTGTTCCACTTGTCATTCTAAATCAATTCCTTTTTACAATATTAAATTCTATGCTATCAAATTTTACACAATATTACGTAACGTTTTTACTTTATTCGATTTGTCTACTAATCTTATAATTGCACACCTTTTTCAAATTCTGTCTATCCTATGAATTGTTCTATATATGACATTAATTTGCTTTGCCACTTGACATTTAACTACGATTATAATCACAAACATTTTAGTTTTAATTGCATTTTATAGTATGATTATTATTTTATGCATTCACACCTATGTTTCAATTCCCTCACCGGATATAACTTCTTAAAAAAATCCATATATATACGATTGTACAGCTTGATAATAAATTCGTTGAAAAGAGTCTC
Source organism: Trichobilharzia szidati (assembly GCA_944472155.2). Lineage (NCBI taxonomy): Eukaryota > Metazoa > Platyhelminthes > Trematoda > Strigeidida > Schistosomatidae > Trichobilharzia > Trichobilharzia szidati. Next base: position 16,893,129 of record OX235273.1, on the reverse strand, counting down.
TTCGCTGAATCACTTGTTTTGATTTTCTTAATTCTCAAATTAGCATACAGTTGGTATTCAAGTTAACTAATTATTTGGTTGGGATAACCAAGTTCCATAAATTCCACATTCTGTGTCGGAAACGGATCCACGCACTGAAGTTGGTGAAGTTAGTAGCACAAGCTTTATCGACTCGGATGAACTTATTGGTGCAGTATGACATCAAGTGTCTTCTTTTATATATAGTAGGGGTCAAATCGTTTGTTCTAATAAAATATATCTCCCAGCTTTGAAGCTTTTTTTTATCTCAAAATCAAAACGACATTTACTTCTGTATTAGTTAGCGCATGTATCTTTTCTCATCAACGTGTGATGATTGCAGCTCAAGAGAACTTTCCAGTCACTGGAGTAAAATGCGATAGTTTACAAGTGCGACACACACACACAGTGAAACATTCAGCTGATATAAGTCATAGAGAAATCAGTTAACAGCTACTGTCATTCTCAATGCAGTGACGTTTAAGCTCTTTACGAACCCGGCCTTTGTTAAACAAGTTAGTAGATGTACACCATTTCTGAAGAGTTATCCACTAAAAACGTTGTTTCCATCTTGTCGAACACGTTCAAATCTGTTTTTGATAGATATCCGAAATCATTTGGGAGAATCTCCCGAAATTTTAGAAAATAAATGTCACTTCCTAAATCTAATGTATTTATCAGACACCAACTTTGGTAAGAACTTGTTGTGAAAGGACCAAACTCACTGCATGACTCTCACTTAGATATGGCTATTTAACAGTGTATCACAAAGCCTAAATTAAAACGACTTGACCGAAAAATCGTCAACGAAAACAAGCAGTCTACCAGTTTTACTTATATTCACGGACTTTTATTACAAACCGATTGATCCTAAAACTTGGTAAACAGCATGCTCAAGGTGATGATACAGCGGGCTAAAAAACACTCCTACACCATTTCAGCAGATACTTCTTGGTTTTATATTGTGCTGCCGACTATAAAGAGCACATGCTGCATCTCTTGAACATTATTAATAACTGGAAAGTAGTAAAAAAATAAGGTGAAAAAAACGCACCGAACTTTCAGCTACTGTTACGTGGCCTGAGATAAGAAATACATTTCATCGTGACTGTCTTATATCATAATTTGGTGTAGAATTATAAAGAATTCACTACGTTTGCTGACGATTAACGTTCTAATTTAGTTATCTAAACAAGTATGCAAGTATATGATTTTGTCATTCTAGATAGTTCCTTAGTTATATAAGAAGAAGCTGAGCTCTATGAGTTGCAAAACTTAATTTCCTAAATCCGCTTGTATTACTGGGGATTTGTTTACAATAACATTTAGTCAGTGAATACTTGTGTAAAACACATTTTAACCCTAGCCGACGGTACCAATAGCAAAAGGAAGATTGAAAACCAGTACGACTATTTATTTTCATAGACAAGTGGAAAAAATTCAAAGTCTAACGTGTGGTTAGATCAAAGCAGAATTTAGCTGTAACCTTGATAAACTCGCGTGCATCACTAACTTCGTCATAGTTAACTCAGCTCACCTAAACAACTCTTCTTCAATTTTACCTTCTTCACGTTGTATAATTTATTCTGAACCTAAGATTACTGCACTCGATGGGTTAACATATTTCTTTATTCGAAGGTCCATTTGACTCTGTCAGTTAGGTGGAATTATAACCGCATCATGATACGAAGAGATTTATTTCAATTAAGTCATTCCATATGAACTCATGCTAACAGAAAGGGATAACACAGAGCTAGCTCAGTATATGCGCTACGCGCTGTTGAATATGAAATGACACAGCAAGGCTGGTTTGAACTGACTTAATCGAGTGCCGCAGCCATAGTATCCTTTGTCTGACAGATAAGTGATGAGGAAACAAGAATAAGGCAAAACTAGTCGAGCTTACTGTTACCACTTTACGTAATGTCTCCGAACCCCCACTCCTTAACAATTAACAATTAAAAGGCAATCAAACAAAAAATAAAATCAGTGTATTTGTGATTATCCACATCAGTTTGTATAAAACCCCTTTAATTTCAATCACACTTTTTTGACTCAGAAGACCTGATCAGTTTGGAAATATCAGCTTCCAACTTCTCCAAGTCATTATCCATCTCAGTGAGTGAACATTACGTATTAAGGAAATAGTTCATAGTCTAGCACAATTACAAAAATGACATAAAATACTGGATTATATACAGTTTAGATTTTAATGGATTGTTTGGTAAGAGACATTCAATTTTAGCACGAACTAAACGTCAAGATATAGAAAAGTTACACATACAACTTGCACTGAGTAAGAACACGATATACTGGCCCACAGTTTTCACATATATACATATGCACTTATAAAAATAAAAAATAACTTCCGAAAATTCGCAGATATATTTAAATTCTTTCCCCTCTTTTAAAGCAAGACATTCAGTATATATATACTCAACACTCACTTGTGGCGTATACTATTCTATAATGCTGAATAACACTGGTTTGCATAATTTCGATGGATTTTTCTAAATAATATTTGGAAATACGGAGAGAATTAGCTTTCTTTCGTCTTACTTGAATAATTATTCCACAAACCAAATGCTATGGACGAATTTGAACTGATAAGCGTTTCAAGATTTTACAATTTTAATATTAATTAAGAACCATAACTTATAGTATTTTCAAACCGTCCCCAGTCGGACGAAATTAGGCAAATCCTGGTTAAACAATGGTCAAAATGAAAATATTGCTTAAATTATGATTGAAATCAGGAAGCAGTTATTTGATAATGCCAAAAATTGGAAAGTTTATGTCACATAACAAAAATACGCCCATTTTTTATCATCGCCTAAGCCTATAGGCGATTACTATTATTATTACTATTATTATTCCTTTATCTCACACCTCTGTTTACTGTCTATACTATGCATTTCTCCTACTTTCTTCTCTTGCTTTGTGTGCTACATGGAATGTGTGTCGAAAACCGACCGACCGGCCTAAGCCTATATAGGCTCGATAAATCATTTGTCCAATACTGACTGATGTCTGCCGAATTTCTACTAATGTCTAGTTAAGCCCCAGAAAATTTCAGGAATTTTGTTTCGTGCAATTATATACGGGAAATAAAACTAACAGTAATTCATGTGAAGGATATTATTAGTTGAGAACTTTTGCTCCATGACAGCCAGTGATTTCTCAATATTTCGGATGGAAGTTTCCAACTATACATAACTATTAATTCGAAAAAGGCATACCTGAGTGTTGATAACTTCCAACTCTTCCATATAAACATCCTTCGTTTTTTTCGGTGAAGAAACCATATTTTCCCCAGCATCCTGAACAGCCGCCATTATTCAATAAGCGCAACAGTAGTTAGCACGTACTATCCATTGGAGAGTTAAAACAAGTGAACTGAAGTTCACTTTTTCCAGTGTACAGATAATATTAAAACTTTCTTGCTGGCTTTTGAAGGCCAGAATAAAACACAGAAGGGTCTAGTTTTCATCCATATTAGATTATAAATATTGCAGAGAAATGAGCAGTGAAATTCCCCTTATCAAATTTGTATTACTGCATTTTAGAAACCAGTTCATCATTCTTGCAAAGGTGTTCGTAGGAAGTTAACACCAGCTAAGCAGACGAATATCTTCACTATCTGCTTACTCTGATAGTGGAAGACGTATTGGTGAAAACAGTTGGCACAATTTTACACTCAGAGTAGATAAACCAACCGTACTGATTTCTCACTTGACCTCGACATCCATAGAATTGTAATCAAACGCTTGTAACATTGCCAAGCATCTTGAAAGATCACCATTGCTCTGTGGGAAATTGTCACCATCTTTCCAGTTATCTGAATCTGTTATACCAAGCGAGTAGCCAAAGAGTGTTACGGGATTTTCAGGGTACCAACCCTAGCCCAACAAATTGACATCTCAAGTATATCTCATCTCTATAGTTTCTGTGATCCTGGAAAACATAAGGGATAAGTTAGCAGCCGGAAAAAAGTTTTGAGAGTCATTCTAAAGGGTAGATTGCATTCCTATCATCATCGCTCTTAGACTTCACCTTAAATGGGTGTCTGAGTTGCTCTGATAGTTGTTGACGGGTAATTTTACTACCCCTTAGCTTGCAGACAACAAATAAGTAAAAGACGTTTTGGCAATGGATACCTCTAGACATCTCCCCTGAAACATCCATTTCATTCTGACACCCTATTTCTCACAATCTTAAGCAGCCTATGTGTAGCGATGTTGCAGTTTTCGAAGAAGAGCGATAGAGGTAATAAATAAATAAATTTATTCTCATAGTACAGTACATGAGGGACGCCAGTTTACAGGCATCATCAAATTGTTACAGAAATAGAACCATATAATTTAATCACAATTTACAGCCAGTAGCAAGATATGCTTTACATGTTCGATGGAGATTATACATACACTTGATAAATGTTAATTCCAGTAGTATAAAACAGCCTTTTCACTTATATACAATCATTTCTGTGCAAAGTTGGAAAAATCTGCTAGACTGTGCAACACAACAGGAAATACAGGAGTATTGTCTTCACATTAACAAAAAAACCAGGTCTTTGGTGGATGGATTATAAGTGCCTGGGAAAAAAATAAAGCTTGAAGTAAATATTCATACATAACTTTGTTGTGTGCAGAGTCCTCGAATTATAGTTCATTGATGTGTTATTTTGAAATCAGTGATGTGTTTATCTCATTTGATCTGCAGTGTCATTGTTGGGAGTAAGTACATAAGCTTCGGACACATTAATTAATGGATTTCTACTGATTACGGGTATTTTCTTAGCGTTAGGAAGGTTTATGAGTTTCAGCTGTTCCGACAGGAGTTGAGAATATTAACTGCTCAGCAACATTATGGGTATAAGTTCATCACATTATCTAAGGAAAGGTGGGTTGCAGTTGGTGAGGGATATATGGTACCCAACGAGCGTTCATCTGTCCTTGTGATGTTGTGGTGAGTTATACCTTTTTCATGTTGTCGGTTTATGTCCATTTTATTCCACTTATTGTGTTGGATAGTAGTTTTACAAACGAGATTTCTTGTCTGTTTGAGGATACGTATGTTAACCGTTAATGTTTTATCTAGAATTATAAATATAGGCAAAAAACAACAGGTTTATTATTTAAGCTTATACATTAAATGGACCTATAATTTCGGAGGCTCTCAGATAGGAACTAGAACTACTATCGTTTGCAAACTCTTGTAGTTTGTCATTAAGCACCTTTTTGAAGGAGGCCAATGTACTTGCTTGACGCATTTCCATTGGCAGTTTATTCCATATCTGTGCATACCTAATCAAGTAAAACTTTTGCCTGGTGGCTGTTTTACATTGTTCGATAGCTACTGTACCCTTAGTGTGTCTTAGTTTGTAGCCATTGTCATCTGAAAGTCGAGTGCCATTAGTAGAGGTAAAAACTAAGTGGTTTAGAGGCTTATAGTAAAGTGTCAAGTTTAGTCTCAGGCGTCTTAACCATAGTGTTTCTAGTCCTAGGGTGTCACATCTAGTGGAGTAGTTCGTACCATTTCCGGTTCCGAGTAATTTTAACGTGAAGTACCTCTGCACTCCCTCGACTTTCAATTTGTCCTCTATGCGTATAATACTATACATGAATGAACAGTAATCAAATAAAGGACGCACACAAACCTTGTACAACAGAATTCTAGACTCATTTCTGTAGAAGTTCCTGAGTAGAAAGCCGATAAGTCTGCGTGACTTTGACACTTGTTTGGAGATGTGTTCAGAAAATGATAAGTTATGTGAATATTTCAGCCCTAGGTCCAGTACAGATTCCAGTCGTTGAAGTGCATGGCCTTGAATTGTCAGGTCAAGTTCTAAATTGTTGCAACCTATGCAGAGCCAGCCACATTTTTCGACATTAAATTGGAGTTGCCAGGTGTCGCACCATCTATCCATTTTTTCTAATTCTTGCTGTATGGCGTTTACTGTTATTCCAATATCTGTGTTCTTGCATTTATACGTCACTTTTAAGTCATCTGCATATAGTACTGGTTTCCCTACACTAAAGCATTCACAGATACTGTTTATATATATTATGAATAAGAGTGGGCCTAATACACTTCCCTGGATTACACCACTACTTACTGGTTTAGGCCTTGAGATTATGGAGCCAACTTTCGTTGTCTGACTTCGGCCACAGAGAAATGATTTTATCCAGCTCAGGAGAGGATCACATATCCCTAGTGAGCATAACCTGCTGACTAGCAGATTATGGGGAACTCTGTCGAAGGCTTTTGTTATATCGAAATAGAGCACAATTACTAGTTCTCTGTTGTCCCTACTTCATGTAACTTCATTGAAAAAGTCTATGTGACAGGTCACGCATGATCTCTTTTTGAGAAATCCGTGTTGTGATGGATTGATAAGTTCATGTTCTAGTGAGTTGTCTGACACTTGGTCTTTAACCACTTTCTCCATTATTCGGGATATTACCGGTGTTATATTGATAGGTCGATAGTTGCATACACTGGTTTTGGCCCCTGCTTTGTGCTTAGGTAATATGTATGTGGTTTTCCACACTTCAGGATAAGTTCCAGTTTCTAATGAGAGAGTAAATATTCTAAGTAACAAGACTACCATTTCCGTGCTACCATTTTTGTACATGACAGATGGTATGTCATCTGTTCCAGTACTACCATTAGACTTCAAAGTCTTAATCGCTGAGTCTATATTTTGTATATTAAAGTCTATTTCGCCTAATTTGTGGTTACTTTTGCAGGTCATTTGGAAATTTTGGGTCGGGTGCACTCTGGCGTCATTGCAAAACCACTCATTGAGGAGTTCACTTATAACCTGGGGATCATTTTATATTATACCCTTATGCTCCAAGCTGCTTGCAGTATTGTCTTTACTGCTTTTTAGACGTTTCTGCAATATCCTACAAAGTTCCTGAGTTTTGGAGTTGCCCACAAGCGCTTTGTTTTCTTCAAGTTGTGACCTCATTTTGTGTTTATCTTCAAGCAGTTTCATGTATTTGGTTTAACGCACCAAATTCCTTTAATACATGGTATTTCCTTTTCAATTTCTTTAGTTTTAGTCGCGTTTTGCGGTCTATAAATGGAGTTGGTGTCTTTAGAGCAGATTTTAGGGGCGCGATTGTGTCTCTTGCTGAGCCAATTGTTTTGTAGAAAATATCGAGTGATACTTCTAAGTTATTGTTAATGAAGTATTCTTCCCAGTCAGAACTTCTTAGCAGATCTGATAGGAATTCCCAATCGGCATTCTTATAGTCCCTATACTGATAGTGCACCGGGGAATTCTCAGGTGTGTGTTTAGTTGTTAGTCGGAATGGTAGCGTGCAGTACAATATGTTGTGATCACTGTTATCAAGTTTATTTCCTACCTCTATCGAGATGGGCTCTATTTCATGACAAAGGATTAAGTCAAGAGTGTTTTCATTTCTTGTAGGGAGGCGTACGCACTGCTTCCATCCGCCTACGTCTATAGCTTGTAGTAGCTCGTCATGGATTCTAGGTCCTGTACAGGTATCCCAGTTTACTCCATGTAAGTTGAAATCGCCACAGACTACTTTGTAGTCAAAGTCCAGCGAGGCTACATGCTCTAGTATTTCTCCAATAGCTATATCAGTCATTTCAGGGCTATTAGGGGGTCTGTATAAACATCCCACGAGAATTTTATTTTCGTTTGTGTGGATGCTTAGATTCAGGGAGTTTGTCAGTAGTTGGGTTATTGAAAGTATTAGGGTTAGTGGATTTAGAGACATATATTAAGCAGCCGCCTCCTCTTTTGTCAACTCTATCGTTCCTATAGATGTCGTAGTTGTCTATTACTAGCTTTGAGTCAGGTATATCAGTAGTAAGCCAGGTTTCAGTAACCATTATTAGTGTTGGCCGTTCTATGTATGCCAGGCAGCGAAGCGATGTTATTTTGTTAAGGAGAGATCTAGCATTCAGGAGCATAATCGTTAGTAAACCAGAGTTATTGGAGGAGAGGTTAACATGGTTACTTGTTTCTATCCCTACGTTATGTTTGGAGGGGCTCTGAGGTGAGACAGAGTCATTGTGTGTACTATTTCCTGGATGAATTGTGCAGCGAGTGGGGCTATTGTTTGCTGCATCCGAACTTCGCTAATCTAGGGTCGAGACCAGCAGTCTGGAGACCAGGATGCATCTTACATAAACAATGGCCCTTCTAAACTTTTATCTGAGTCATCTGAATTATCATTTGGGGCAGAGAAAATCCACTGAGTTTTGCCGAACACTCATTGTGGTTAACAACATAGATTGAGACTTCAGCGATCATATTATTATTTATTGTGAGTTTCAAATGGACCTCTCAAGAAGTTTGTGCTTTTTCTGGGTTACCTGTCAGAAGAAGACTGAGGTACTGCTGGATCACTACTTGGGGGATTAGAACCGCGCGATAAAAACACTGGTCCTTAGGATATTCAGGCCTCAAAATACTCTGTTCCAAATCTGTATTCTATTAACTCCGAATCTCCTCCTCAGTGTTTTTGTTTCTCCTTCAGGGAATATCATCCATTATCTGTTTAAGTCCCCTCAGTATTACTGTCACAATCACAACAAACGGACGGCTAAGACTATACTATCTATCATAAACTAGATGGAATTTGGCATACTTTGGGGAATCATTAGTCCATCTGCCCTTGGATTCGCTCAGCAAGCTTGCCTGTTATGAGCCACCACATAAATTGATTATAATATTAGCAGCATGAAGTGAATTTGGTGGAAGAACAGTTAAAGAGGTGATACTACATTCACTGTTATGTTACACTGATATCATGGACTCCCTGAGACTTATGATGATAAGTACGGAATATTGCTTACGATCACTAACGTCTCGGAGACCTGATATGAAAAGACAGTTGTTTCCAAGATGCAAAGGAATTAGAAATTGTATGTGTACATCATCATAATGGAAGGTTGCATTGCGGTCAAGATAAACTTGGACTGGTTTCGATTGTCAAAATACTGGCTGAAGGGGTCAATTTTACACTCAAGCTTCCCCGGGAAAAGGAATATATTTGGAGTCCAAGTAGTGATACTAGAGATGCAGTGCACTACCTTCACTCCACAGTAGTGACCAGAAACCAAATGCGGAACTTGGGAACTACTTGCAGTGAACATGTTCTCGGGAGCTAAGAACTCTAAGACTGTGCATTTATCTGAGTGCTAGAGGAGTACGAACATACCGCACTATTTATGACTGGCTAATGATTCCCAACAAATTATGCGATTATCATAGCCTATTCTTACACTCTCCCACAAGTGCCAAACTTTCTAGTATTACAAGTGTTAATGAAACCTGCTTCCCTGGTTTCAATACAAATGACCTTCTAAAATGTCTCCAGTCTCTGAATCCTTCTTGTAGGCCCAAATAATTTGCCTAGCCTTATTCTTAAAAAATGTGCAGATATCCTTTGTTATCCTCCCATTGACATATTTAATGAATCTTTTTCCAGAAATGTAGTACCAGCCGTTTGAAAGGACATTAAAATTGTATCTAAGTCATCTGCTGGAACATGCTTTAAATTTAGACCTATAAGTAGTACCTCTCCCTTTTCAAGACGCACACGATGAACAACGGAACAAATTCCATTCTGAATTCTGTTTATCATCGCAAACTTGGTCCCTTGTATCTGGTAATACCAAAATAATGCTGTACTTACCCGCTACTGTGGAGTTTTTTAAATTTTTGAACCCTTATTAATTGACAAAATGATAATGATCACAAGGCCTGTATCCTGTATGTCTTACTCTAGCACATGTTTATCACCTCTCTTCTTACCTTCCATTAACGCAACATTTTGGAATTCCCGCATGAATTTGACTGACTATAAGTATATTGTAAACTATAAATTAGACTTAAACCAATATATTGTAATCTATTCTAACAAAGTTTCTAGAGGTTATTTTTTCTATTTTTCCAATATTTAATGTCAAAAGACTGTTCTACTTCAAATTGCACTTGTCGAATATGATCATGCCTGTTAATCATGTAAATGCTTAATTTATGTGAAATATATATATATACATATCGAGGAGTTACTCTTACTTAATCTTCAACCTTCACTTAAAACCTTTAACGGTCCCAAACAATTCGCCTATAAACACAGTAGAAGTACTTTAGATGCAGCTGCGGTCTTGCATCATAACATTGTCTCCAGCTTAGACAGGGGGCTAAATTTGTTCGCTGCACCATCCTAGATTACACATCTGCTTTCGACTCAGTACCTAGGGATTTTTTGTTCACTGTACACATGCATAATGTTTCACCACTGCTCAGCGACACTAACAACGGGGTAGAATGATTGTATTTATTTTCCCGCAAATTTGTACAGGGTTGATACTCTGCACAAATCTGTGTGGAAGATCCACCCACTGATGGAATGGTAGGAAGTTGCAAAGGAAATAAGGTGTACGAGACATTCAGGTTAGAAAGGCCGACCTGATCTGCAGCCTTCATTATCAAGGCTTACTGTATGCGCTGTGAGAAAAGTGACGGCAAATTTTTAAAAAGCTTGAACACCACATATTCACTAACGTACATTTCATCTATGGCTTGAGGCATCCAGAAGTTGATATGGCTCAAGGTACATATACTTGCAGAGTGTTCACCACCTGCAGGTTTTCTTGCCCTAAAGTCACCAACCCTATTCACTCACCACAAAACGCGATTAAAACTAAGGAAACTGAAAAGAAATTTTTATTTATATAAAGAATTTAGTGCATTACATCAGATACATGAAGCATTTAAAAATCCTGAGAAGAGACATAAAACGAAGGTACAACTCATGGAAAATAAAGCCCTATGGGGCACCTCTAAAACTCAGGAACTCTGCACGATCTTGCAAAAACGACTGAAGAAGGGTGAAGACAACAATATTAGCCACTTGAAAATGAAGGTATAATTTATGGTAATCCCCAGCTTATCAGTGAACTCCTCAGCCAGTGGTCCTCCAATGACACCAAAGAGCATCCGTCTCCACTTCTCAATATAACTTGAGGAAATAACTACGAGTTAGGCGACATCAACTTTAATATACAAAATATAGCATCAGCGGTAAAGACGTTAAAAGCTAACGGTAGTAGTGGGATCGATGATATACCACCTGTCATATACAAAAGCAGTGGCACAGGCATAATAGTATTATTACTGAGAATATTTACGCTCCCACTAGTGACTGGGACCTACCCTGAAATTTGGAAAAACACGTGCATATTACCCAAGCATAAAGGAGGAGCCAAAACTAGTGCATACAATTTTAGGCCTATCAATATAACACCTGTCATATCAGGGATCATGGAGAAAGTAATCAAAGACCAAATGTCAGACTACTTTCTAAAAAATAAACTCATCAAGACTTTTTCAACGAAGTCACCTATAGAAGAGATAGGAGGGAACTAGTGACTATCCTCTATTTCGATATCAGGAAAGCCTTCGACAGAGTCCCACATAGTCTGCTAGTCAGCAGGTTATGCTCACTAGGGATACGCAACCCCCTCCATAACTGGATAAAATCATTTCTCTGTGATAGAAATCAGACAACAAAAGTTGGCTCGATAACCTCCAGGCCTAGACCAATCAGCAGGGCGTCATCCAGGGAAGTGTATTGGGCCCCTCCTTTTCATAATATAAATAAACAGTATATGTGAATCCCTGAGTCGCTGAAGTCAGTTAGGGTTAAGTCCTTTAGTACATCTATGATGAAATTGAATAGAAATGGGGATAAAGGGCATCCCCGACGGACACCACTAGTTGTCACCACTTCAGATGACAACTCGCCATAAGCTGCATGAGTTCGAGTAGACTGCCTTGATCAGTGCATTGTATTTTCTCGGCATTCCCTTTACAGCCAAGCATCGCCAGAGAACCTCTCGGTCGACAGAATCGAATGCCGCCTTTAGGTCAAGAAATATAATGATTGTTGGACGCCGGTAAGAATGCCTACGTCCTAGAATCTGTCGAAGGGTGAAGATTTGATCAATATACCCTCCTCCTGGTCTAAAGCCCGCCTGGACCGCTTAATCCACACATGATTATTGAGCCAAGAACTTTAGATACCATATTGGTCCAGCTAATCCCTCTGTGATTATCACAAGAAGACTTGTCTCCCTTCTGGTATATCGGGATAATCAATGACTTACACCAACCCGACGGGACTTCCTCTGATTCCCAGATGCTGCCTAATACCTCAGTCAACGCAGAAAGTAAACTTTTTTCACCGTACTTAAATACCTCTGGAGTCATTCTATCGGGTCCTTCTGCTTTGTCTCGTTTCAGACTACTGACAGCCTTCCTTACCTCAGTTAGGGATGGAGATTCTGTGTTTATATCCCATTCAGGGAGGTGTTGAATGTTCGGTAAGTTGAGAGTGGCTGTAGTTCAATTAAAATGCTCCTCAAAGTGTTCTTCCCAGCGTTCCAGTCTTCTATCCTGAGAGCTAATCATGGTACCATTTTTCTCAGAGATTGTTTCACTTATCATTTGCATTTTACCACCTGTTTCCCTGATAAGCCTAAATAGTTGTCTGATGTTATCAATCGCGATACCTTTTCCATCTCTTTCGCTTTTGTCGCCCACCACTGTTCACGGTTGTTACGAAGACTTCTTGTTAGTTTTCGTTTGAGTAGCTTTCGCTCCTCATCATAATCGGAGCTCGCCGGAATCAGTCTTCTTGCGTCAATCAGTTCGAATGAGGAGGTAGAGATCCAATGGCTCTTACTAACTTTAGGTTTCAGGTTATTAACAGCTTTTACAGCTGTCTAAAGCTAACTGTATGTTGTGCCAGGCTACCTCAAGGAATGTCCTGTTGTAGACCTCAGATCCACGTTTCGCTATTTCCTCCTTAAATAGGGACTCACTGTCTTGATCTAGTTGGGGACGTAACTGTTTCGTTGCCAACAATTTCTTATGTCCGTTTAGTCATGAGCATAAACGTGCTCGGACCAGAGCGTGATCAGAGTCTACGAACGATTTCAAAAAGGAGCAGCAGTCTTCTACTGACCCTCGCCAACGAAAACCTATGGCTATGTGGTCTTTCTGAGTCTAGTGTTGATTTGGTGATGAAGGTTGCCAGGTTACGCAGTGTCTTTCCTTGTGCCTAAAGTTAGTGCTGACTAGGAACAGATGATTATCTGAACAGAACTGCAGAAGACGGCCACCGTTTTCGATTCGTCGGCAGGGAACTCTATACGTGCCACCTACATACTTCTCAGTCTGGCACAACTTCCCTACTTGGGCATTGAAGTCGTCTGCTAAAACAACTATATCTGAACGTTTTGCTTTTTGCAGCAAATTAGATAGTTTCAGGTAGAAGTCACCCTTTAGTTCACCCGAACTGCAGTCTGTTGAGGCGTAAGCGGAGACTACGAAAAGACAACGACGGGTGACGCCATTCTTCCTTCTTCTAACGGACCCGTTCAGACGGACCGCACAAATACGACTATCTACTGGGATCCAGTCAAGAAGCGGTTTTTCTGCCCTAACACTCAATCCGATCCCTACACCTGCGAGTCCTCGCAAACGAGCTGAGGGGTCTCGTAACACTCTTCAAGTGAAATTCGCACATTCGTTGTACAGGGTATAACTTACATTCTGTAGCTCGCGGGTGCGTAATTTCACTACTTTGCACTTTTTCAGGCTGAAAGTCATGCCACTGGCTACCGACCAGTCTTCCAGAAGCCTTAGATCTTCCTGTAGCCTATCTGAGTCCTCCGGACACTTTATCGCCCTCCATATCTTTACACCGTCAGCGTATAGAAGTGTCAGGCAGCTTAGACGGCATGGTAGATCATTGATAAAAATAAAAAAGCATCAGTTGTCCTAGGATAGAAGCCTGCAACAGTCCTGATGACGAAATGCACAAAGATAATGAGACTCGATTGACCTTAGTGCAAAATTGGCTTTCAGCTAGGTAGTCAGTTGTACTTAATAGTACTTTCGGCACCACTGGGAGTATGGTTAATGGTCTATAACTTGTGGCATTTCGCCTATCCCCACTCTCGAAGATCAGAGAAAGGATGTCTCTTTTACACTCCCTTGGCAGTTTCCTCGAATCCATCGAGTGTTAGGATAAGTGACACAAGCGCCTACGGAGAGCTTCGGCGCACTGTTTCATAACAGATGGCCTGACGTCGTCACAGCCTGTGGACTTTTCAGATGTGAGTCTCAGTAGCTTCCCTAGTACTACTGCTGGGTATATTTGGGGAGTAGCCACCCGGTTTTCCTTCACTGATCCAGTAGTGCCACCATTTTGGTTATTACTAGTAATACTCACATTGCTGTTTAACTGTTCGGCGAAGGCTTAACTGTATTGACCGTTCGAACCTACTAAGGTGCCTGCCTCCTGGTTAGTTAGTTTTCTTTCCCAGGGTTCGCCTTAAGTTTTTGGCAAGGTTAGCCTGGAATGACCTCCTGTCACTTCTGATTCTCACGTTGCACCGGTTCCTGAGTTCCAGGTATGCGTCGTGGTCAATCTTACTCTTAGATACGCGCCACTTTTATCAGTAGTAGGGATTAGACATAGTCTTAGGTAAAAGAAGGAAAATCGGTTGATGAGGTTCTAAACGTATTTGGATTCAGATGGCCATCAAGAAATATCAAGTTGTGTTAGTTGACATAGGACTGCATTGGAAAACAGATAGATCTGGTCACATCAATACTTGACATCAATTCCTTAACTCTTTGACTGTTTGGCTATCTGGCTGGTAATACTGCCTCGAAATCGTTCTCACTGGCTTAGTTGCACTCAGTCTTCTCCGGGATCTCTTAGGTCTCATAAATTCTCATCACTCTCCATGTAGATTCATGTTTATAATAGAGAGAGAACACTACTAGTTGCAAACTAGCTTAGCTGATCGATGGGCTCTGCCTAGTGACGTCTACAATCTTCTGTTGACAATTGCTGTAATATTTTCACCTTTATAATCAAGTTGAATGTAGATGGGCACTTCACCCCACTGTGATTTACCTGACATTTCAGTCTTCAGATCTTCCGTACTTGTTAATAAACCTCTGAGGGTAACCGTAAGCCTACATGTAAAGGATAACACCCAAATGTTAATAGTTTTTGACCAAATAGCTTTAAACGAGCACTAGTCAAGCTACTCAGTACTATAGAGCTAGGAGAATATGCTCTACAGAGAAGTAAGAGGAGGAGTTTATATTTCTCGGAAAGATGTTGAAAAGCAACGACACTACTTAGCATAATGTTTCACCATTAGTACTTGACTCGAATTCTAAAATAATAATAATAATCGTAATATAACCACTTTATTCTACACAATAATAATTACACAGAATGGAATTTCACCGAAAATACCCATTGAGCCATGAAGAAGATAAAAGAAAATTCAACGAAGAAAATTTTCCTTATCGACGAAATCATCTTCATTGACTGTACAGTCGTATTTATAATTTGACAAAAATGTATAGCAGTCTATTATTAAGAAATGGAGGGTGACATAAGTGATATAATTTCTCAGATGTGGCCTCAAAAGTAATAATGAAAGTTGTAAATTACTCGGTACTCAACCGCACAAAGTAAGAAAGGGTTAGAAATTTGATAAGGTTAAAATTGTTACTGAGTGAGAAGAAGAGTAGTTGAGTGTGAAGAGGGTAAGAAAATGTACAAAAGGAACATATTACAGTGATTATAGTGTATTGATTATTAAAATAAAAGCCAACTAATCATTAAAAATAAAAGTGAAAAATTTACGGAATAGAATTTTCAGTATTTGTACATATGTCTGGTATATTGGTATAACGACTGGTTATATCAAAACTAACCATTGTTTCATCATTATCTAGTTGTATGTCATTTAGTTTATTTTTCATCTCATATGAATTAGTTAGTCTAGAATTTGAACGATTTCTAATGGGGCGTAATATTAGAGCTAAATGTTTTGATAATTCATAATTCTTATATCAATGATATTTTTACATATGTTCAATAATTTGGCTCCTTTTAGGATTATACAAAAACTGAAAGTTCTTGTTTGAACATGTGCCAATGAGCTTACGTATCAAGTGAAGAAATGCTTTCAAGAGTGCCATCGCCAGACATCTTCTTCACGCAGTTTATAAGGTTGATGTCGCCAGATCCCTCAAAGTTATCAATGAGCAAAAGAGTTCAGTTCTCCTCAAGGTTTCCGAAACAATTTCCATCAATTGCCTGAAACCCGATTAATGCATTCAGAAGGAAAGAAGCGGTTCTCAGTCCCTCCTTGCTCTGGTAACTGGATGTTTTCATCCTCTCTTTTATCTGATTACGCAATGCTGCAAGTTTCCGTTGTGTATGATTATTATTGTTCGGGACAAAGTGTTTGTTATTGTTATGCGTATAGTATTATTGTATGCATATATTGGTTGATTGATTTTTGTTTGAAAATGAACTCTGTGGAAGTATGTTAAAATTGTTTCTGTAGATGTGCTTAAGGATGTCTTTGGGTTGTGAGCAGCTGATGAGAAGCCAACGAAATAATAAATGATGGTGCCATTTTAATATATGTGTAAAACATAGGTACTCTGGTAGTAAGTAATTACGTATTAGTTTGTTTATTAGATGTATCATCAAGTGAGACAGTATTGTTCACTGAATGGTGCCATTTGATTCTGCAAAATCTGTTATTCTTCCTTGATTCAAATTCATAAAGGGGAATAAATGAATGAAATTGCATACTTGCTGAGGAAGGAAGACATTATTGTCGGCGGATTTGATTACCCATGAGTTAGACCTCAAAAGGTATAATTCACGGTGGAATGGCTCTTTATGTGAATTAATAACATTAACAGTCGGATTTTGATTTTACTGTTTCTATGTTTTAAATTTTATACTACTTATACCCGTCATAAGTAGTATACTTTTGTCTTTTGAATATTATAGTCTTACCACATTTTGTAGTCGTATACTGCTTCCTTAGGAATGTACTGAACATCTTATGTTAATATTCAATTCGTTTATCGTAATTCTTAACCAATGGTTAGGCTGTATTTGCTGTATAAGTTTCCTACATGTTGTATTCACTCTCGAACTTTCTTTATTCTAACTCTTTCGAGCTTTCATCAAGGTCTTATTTGAAGAGAGAACATAGATTATCTTCAGGCAGTTTGAATAGAATCCCTTGCCAAGAAAAGAAATGAAAATATTGCTGACATTGTGCACAAAAGATGTTCATTTTCTTTTTATTAGTTCATCTTATCAGTAAATTGATGAAGTAACTATGCGAAACTCAGAAACGAATGAAGTAATTTCCTCAATGAGACAAGAAACAAAAATTTCAGCTAAGGAAATTCTCTTTCCGACGATTTCATTTCCATAGGTGTACAATCGTATATATATATATATATAAATTACAATATACAGTAGCAATTAGTCTTATTATCTGTGTCGAAGAAACTAGTCCTCGAGGAAGACAAGTGGGTTATACGTTGGTGATCTGCAAAGACATGTACCGCACTTTTAAATTATTCCAACCTTTTAATAGTGCTTCACAGTGGAGAATAAAGACGACAGTCAGTTCCACATTCTTAGTTTATGCATGATAGGAAAGGAAAGTATACGCCTCAAGGACACTTAAACTGGATAGTAGTTAAACTATGCTAGTCTCTATCCAGTTAAATATAAACAAATACTAATCAGGTGATTGTTGAAGGGTAGCCGATTCAGTGTCTTCTGAATTTAAATCAAAATCTTTATCACCATTAATTCATAAAGCTTAAAAATCAACACACGTTTATCCAGAGAAAAACAGAGAAGGAATGGTTTCTGAAGCAGTGACAGCATTTTATGGTTATTATTGTTGGTATAAGATGGTTGGAGGCAATTGGTAGGAAGCCTTTCAACTAGGTTTCGTGCTACTTGACACTCATCAGCAAGGAGTATCTGCAACCTTGAGGGGACTCATGTCCCTTCTAGGATTCGAACCCGCGTCACCCAGTGCTGCAGTCAGAGACGTTACCAGTGAGCTTTTCGGACCGGCGATCAACATCTGTAGGACTGTATTGGATATTTTTGATTGGACACTAATCAGTAACTAGAGTAATGTGTCTAGTCCTAACTTTGTTGCAGGGCGACGTGATGGCGAGCCACCTAACATGGTGGCCACATCGCAAAACTGACTGATAGAATCCAGTCTGCACCAAATGTAGGACTAGACACATTACACTAGTTACTGACTAGCGTCCAATCAAAAATATAGTTATTATTGTAATCAAGAGAAATTGTAACTGTTAGTAATTAGAGACAGTGGATATTTCATTTCATGGATTTATCCTGTGGTGGTGAAAAATACTTAAATGTATTTAAGTGTTTGAAAATATCTCATGTAAACGTATTTGAAAAATAAAAAAACTTGCTCCGGAAAGGTACTTTTCACTATCTCGTACTGAAAATTATTATTATTTGAATTTGTTTCTATGCTCAACCTGTTCACACTAAAAGCTATTTTATATATATACGCAACCATTCTTATAGTCAAATTCGTAATTTGAATTGTTGTATTACCGAGCTGAGGATGTGCGGCGACTCTGCTTGTTCGATCATCGCTGTCTCCGCAGGATTGCTTGCGTTCGATGGCATCATCGCGTGAGTAATTCTGAGGTTCGGCGGCGTGTGTTTGAACACAGTGGAGATCACCATTCATTGAGTGTCGTCATCTGGAAACACCAGCTCCGGTGGCTTGGACATGTGCTGCAAATGTCATCCCAGAGGCTTACGTACCAGTGGTCTCTGTTCGCTAGCCCTGGGACGGGATGGAAAAGGCGGAGGGGTGGTCAGCCCATGACGTGGCGTCGTGGGATGAAGGATATTTGTGCTAGATTAGCATCGGTTGGTGTGTCACGACTCCCTGGTTGGGGTCCGCGAGATAGCTCAAATCGATGGCTCGAAACGTTATCGGATATGGCCAAGAATCGTAATCAATGGCGAACGTGTTGCAATTTCCTTCTTTCTTCCCTTCCTGATGATAGCTAACGAATACTGTTTGAACTTGTTAAACATGACTGTTTTCCTTCCAGATGAAGTTCTTTATCCGTTCTCTACCTATATTTTTACTTTTGATCTATGTTGTTTTATTATTATTGTGTGGCGCATCTTTCTTGGTGCCATATTGTACCAAGTTTTTCTGCGTTTAAATAAATAAATAAAAAGTTCATCGAAGTAGGTAGCCAGAATTCCAGAGGTTGTAAGTGATTCCGCTCAATGAGCTGAGTCAAATCGGAAACATCAAGGATGATTTCGACCCTAAATGAGTGAATCGATCCTCTGGTTCTCAGATCAGATCGATTTGTCCAGCAAATTGTACACTACAAAGACCTCAAGCTAAATATGTATGCAATACATGTTGAGTGGCACTGAATACTCATTCTTTAGGAACAAAGTTCTTCATTTGATAGCATCTGTTGTGGACTAAACGGCTAAGTTCGTTTATACGCGAAATAGAAAGCACAAAACAAATACAAATATGTATGTAGGTATGTAGAGAGGAATTCGGCGCACAGAAATTAATATACATATAAAATACAGTTATTCGGTGAGTTATATTGGTCCCAAAATACACCGATATAGACGTACAGAATTGCAGCAATCAACCTCTCTCTCCACCTACCTATAAAACTTTTTTGGAATTTCAACTCTCTCCCACCCTATTGTGTTGCTGCGTGTTAATGCATACACTGCAATTGGTGAGCTTTTCTCTAAATTATTTATCTTCGCGAGGTCAATCATTCTAACATTAACTAAATTCTTATGTTGCGACAATTTGACTACCTCCCAATCTACCGGTGTGATTTATGTCGTCGATCTCACAGTCACCACAAGGTGTTCTGTAGATAAAATTATTTCATCTAAATGGTTCAGTGGGGTCCTTTAGCTTGCAGAGCTTGGCCTATCTGAATGAGTTCTAAATGAGTTCTAATCCCTGCTTAACCAAGAATCCTACGTAGGGTTTCAAATGTCCCCTCCTTACATGGTAGAATTGCTGATGCCTTATATTCTCTCTTATTTATGTCATCATTATTAGTTTCGCCATTATTTTCATTTTGCATTTTTTCTGATCTTCCTAATGAATTTTATACGCTAGACAGTTATTTAACACCATCACTTCTTCTTCTATCAGTTTCATTTCATCGTTTAGGTTTTTGTTGTGCTACTTAGTGCTGTTGCTCGGTTTGTTAGACACTTAACTAAGCCTGCCTTTACACACAGATAACGGATGAGGAGATGAATTAAAGTCTAAATATCTATTAGATGAATGCGTTGACTTTTTATAACCACTAGTGTACAGTCTACCTTCTTCTGCAGTTCGTCATCATTAAGTGGCACCATATAACACTGTGGGACTTCATCGAATAAATTTTCTTCATAATGAAATTATACTCTACCACAGTGACCAAGTTCTATTCTTGTATCAAGAATAACCAGAGTTTTTCACTGCACTCCGTCTTTTTCAAATGTGTTAAATAAGTGGGAATATCTCATATGAGCTACATACCTCCTCTTTTTCAAAAACAGTCACAATATTACATATTTCTGATCGGAAATCCAACTTCACAGTGTACACACATTTATTAAGAACACATCCTACTTACTACAACAACAACAACGCCCACCACCCATGAGGCATAAAGGCTATAGTATTACTCATGTTGTCTGAATATTACAGCACACTGTACAGAAATATAAAAATACGTCAGAATAAATATGTTCCAGTTCTAGTTGACTGACACTTGTTGTATTATTGATTAATATCTCATGCCATCATTACTCTTCGAAATGGAGAGATTGTTTGCGAAATCCCCCCCCCCCTGGACGACCTATTTATAATATGTATACTTAGTCACTTCAACAAACTTCGTGATATTATTATACGTCTTATCCCTTAGGCTGTTTACAATTAATTTGAAATTTGCCAATCACATATTGATTTTCACCTTTTTAACTTACCTGCGTCCTTGTTTTATCTTTAATTGTAATTCTTCTCTATTTGTGGTTGACAATGTGGTGTTTAACGATATGAGATTTGTTTGAGTAAAAATGAAGGTGATTCTGATCCGGTATGGTTTACGGGAAGGCTTGGTGTGTGATTATTGTGGAGAGAAGTTGGCCAAGTTAAACTTTAAGCACCACTAACTAACTACCAATGGAGTTCGACCGCACTAATGACCTTGAAACGCTCACTGGCAAATAATGCTGTCATCATCAATCAAATATGCTCATCGATGTGTTATGCCATTAAGTGGGATATCTGGCAAGTTTCAGCTTAGCTTTGGGAAGGAATAATTTACCCTTTAAGCCAAGGACAAGTTAGGGTTAGGTCGCCTTTAAAGGCGACATTGGGGTTGGTTCGAGTTAGATTACAGTTAGTTTGGGGATATTTTCACGTTAGGGTTAGTTTCAGGAAAGATTAGGGTTATTGTTAGGGTTAGAAGACCTAAATAATTACATGCATAGAATGTGGTTAAATTACTCTGTTGGTATAAGAATAGAACTTGTGCACTGTGGCGGTAGAATATAATTCCATTGGGGGTAAAATTTATTTTGACATAGTGTCACAGTTTTATACAGTAATATTCACTGATGACCACGTTTCGAGCACAATTTATTGCTCAGTAAATATTACTGTATTACACCGTGAGACTTTATCAAAATAAATTTTACCCACAATGAAATTATACTCTGTTGATACTCCAACCTAAAACTGAGAGCTATTTTTATCACTTGTGAGAGAAAGGTATCCTCTGTAACACTTTTCTACAGTTTTTATGCATTATCTCATAAATATATGTGTAATCAATACACAGAAATGCCTCCTTCATGTGATTGGTGCGTTCGAGGTAGTTAGTGGTCCCTAAAGTTTAACTGTGCCCAGAAGTGTTGATCCCACCTTGTTGTAAATATTCTCCTCGCTTCTAAGGTACTTTTTACATTTGAACTTTGGCAAATTAATTTTGTCTTAGAGTACTTGTTTTCTGTCTAGAAACCTGCATTGCCTGTATATACTGCTAGCTGCCTCACGGAACTGTTGAGGTAAATTTGAGTCTTGATGTTATTTATTGTGATAGGATCCCGCATAACGTGGTATATCATCATCTCTCACCAATGTTTTGATTAATTATGCAATCGATCACTTCTCACGGCTGTGAGGCCGACCTTATTGTTGCAAAAACAAATGTTTAAACACCGTGTTTTTTTCCTTGTTGTTGTTGTGTTGTGATTACAATATACACTCACAGGCTAGCTAACCTCTTTTTTTGTGACATTTGCGTGGCTCAGTGAATCGGAAGGTACCACAGGCAGATAGGTATATTTAGCAGGCGCAGACAGAATAAAGTGACTACGGTTCTCATCCAGTTTAGTATCAGTTATAACATATTGTTTAACAGAACCGCCAAAATATTGAAGAAGAATAATAGTCCTTCCCCTGTGTTGAGACAGTTTCGTGATACCGAGTATCTCAACGAAGATTTGTCAACTACACCATAGAAGGTAGAGATCGTTTTTTTTGAGTTCAGACCATATGACGGAATAGTATTCAAATGTGTAGGTTTGCGGGTATTTGGTTAGTTATAGGATTTCTTCATCAGCCGACATTGGTTAGGGAACCGTTGGAAAACCTGAGAGTACTAGATAAATGTTTCGTCTTAGTTTGGGACTCTTCGACAGTGCGCGCCCACCTCCAGAGTTTGAACCCAGGATCTGCCGTTTAAAAGGCGGGCCACTGGGAACCGATCCAATAGCCCATGAATTCCAGCTTCTGCCAATTCACGATGTGGAGAGATTACTGGCTCTCTAACTGATGTCAGCTCATGAAGAAATCCTGGAACCAACCAAATCCCTGCAAACCAACACTCTAGTATTAATCTGATGCCTACTAGTTACTGGCCTTATGCAGGTAGGCATTTACCTGGATTCTAGTGGGAAGTCGTGACCAGTGGGCTACAGCAGGTCGAGTGTGAGGATAAATACACGCCTATGACATTGATTAACGGTCACGCTGTATTGTGAATTACTAAAAGTTGGAATTCATGAACCAATGGATAGGGTTTCAGTGGCCTAATGGTCAATGGGCTCGCCTTGTAAGCGCGAGGTCCTGGGTTCGAACCCCAGAGGGCTTCTACCATGAAGAGTATCAAGCCGGGACGGAACAGCTGTCCAGTACTAGCAAGCAGTTGCTTTCCCAATGGCTCTCAGCTCATGATGAAATCCTATAACCACCGAGTAAATTAATTTAATCGTTACACACCCTTATCGTCTTATATGAAGTAGCATGACTCATTCGTCGATTATGTCTACGCACTGAAGACAGCACATTTTGTCAAATGCATCTGGTGTCAAAATGCACAATATACTTTGCTCGCCTGTGTGTTTCTGTGATTGAGTGTGTGTGTGTGTGTGTGTGTGTGTGCATATGTGTGTGAAAGTGTGAGCATACGATCAGATCATCACTATGCTAGTAAGTGTTCATAAAGTATAGGTAGTATAAATGTCCATAAATTATATAGCATGGATTTCAAACTGAAAGCATAATAAGGAAACTACAAAAATATTATCGTGCATCATTTTGAAAAAAACAAAACAAACAACTACTGCATAACGCACCATACAATGATGCTCTGGCCTAAATATATTAAAAATGACTTACACACTCATATAGATTATTACACTTTTGTATGTTTGTATGTGTGTATATTTGTATGTTTGTATAAATAAATATTAGAGAGAGAGAGATGCTCCCACGCTCAAATGAATTTATTCATATGTTTATATGGTGACACACACTCACACAGGCAAACAGGCTAACTGAAGATTGTGCATTTTGACACCAGGTGTATTTATCATAAAATTTAATGTTTTGATAACACATATAAGCGAACAGTACTGTTGTTTTCAATTAGATCTTCTTCAGGCTTTACTCTAATTTACATAGATTTATATATATAAAAATTTATAGCCGATGACGGTGATTTTGTGGATCAAATATTTATAATAATAATAATAATAATAATAATAATAATAATAATAATAATAATCATAGTAACAATGTGGTAAATGTTTTGAAAGGAAATTAATAACGATGATTATAATGATAACAAATTATAGATAATAAGGTTTATGCAGGTGATAAGAATAACAAAGATAGCATATTTTTCTATAGTTCGGTTTGTAAGGGTTTGTTATGTTTTTACGAGTTGATCACGGATTGATATCAGTTAGAGAACCATTGAAAACCAGCCACAGGGAGTACTGGACAGCTGCTGTTTCATCATAGTTTGGGAATCATCGGCAGTACGCACCCACCGCCAGGGTTTGAACCCAGGACCTTCCGGTTACAAGGCAAGCTAACTCGTATACCATTCAGCCACTGGGACCCGATTCAATGGCTCGAATCCCAGTGGGTGCGTACTGCCAATGATTCCCAAACTAGGATGAAACAGCAGCTGTCCAGTACTCCTTGTGTCTGGTTTTCAATGGTTCTCTAACTGATATCAGTCCGTGATCAACTCGTAAAAAGATAGTATATGCATATAAGTGTATATGTAGACAATTCAGTAAATAAATAAATAAGTTCAAAACATATCCATAATCAATAATAAGTGAGTCACAGTATTTTAAATAAGACGATAAGGGTGGCGGAGAAGACCGTATATATTATCCAATAGTACAATTAGTATGAGTCAACTAACAGTAAGACATGTTTTCAGCTCAACTGATAAGTCAGACAGGCAGTCAGTCAGTTCTTCTATATGGGTCAGAAACTTGCATTGAACGTCAAGTGAAAGCATTTGCAACAGGCTTTGCTGCAGACTTTTATCTAATGTCCAGAAAGGATTAGCGACAAGAAACTTTGGGAAAAAACCAACCAAGACCCTTTTGCATAACAGATACATAAGAGGAAATGGAACTGGATAGAGTACACAATGAGAAGACCGTCGAATGACATCACACGGTGGGATATCGTTCGAGTAGAACCCGAAGGGGAGAAAAAGACGAGTTGGGCGTCCCTTAAAGGGTGACAAGGAGGAGGCCGTGTGATTAGGGGATGAAGAACTATAGGCACTTGTAGGCTCAACTGAAAAGGACAGCAGAATATAGAACAAAGTGGAGACGTACTGCTGAATTCCTATGCTCCACTTGGAAGCCAAGGGAATAATAATATAGAAAAATAATTATTATAGTTTAAGTGCATATCTTATAAAAAGACAGTTGCAGCGAAGACAATTTTCTTTTCCACGAAATCATAAACTAGATTCGATCAAACCTATCAAAGGGAGTAAAATTAAGATATCTGGGCATAGCCAAGGCACTAGCCATCCAAAACTTCAAATCCACGCTATGTATCCAAAAGAAATACGTTCAACCCTTGTCCCTGCCGTGGCCATCATAAACAGGTTACTCTTATAATAGTAGTGACTATCCCATTGACTTTCTTATCCAAACTTCCTGTTTATTCATGTTACTTTTAGGTTTTTCTTAATACCTATTTACACTACCATATTTTCATATCCGAACTTCCTGTCTATTTCGTCATTTTATTATTTCTACATATTTAATCCCTGATTGCATAAACAATTATGTGTCACATTAGTTATGATCCCACTAGATTTTTTATCTAAACATCCTGTCTATTGTTGTTATTTCTACATTTCTAACCCCTATAACTGCACAATATGTCAATCTTCTCAGTAATTATGATGCTACTTTGTCTGAGCTTTATCCGTCCCACCGCTCTGTTTATTATGGCATTTTAATTCCTAATTGTAATTCTATTAATCTGACCCTTGACCAGAAATTATTCTGGAACTTTCCTACCCATTTATCATAAATACACGAATGTACAGCTGTCTAGTTGACGGTGACTTCGTCGAAAAGAAAATTTCCTTCCCTGCAACTGTCTTTTTATTATTCCCTATAATCAAATGTGCATATCTTATACTGTCTTGTCTGTTCACGACGCTTTATATTTCCAACATCACCATTTCGCAACCTCATAGATGCAAAGCACCGAGACAATTTATGAGTGGATTTCAACAAAGTCCATAATGGATAAGATTTTATTTTGATAAATCACACAGTGTTGTACAGTTATATTAAGTGATGACGTTTCGAGCACAAACTATTGCTCATAATCATATCAAGTTACTCACACAACTTTTTTCCTTTTATTTATATACACGTGTGGAATCAATTAGATAGTGGAATAAAATTCAATATGAGATAATGTACATTCAGAAATAATAGTACGAGTGTTATTGACCAATTGTAATCAGATGGGAAATACGACGAGTGTTTTTGTAGTCATAATAAGTTAATTGTTAGAATGTTACGATGTGCTTGAATGGAAATAGAATTTTAAGATTATTTATTATCCTCTTCTGATTTGATCGACGGTAATAATATCTTCCATATTTCTGGTATTTGCATTGAGTCACTTCTGTTGCATGTGTTGGGTGTAGATTCAATGAACCAGGATTCAGTAATCAATCTCTCTCTCTCTCCACCTACCTTTATTACTTTTTAGAATTTTAACCCTGTCCCACCCTATTGTGTGGTTGTGTGTTAATGCGTGAAGTGCAATAGCTGAGCTTTTATCCCAATTACTCATCTTTTCAGGGTCAACCATTCTTACCTTAGCTAAATTCTTATGTTCTGATAATCTGACTATCCCTGACCTACTAGTTTGACCTATGTAGTTGACTTCACATTCATTGCAGGGTATTTTGTAAATTATATTATTTTGTTTAATTGGGTCCACCGGGTCTTTCAACCTACAAAGCTTGTCTCTGAGTGAGTCTGTAGGTTTGAATGCCACCCTAATTCCTGCTTTATTGAGATTCCTACGTACGGCCTCAGATGTCCCCTCCTTATATGGTATAACAGTAGATGAATTATATTCTCTCTTATTTATGTTATCATTACTAGTTTCACAATTATTTTTATTTTGTTTTTCGCCTTTAGTTATCTTCCTAATGAATTTTATAGGATAGTTATTCAACACCAACGCTTCTTCTATCTGTTTTATTTTATCATTAAGGTCTTTTTTGTGCTACTTAGCGCTACGGCTCGGTTTGTCAGACACTTCACTAAGCCTGCTTTAACAGTTAACGGATGAAACGAATTAAAGTTTAAATATCTATTAGATGAATGCGTTGGTTTTCTATAAACACCAGTGTGTAGTTTGCCTTCTTCTATTCATTTTATCTTACAATCTAACATAGTTAATTCTCCTTGTTCATTTTCTGATTCAAATGTGAATTTTATTCCCTCCACTAGTGAGTTTATGTGTGTTAAGAAGCTAGAGATATGTTCTGTTTTTAACACTGCGAATGTGTCATCCACATATCTCCACCATATTTTTGGAGTAGGATTAAATGTATTGAGAGCACTATTTTCCCAGCTGTCCATAAAAATGTCTGCTACAATAGGGGATATTGGTGATCCCATTACTACACCTTCTGTTTGTCTGTTTGCCTTGGAACTTGAAGATAGTAGATGTGAGGCATAACTGAATCCCTAAGATAATTTCTTCAATGGGCAGCTTTGTCCTATGACTAAGTTCAGAATCAGAAGTTAGTTCTCTTTTAACTGCTTTTAAGGCCATGTTGACTGGTATATTAGTATAAAGACTAGTTATATCAAAACTAACCACTGTTTCGTCGTTCGCTAGTTGAATGTCATTTAATTTACTTTTCACCTCATATGAATTAGTTAATCTAGAGTTTGAATGATTTCAGATAGGGCATAGTGTATTAGAGCTAAGTGTTTTCATAATTCATAAATTGGGGTATTTCTAAAATCTACTATTGGCCTTATGGGGTATCCTGGCTTATGTATTTTAATAGTACCATATATTCTACTAGCATTATTAGTTTTAGTCATTAAATTAAACCATTTAGACTCACCCAGTGACGGCTCCATTCTGCGTATTAGTTCTGCTGTAGATTCCTTAACCTTATTCATTATTGTATCTACAGGCTTCTTAATTTCCTCATATGGACCCGTTTGGATATGTTCAATAACTTTTTTGATATAGTCAGATTTATTCAAAACTACGGTAGCGTTTCCTTTGTCAGCTTTTGCAATGACAATATTTTTATCCTGTTTTAGACTAATTAAGGCTTCTCTTTCCGATGTTGTTAAGTTTGATTTTGCCTTCTTTTGATTTTTCAAAGTTAATGCACATTGTGCTCGAACCTCTTCTGCTGTTGTCTTATCTATTGAACCTAGTGCTACTTCTATGTTAGGAATGACATCCTCTGGTTTTAGTTTATTAACTGTTACGTTGAAATTTAGTCCTTTCTCAAGTACTTTTATCTCACTAGAACTTAGTTCCGTTGATGAGAGGTTGATCACCCATTTTTTTGTCAACAGAGAATGAAACGCTGACGTCAGTTTCATTTATTGTGTTCTTTGCTTCTATTAGTTTGTTGAATCTGTTTGAGTTTTTCGATTTCATTTCGTATATTATTTAGTTTCACAGTAATTCAATGTAGTTCTTCTCTTAGACATAATCTACTGAGGTGTTCAGCTGCTGACGATATCTTTCTTGAAGTAATTGGAGTACGTAGGCGTAAATATTTTGGAATTATATGCTTTTTTAAACATCGACTGTTAAAAATCCGATGGTTTGTGAATCTTGCTTCTGTTTGAGAAAGTCGTGTGAGTTTATTGATAAGCTTCCTAGTAGGAAGACCATATGTGTTATTGATATAAGTATAAAACTTGGGCACTGCGGTGGTAGAGTATAACTCCATAATGGTTAAGATTTTATATTGATAAATCACACAGTGTTGTACAGTTATATTAACTGATGACCACGTTTCGAGCACAAACTATTGCTCACAACCATATCAAGTTTGTGCTCGAAACGTCATCAGTTAATATAACTGTACAACACTGGATATTTGCTGTCCTTTGTGAAATACTGTTTACGAGATTTGACAGGATCTCTTCTCCACAACTAAAAAGTCTTCGAAGAGAAAAGCGGAATTTCTATAAATGACATGATAAAGCTGATAAAGCTAATTCTCTGACAAAGTTTGAATTCTGATGTAAATACCTTAAATCGATTTAATATGGCTATGCCTGATGTTTCTAGTCATGCAAATGACCATTTTCCAGGTTTTAGTGAAAAGGATGTATTAACATGTCTCAATTCGTTAAATCCATTACACAGCCTAAGTCTTGATTGTGTAACAAGTATTTTACATAAAAGTGTGCAGATATATTTTGTGCTATCCTTTTACAGAAGTTGTTCAATACACCATTTCACAGGAATGCAGTATTTATTGCATGGAAAGAAATAAAGTATCATTGATATAAGAATAAAACTTGGGCACTGTGGTAGAGTGTAATTCCATTATGGGTAAATTTTTATTTTGATAGAGTCTCACAGTGTTATACAGTAATATTTACTGATGACGTTTCGAGCACAAGCTATTGCTCATAATCATATCAAGTTGATATGATTATGAGCAATAGCTTGTGCTCGAAACGTCATCAGTAAATATTACTGTATAACACTGTGAGACTCTATCAAAATAAAAATTTACCCATAATGGAAAGAAATAAAGGTTGTGCTTTTACCAAAATCCTCTTCTGAACTAGGTTTAAAGTTTAGTCCAATCTCCATCACGTCTACAGTTAAAAAAACAAAACAAAAACAACTATGGATAGACGTCTTTTGCTTGTTTTTAACCTTCTTTAAAATCTTTCAGTGACCCAAAGGAGTTTGCTTGTAAATGCAGTGGAAGCACATTAAATGCTGACGTTGTACTCCACCACAATATTGTTTCTAGTCTAGATAAAGGCGTTAAGTCTGTTCGAGCCTCCTTTTTAGACTACACAGCTGCTTTTAAATCTATTCCCAGGGTACTTTTACTAAGCAAGCTGATTTTAGCACACACTGAGTCCTGGGTCGATAGGTGGCTATCTTCATACTGTGTTAAATGGAAAGCGCTCGACTTCGTTGCTAAAGTAGACTGGTGTGTCTCAAGCGGCTCTTTTTGTATGACCTTCTGTATTCTTCTAAAGCTAATGCACCAATGATTTGACAATTTCTGTCCCATCAGTTTCTGCATCGGATTGTTCTTAAATGAACTGGTTCTTATCTGAAGTTAACAAATAATCTTAAATTAAATCCATCCAAATGTTTAATTGTTGATTTTAGTTTCATATGCGTACAACACTTGATTGGACTGGTTGATTCAGTCTCGTGGTGATTCTTGTATTGCTGACAGCATTGTGATGGGGGAGTAAATCGATTATCTCCTACCTCGATGTCAGTTTCCCTTCGAATCTCTGTTAGTCGTCTCATATGCTGTAGACTTTTAAGCAAAGTGTTCGTTCAATTTATTATATAAAGAAGTTAATACTTTCTGCTGACATAACTTAACTAACCTCTTCTCTAACAATTTATTAATTCATGTATTCTGTCCATTTCTCGTTATTGTCCGCTCCAACCCCCACCCCCACACCTAATCTTCTCTTGGCTTCTCAAGGGGCACTCTGTAATATTACGCAAAACACTGAAGGTTGTAAGCAGGGTTAGTGGTGGTGGTGGTATGCTTTTGATGACTGAACCAACTTCCCTACAATATTGTTGCTGGGCATTTAAATTCTTGCAAGCAGCTAACTAAAGTTATCTTGCCTAACTCTCTGAACACCCCTTTTTTTATTCGCAAGTTTCACCTTGTATCTCTTTCAGTAAAAATCAGAATTTATGCTTGTGAAGAGAAAAATATCAGGAGAGGACTTATAAACTACTTAATAATAATAATCATAATTTGATTTATTCCAGAAACAGTAGTAGTGGTACAGTGTGGAATTTTAAGCACATATCAACAATATTTGCATCTAATTTTATCAAACATTTAAAAGGAGTATTTCAAAAAAATAAATATGAAGACAACAACAGCAAAAAAACACAAAATAATAAAAAAAAGCGAAAAAATACCAAGAAGTAGAAAGGAAAATAAACAGCATATAATAATATCTTAATATTGGGTAGTGGAAGCTACGATATGATTATCCATGGTGACAGTAAAGCTATAGTCTTACAAGAAGTTATGAAAAGATATTTAAGAATGTTTATCGCCAAGATGATCAGTTAATTTGGTTGAAACAACACTAAACAATCATAAAATAACATTTCAGGGTTGTTGTTTTGTTTTTTATTGTCAGGTCTAATGCAGTGTTAGTAGTGGTAGTGTGAGTAATCCTGAATAATGCAAAAGTCTTTTTAAGGTGGTGATAATGGCGTTCACAACCAATGATTGACACTTAGTATTGCCGAGATAAAATTAAATTAAATTAAGAAAACAACCACAAAAACTAATAATTACATGACGGTTAATCACAGGACAATTTTGTAATACTCATAGTGCTAATATAGTCGGAACCAGTAGATACACAAACGAAGGAATACAGTAAAGTACTAAAAAGTAAGGCAATGTTAATGATTTAGGTAGCTAAGTATGTTTAAGAAGGAGTTTACTATAGAATACAAAATAAAAGAGAAATAAAAGAGCCTAAAATTATGTTATTAATAACAAAGCAATACATAGGTTTCGAGCTTAACATTGTCTCTGTCGCTTAGAACACGGGCCAAATATGTTGTCGTTGAGTTCCTGTACTTGGTTGTACGAGCATAGATTATTTTATACTGATTTCTGGTTCTACTTGATGAGATACAAGGCGAGAGTTGGGAATAGAGGGGGTGTTGTGGGTCTGAGAGTATGGTATTAGACCACTTTTCGCATGTATTCAGATGCCTTTCAACTAATGCAGTGACAAACTGACTGAGTTTTACACCACTAGTCCTACTAACTACCTTCAACATCCTTCTCAGGATGGTATAGTCCTTTTTCAGTAACCCAGGAAAGACTAACGGTTGGGGAGCAGTAAAGTAGAATAGGTAAGATACAAGAGTTGACAAATTGTGAAAGTAGAGGTTGGGTGATTCCAGATTGTCTAAGTAAATAAACAGTGAATTATGAGAGCAGTTAATATTAACATTTTTTGTTAATTCATTACATTCTATAGCTTTCAGTTTCTTTTTGCTTCTATTGTTTCTACCATATTGTGTATTTATAAATTTATAAAAGGAGCTAAATTGTTGAACTTATGTACAAACTCTGAAAATTCCATTCTGTCTATTTATTTTTGTTTGGAACAAAGTGATAAGGTTATTATTGTTGTAATTATTGTTATTATTAATATTATTTTAGAACTCTAGTCAGCTACTAGTGATGAAACATTGTGCCAATTAGTGTCTCACATACTAGTGTGGAAACACTAATCAAAAGTGAAAATTCTTCAATCTCAGAGTTGTCTTTTTCTTCCGAAAAAGTTATTTTCTCCTAGCGATGACTACAGATCATGCATCTTTGGAAGTCCGTTTGATTCTAATTTATAATTCTTTAGAAATATAAACAACGTTTAAGTACTTATGTGACAGGTCTTTCTGAGAATCTTCAAGTGACGAAACTGAGTAAGTTATCATTTAATTATGGCTGTAGAATTCACTGATAACGCGGTCTTATTATTATGAAGGAGCGTTATTGTGGTATCGGTTGAGTAAACTTGACTGGAATGCTACTCCAGACACAACAATCTGACCAACTGATCACACACTGTGAGATAAACACAAAAAGGTGAACAGGGAAGAACGACGATTGTGGATGACAATATTTATTAGACAAAACACACATGGTATATCATGTTTTCCAGAACCTCAGGAATTAAAAACTGTCCAATCAGTTTAGCATTGTTAGTGAATGGATAAATTGTAACTTCATGGCTAACAGACAAGCTTGTCTGTCCTAATATCTCCCCGTTTTTTATTAGTTCTGTATTAGCCGATCTCTGGAAGATACCTTCTTGGTTTATGTACTCTATGTTTATGATAGTCCTGAATCTCGATAGAGAAAGAAAGACTAGATTTGACGTCACCGTCATTCTACTTCACAGGTTCTCATCAGCTAACTGTAAACAACCTGAAATTACAATGGTTATAAGTAGTAACATTTCATACTTCAATGTTTGAAAGGTGATAGTGAAAACATTCTAAGATGAACACGCATCCGGAATATAAGTATAAGCTTAAAAGGAAGCAGATATCTAAAAAGTGCAATTACCAGACACCTACTCTACTCTGTGGATACGGATCATTTTGTCGAGATTTCCGAGATCCTTCGAAATATTAAACATACAAAGGACAGAAAATCTACTTCGATCTACTACTGCTGAAGCAATTGCAATCAAACGTCTCAGATCAAAGTTATGCACACAGAAAGACAGAGTGTGTAGTCAATCTCTCACTCCCTTGGTAACCACCGTATCACTTTCATTATACTGATTAGTCATACACACTAGTGAGCTCAGCTCACTGTCTTCTCTCAACCCCTCCCTTTTTCTTTCATAGTGTGATAGTATATAAATTGTTGGTGACTTCAACTAAAAATTGTAATACTTATGTTCCGGATGCGTGTTCATCTTATCATGTTTTCACTATCACCTTTCAAACATTGAAGTATGAAATGTTATTATTTATTTTCATTGTAATTTCAGGTAGTTTGCAGTTAGCTGATGAGAACCTGTGAGATAGAATGACGATGACATCATTTTATATTGGAAAATTTGATCTTTATTTCTCTATCGAAATTTATCAAGGGAATCAAATGTATGAATTTCTGAATCTGATAGTTTTGAGCTCATTCTCTCTGAACGTTGTAGATGTAAAATAATGAAGTCGGTAAAACTAAGCCAAATCGAATGTTTTTCATGAGCTTTGTATATATTTAGTGGCTGTTTAACAGATTTCTGCATACGTGAGTGTAGACTGGATCGCTATTGATGTATCTACATTACAGTTATTTTGTTTTCTGGTAGAGGGTATTTATACCTTCTTCAGATCATAAATTCATGAATGTTGACTAATTCAACTGCTGAAAGAGGAGCTAACTGCTGATATTTATTGATTTTATCATGACTATTTTAGAAGTTGTCACTTTTTAAGGTACACAAACTAATTGTGTAGTATGCACATATTATCTTACAACCTATAAAATGTATTTATTTTTGACGTGAACTAGAAAAGAAGAGTTAGTGGGTTGTCCGAAAAAGTGAAAAATATTTCAGTATTGATATTGACACGCTGTGATGTGGGATTTTCTGAAAAGAGATCAAGCATGAACAATCGAAGGTAACATGGTGCCTCATTAATTGGTGTAGTTGCTTCAATGAACACGCTCAGCTCAGCTCAACTGGTGAAGACTGGCAATCAATATTGATTGAATGATGGACGATTAAGCTGTAGGGTACAAGTGGCTCTATTGCATATCTGCACTAATCTTAGCATCTTAACCCGTTGCTACGGTAGTTAAATGACAAATTATATTTTTCTATGCTTTGCAAATGAAATTTTATATTGAAAACTTTATTATTTTTTTTCTGGAGTACAAATTATCGGTGGCACTTTATATTCTTGAACTACTTTTTACATTTTGTTGTACTTTTATCAGAAAATTTTGCTTGATACTGAGGGATATTTGCTCAGGGTAATGGATCATAGGACGCAGTAAGGTGGAAGGTTTTCAAGGAAATTATTGAATTTTCATGAAATTATGTTGGTACATTTTGGCCTATTTACTGAAAAGTGCTAATCCTCATGGAATAAAGGTGGTGCTACTTAACCAATGGGATATGACATATAATCGTCCAGATGATTCGTATTAAAAGCTTTCCTGAAGAGAACCTGATTTCCATGTTCCCTACTACCTAGACACTGATATCAGCTGAGAACTGATATGTGTCCACAGTCTGTCTCGTTTATCTGTCGGCCATATGTTGTCACATGTAGGGCGTCAACAATTCAGAATCTAGCATGCTCTTAACTCTCAGTATTCAAGTCTTCTGACTTGATCAATATATGTCACATATTTTCAAGTATTCATTTTGTAGAGATTTTGTTTGATTGCTTGGAGGATTTCATCATGAACTGACATCAGTTAGAGAATCACTGGTAAACCTGGGAGCAATGGACAGCTAATTCGTCCTAGTCTGGGACTCTTCAGCAGTACGCACCCACCACAACTGGGTTCGAATCCAGGACCTTCTCGTTAAAAGGCGGGCTCGTAGGCCACTGAGATCTGATCCAATGGCCCATGAATTCTAACCAGTAGCTTACAGCAGGTTGAAGATGAGGCAGTAACTCGTCGAAGAAGACATTGCGAAATGGTCGCGCTATGTCGTGAATTTGCAGAGGTTAGAATTCATGAACTAGCCTTTGCATTGGGTCCCAGTGGCTCATTGGTCTGCGAGCTCGCCTTGTAACCGGAAGGTCCAGGGTTCGGACCCCGGTGGGTGGGTGCTGCTGAAGAGTTTAAAACTAGGATAGAACAGCTGTCTAGTACTCCCTGTAGGTTTTCCAGTGGTTCTCTAACTGATGTCAGTTTTCATGATGCAATCCTCCATCCAATATATCACATATTCTTGTGCTCTTGGTCACCTTGTTTCCTACTTTTTTTTGGAAATACACGTTTACCAGCTTACTGTGTGTGTGTGAGTCATCT
Organism: Trichobilharzia szidati; assembly: GCA_944472155.2. Classification (NCBI taxonomy): domain Eukaryota; kingdom Metazoa; phylum Platyhelminthes; class Trematoda; order Strigeidida; family Schistosomatidae; genus Trichobilharzia; species Trichobilharzia szidati. Next base: position 16,857,524 of record OX235273.1, on the reverse strand, counting down.
AGGTTTTACTGGTGTTCGGGTTGGCGAATAATCAATCGACTAGGAAATTATCAGGTGTTCATTGTCGTCAGTTAACATTCGTTTTCACACTTGGTTACATGATAATCAGAACACATGTGAATTCATTGCTCTAATCTCCTTATTAATGAAGGAATTTCTGAATTCTTTGAATTTCTAGTCCAGTAAAAGACAGCCTTGGTTTCTATTAGCTTACGATATTTTATGTCTCCCTGAATGAGTACTACTTTTAGATTGCGCACATTTCATTGAAGGCACAGAAACTATCTCTTGACATTTATTCATATTTGAGTTATCTCTTATGGAATTTGAGATGTGTTCACTATTCGCTTAAGAAGACTTGGGCCTATGTATATTAAATTGGTCTCAAGTTCGAACCCTACTCGGCCTATTTCTGCCTTCGTAGTATGATTAGTCCATACATATGTGGTTCATATTACTTGTTATTTGAAACACGTCTTCCGGATAACTGATAATATTAGCTAGGCAAAGTGGTATGTTGTTCGAATACGGAAATATTTAAATCCCATTCTGCCAATAGTAGTTAAGAGAAAAGAAAACCGTATGACTGACTGACTAATGTGGATTTCCTATTGGCTTATTTGACTGCAGATGATAGATATGATGGTAGTGGTGAATTTCACTGACATTATGGCCACTATTTGTCAAGATTAGTAAATTTAAACAAAAATAAAATAAATAGTATGAAAAATGAAGACTGAGCAAAGAATATTCTTTTCGTTAACCTCTTTGTTTGACCTTGCAGTCATATTTAGAGAATAATCGATATTCACAATACTGAAATCTTTTAAATAATAATGCGTGTCTGTGATCAATACGATCAATTAAACTTTAAACGCATCCGTAATTGGTGTTAGTTAATATCGCATGAGAATGTAATACTAAATTGTGAATATTAGATAGCATTATGAAGATGCATACGACAATTAAAAATAGTTAAAACAATAATGATAGATTGTAAAAGGCTTAGAAGGAGGAAGGCGAAAACTTGTTAGATTATTCCATTTAAATTAAATAATGACCATGATAGGTAATGAATACGTTTGAACAAACATCTTCTGAACGCATAGATTAGACTTCTTCAATGGGCAGTCCCACTGTAACAACAGAAGGCAAGACACTGAAGCCAAAGTAAAGTTTTTCATTAATCAAACCGCTCTTTATATATATCTACAGTTTGCATTCGTCAACCAACCACTGAGTGTGTGTGATTTCGGTTTACATCAAACGACAAGAAATAGAATGTTCAAATATACATAGTTATCTGTTGCCAATGCAATAATGAACTGTGGGAATAAAATTCCTACTCTAACATCACATAGAATGTTCAAATAGATATGTCGCATTGTGTTATTAATGCCGAATTGAACTGTGGGAACATGTGATAGTAAAATTCCACACCACGACTTCAGCTATATAGAAAAGACGAACTCGTAGGGGGGGGGGAATTGAAATTAGCCGGTGGGATACGGCAGAAAACTTTAAAAGTCTCGTTAACACTGTCTTTGTGTTCAGTATCTGCAAGATGAACTAAAATAGATCTGCTATGAATACACCTTGTCTGTCCCATGCTTAACTACGCAGGATGATGTTCAGAAATGCAACGGTGAACATGCCTGATTGTACACCCAATGTAACTGACTCCACAGGATCAGTCAGACTGATAGATATACACATAGGAGGTGAAATTAGCTAGTTTGTTCTTCATTCCCAAATGTAAAATTAGAGTGGTTGTGAAGAGAAAGTGTACCTCTTCTACACCGAAAAATGTTGACCGACTTCATGTAAAAACGCCGTCTAAATACCTGTAACCACAGAGCATACTAAAACAGTATATGAAAGAGGAGAGGTGATTCACTGATGGATTGCGATCCATTCATACAAGATAGTAAAGATTTTAATTATGCTCTAAACACAATACGATCGAAAATCCAAAAGAGAAGAGTATACATAAATTGTCATAACAGAGATGAACAGTTACAAAGGAACAGATGACGTCAACAGTACGCTTACTTTACTAAAGATCTTTTTACTCGATTTCTGTAATGGGGGATTTATTCAACAGAGAACTCAAATAGGTAGAAAGTAAGAGCATATATGTGTAAGGACAAAATTCTCAACTCATCCCTTACATATCAAATGATACAAGCAACAGTTTAATTCAGATAGTCACGTCTACGGGGTAAAAAGGCCAGTAACTAGTGGGTCTGATGAATATCCCATTAGAGCGAATTCCCAACTATAAATGTGAATTAATTTAGTGTAAAATACAGCATATTAGTACCAGGGAGACGACTGAAAGGTAGCGGAACAGGTGTGAAGTGAATTCTCGAAAGGTGTCTGCTCCAAAGTGCAGCAGTTCTATGTGCCATACTTCAAGAAAGCGTAGAGAGTAAAGAAATACTAAGGAACTAACTACATGGAGAATGATGAGAATTTAGAACTAGGAGATTACGGAGATTGAATACATCTGCGCCACTGAGAATATCTTCGAGGCATATCACCAACAGTCTGTAGGGCATCAGACAGATAGCCTGCTCCTTCCTAAGTCAGAAACTTCATATATCTATGGGGCATGCTGGTTTGACCAACTCTGACTCTATCCTCCTTTCCAGTGTAATCCTGTCACCTAACTAAAAGTCAACCATGGAGAAGATAGCTGAGCATGAGTAGCACATGTCTTATCCATTTCTATTCATACTCCCCTAGAACCTCATCTGTTTGACTTCCTCTTTTCACCTAGCATCTTACACCTAATCCGAACATTACTAATCAAGTTATACCGCCTAGACAGTGAGATACAACACAGGAAACTCTTGTTAAAGATGACGGCTGGAGCGAATTACTGTTTGGTATACACAAAATTGTGCGATTGTTATTTTTCTCAGGAACTGCATACAGTTAATTTCCCTTATGAATATGAGCAAGGCAAAAACATCAGTTGGAGAGGAATAATAGGACAACATTTAATCTCGTCACTTTTTTTCACCAACCACACACTAAGTATGGGTACAGAGAAATTTTCACATCTCCATGCAGCTCTTGGAAGATGACAAACTGCAAACATCAATTCACTGAGTTTATGTGGAATGGGTAAGAATTAAAGTTCAGCAGTTATTGTCCAATAACCTGTAGACTAGCATACATCGAAACTCCATTCTACAGATCCGGAAGGATATGCTCTATAGAGAATTTAGAAAAAGTGTTCATTGTTGGAAATTCACTTACAACTACTAAAGGTCTGAAGATGAAAGACGCAAAAGAAATCACAGTGATGATGAAGGCTGAATTCATCACACAACTCGATATTGCAGGTGATGATATCTGAGTAGTCAACATATGATGAAGAAGTTCCTTAACTAGGAGCTCTTCCGCAGCCAGTTAAGTATCGGCTTATCGAACAACGCAATGTTTTGTACAGTCAAAGGTCGACTAGTAAGTACCCTTCTCAGGTTAACTCTGATTGTGTGTATTGATTTACGTATATCGGAGATAGCAGTTGCATAAGAGAAGATACCTTAGATTCTTGCATTTCAAGCGAACAAATGGTTTCAAGTGCTATCATGAGGCAACTTGTTATTACTCGTTATTATATGGATATCCTGAAATCCTTTAAGATAATCAGGAGACAGTTCTTCAAAGTTCTCTGGATCATTTGCTATCGAATGATTGAAACTTGATTTTTGTTTATAAGGAAAAAGTTAGTCAATCAGTCAATCGCCGAAATTCGCCGAAAAGAGTCTCTTCGCTCGCTGAACGTCTTCTCCTTTTTCATAATCAGTTAATCGTTGTACAAGTAAGTTGATTTCCTAACTCGACGGTTTATTTAAGTACTTACATAATCTTCTGCTCTAGACTCTTTCTTCTTCTTCCTATATTATAATTTGTTTTGTTTTGTTCCAGAGTCTGTTATCACAGCTGAACTCACCATAATTACTGTGCAACTCACTAATCAGCTGTCACCGATTTATCCAACTGTAGTTATCTTGAGAATTTTTTCCAAAGTATCCAGACCCTTTTAATCAGCTTGAGCCTTCTGCGTATACGATACACAAGTAAAACTTCTGAATAGACCTTGTTTTTTACAAGTTAGACCACTGATTGATATCAGTTGGAGAACCCCGTTGAAAACAAGTAGGGATTACTGGACAGCTGTTTCCTCCGTCCTAGTTTGGGACTCATCAGCAGTACGCATCCACTGCCAGGGTTCGAACTCAGGACCTTCCAATTACAAGAGACTTTGATATCTCTATATAAAATAGGGAAATTATGTACACCTTATCTCTAAATCGTTATTTGCACAGATCTTCCGTGGTGTTGTGCTACTTCTGCCCTTCCTTCGTATTGTGTTTCTTTGTCTTCTTTCCGTTTCTTTCATGTTTTGCTGCAATGCTGAATCATTTCCTCTCTTTGATGTCAAATCCATCTCACCACCATTTGATATTCTTGTGCCGACGAACGCCTGTTTATATACTACTGATGAATCTTATCAGTAGCACACACTACTGTCGAAAAAGTGTTCAACAAGCATTCTTAACTAGATACATTAAAAAAGCCTCATTGTCATCTTAATAGACTTCAATGTTAAAAGCAAAAACAAATCATGTATTGACATATTGTCATAAATTCACAGGACTCAATGTTATACACAAAACTCTGATAGTAAACGACTACAAAAAGAGTTTGAAGTCATTTGTTGTAGGCCTATTGTGACAAAGAATGGAGCCCAAATTACTAACTGATTCACTAAACACATACTTTGAGGTATTTGCATGGATGACCTACACATGGTGTTAGCACCTCTCTGACACAGAAACCAGTTTAAAACACTGAATAGAATTATGAGCAATATTCAAGAGCCTGCAGAACACATTATCACTATCCACACAGCTACATGCCTAACTTATTTCAGAATATACTAAAATTACGTGACTCTGTCTTCTTATTCTCTGCTGTACACTATTATCTCAACTCTCCCCTTTAACTGTTACAAAGCTATACAAAAGTATTTTCCATAATTACATAAGATATCGATCGGTGGAGTGAAAAATTTTGGTGCTGAAAATTACCTACATTGTAGTCTTAAAGTACTGCTGGCAAGTAAAAGATACTTTAAATTTCACCGTATATGTTAGATTTGGCTTCAGTGTGCAGAAGAGTTAAAAGAACGCCTTTTAAATGTGCTTAATCCTCGTATTCCATGTGTCGTTGTCCACGCACTAACAAGGTATATTAAAGTATAACTACATCACCCACTCACTCCAATCGACAAATACAGCCTTCTATGCTTGTTAGAGAATCACACAACACTTTACTTTACTTCACTCTGCTGACCTAATTCTGGGATCTTTACATTTTACACATTTTGATTCTAACTGCAATAAATTTCACTCTTCATACTGCAACTCCTTAATAAGCACCACTTAGATGGATAAACCTTGTTAATCTAAGCATTCTCAGATTGTCGACTCAACTGAACACTGTTAGTTAGCTAATCTAGCATCGGTGGTTCACCGGTAGGATGCTGACCAACCATGCACGTGGACCGGTATTCAATACTAGGTTGACGCACTCCAAAACCTCACATGGCCGGCAGTAATCCCAGTAAAGAGGAAAGGTTTGGCGTTAGGCTAGAAACTCCTCCACGAAAAAATAGAATGACACCACTGTTACAGGAACTTCAAGTCTCTAGACTTGAAGCCCTATGTTCCACTGCAAACACATAAGGAATACAAATAGTTAACTTATCTGAGTGATATACAGCAACCTAGGTGCAAAAGGTTGCTTCCATGAGACAGCTGAATACTAACCCATCATAAGTCTTACTGACAGGCTGTAGTAAACTCTTCTTTCACAGAAACTACACACTACCAGTCAGTTCATGGGTTTATCAACAATAAAGAAGCACCTATTTATCGAATTCAGTAGTATGTCAAAGACCACAATGAAAAGTGGAGTTAGTTGTAGGCAAATGTTGAAAATTTCACAACGTATTATCAGTAGTGTTTTGAAATGAAGCGAATCATCACTATGATTATTATTATCATGACACAAGATATATAGATGAATTGAACACTTTTGGTGCCGGAAAGTATCCACTTTCTGGTCTCAAGGTACTCTACCGGCAATTGACACATAGATAAAAGGTCACTGTATGCTGGATTTTGATTCAGTGTACCAAAAATTTTAAAGAAGTCTTTCTGAATGTGCACAGACTTCCTATGTCCACTATCAACACCCTGGCTGGACTAGTTTCAACATAGAACTTTGCACCGAAGTGCACCAGTTCGAGTTGCCACGTTCCAAATAGCACACAAAGGTAGACAAGAAGATGAGTGAAGAGAATCAATCGAGTTTTGACAAGTACAAGAGTGAAACAGAATGAGTAATGGTAGAAAGGAATATGAAAGATTACAGAGACTGAATACATCTGCGTAAGCCATTGACAACAATTTTGAGCCATGTCACCTATTGTCTCCAGTCATTGATTCTTAGAGTCCCGAGGACCCCAACCCGGAAGTCTGCATCTCCCTACGTGACTTAGTTTAACTGTCAGGGATTTCATGGATTGATGAGGCCATGTTTTTGTTTGGCCACCACTTACTCTTTTCCAACCTGCACCTAGATCAGCTAGTAATGCCCGTCCGTTGGGGGAGGCGATGGTTAGGCATGTGCAGCACGCGACCTAGCCATCTGAATCTATGTAACTTTATAGCCTCTTCGATTGATTTTCACTCTTTGCCCAACACTCTACACCTAACATCAACATTACTAACCTTATTATGCCAGCTAACGCGAGAAAGAGATCGTAGACATGTATAATCAAAGATAGTCAACCTTTTCATGTCTTCAACTCGTATTGGCGATGTTTCAGAGAGCCATAGAGAAGGACGGAGCGAACTGCTGAGCAGTACACACACGTCCCTTGGTTGATAGCCGGATGTCACGCCTATTAATTTAAACAATCCTGGATTGTCAACTCAATTGAATAGTCTTAGTTAACAAACCTAAGTGGCATACAGCAGTGAACTTGCAATATTCGTATTCTCTTCTTTGTTCCTATGTGTATCCTGAATAAAACTCAATTATCAAACTATTTATATTATTATATAGCTTCTTTTTTTAAAACTGTTTATGATAACTCATCATCTTTGTTACTACCCTAATTTCATTAGCACCAAATTTTCTTTACTGATTTTGTATTATGTAACTCCAACAACCAATCTTCACCTGTTTAGTTAAAATAACCATAACCAATTGTATTTTTGTTTGACAAACTTAATGTACACATATATACAAAATAAACGTATATATTTGCCATTGTACAGCTATAAAAATGAATTCGCCGAAAAGAGACTCTTCTCTGAACTACTGGTCTTGCAATATGCCACTTCCGAAAGACAGATGATGAATATTAGCCTATCATAAGTCTTCCCGACAGGCTGAAGTAGGTACTGCTTTCACAGAATCTACACATTACAAGTCAGCTAACGGGTTAATCAACAATAAAGAAGCACCAATCTATCGAATGCAGTAGTATGTCGAGGACCACAATGTCCACACGAGGTAGTTGTGGAAGCGCGTGGTGTTCTGAACCCTTTGAACACCGACCATGGGGTTATTTACTATCATCAAACCACCAGCTATGATATACAATCAGCTAAGAGCAAATCAACCTTCATCACAAATACTGAACAGTCCTTCCCGCCTGCCACACGACCACCACCACAGCTGTTTCTTAAATGAAACCGATTACTTCCCGCCCCTAGCATGTAGTATCTCTCCATACTGTCAACTGAAGTGAATATCACTCAAATAAGATAATCTATGAATGCTTTATTAACACAGTAGTATAATAAATATCATAACAAAATATCATAATAATAATAGTAATAGTAATAATAATGGTATAAAGGCAACAATAGAAAAATAATATTAAACCGGATGAATAATAATGATAATAATAATGGTCATTATTAATATTGTGATTATTATTATCGTATTAATACAACATAATCTAATAGTCTTATTATTCTTAAAATGGAATTCAATAGAAAAGGGATGAGAACGTGATAAACAATAAATAAAAATAGTAATAGTAATAAAAATAACAATAATAATATTATTATATAACTCTAAATTCCTCAAGAGACTTAATGAAAGGGATAAAACCCTTGAAAACACACATAGCAGTAATGATAATAACAATGATAATAATAACAATAATAATAATAATCATGATAAACCTCAAAGGGATTAGAAAACGAACGTTTTAGAATTTTCTTCAATTGACTACTCCTCCCGTCAACCTGATGCGAATCTCTCCGAAGGCTACATTTTGTGAAAAAGTGATTCGGCGCTTCTTCGCTAGTTCTGAAAAGATAAAAGAATAGGCGAGATAATAAGGAGAGATTAGTGACTTGCACAAAATCATACTCAACAATTCCTTAACAATAATTCATAAATGAAAACAGCTGAACATGCAGTTCAGCTAAGAGACTGTTTGCAGCAAATACAGCAAATTCTATCTTTCGCTGTACAAACTATTTTTTTCATGAAAGAGTATAGCGACAAAAAATGAAGAGTTGTCATAATCAAAGTTGTTGCTATTAGTCATTGCATGAGTGGAGTAGAATTGAGTAAGTTTCATTATAAGAAGATGAATAATTCAATGAATCACCTGCAATCAGGATGAAGATTGTTGAAAAGAAGGAGAATATGAAGCTGTGCAAGAGTTCTAGAGAAGTACAAGAGTTAGAGAACCACTGGAAAACCAGCACTGGGAGTACTGCCAGACAGCTGTTTCCTCCGTCCTAGTTTTGGACTCCCCAGGAGTAGTACGCACCCACCACAACTGAATTCCAATCCAGGACCTTCTGGTTACAAGGCTAGATCGTAGACCATTGAGCCACTGTGGCCTGATTTAATAGCTAGTCCATGAATTCTAACTTCCACCAATTCACGACATAGAACAACCATTCGCAATGTCTTCTTCGATGAGTTACTGCCTCATCATCAACCTGCTGTCCACTACTCTCTGCAGGTTTTCCAGTGGTTCTCTAACTCAGGTGAGCTCATGATGAAATCCTTCATCCAATCAAACAAGATCACTACAAGACCAATACTTGAAAATACAAGAGTTATAAGGAGTTAGAACAACAAACAAATAAAAGTCTAGTTAATAGGAGACAACACGTTTGTTACCATGATAAGAAAAGTGGCATGGCTCCAATTTCCTTAAGTCTGAATGGTTTTGACTTCAGTAATGCAAAGGAGATGATAACGTATTTCCCATAGCAGGTTGTTCTTCACTTTATCGATTACTTTGAAGTATAAGTTTGTTTAGGTGGAATGACGATTGCAGAAAAGGTGCTCAATTATCACACACTCCTTATAACGAGCCATTACTGCTTCTCTGCAACCATTTCGGATAGAATTCTTCAACACTTTTCGACAGGCTACGTGTTGAATGAGACAGGTGAACTGATATGTGCACATAAAAGTGGTCGGATGCGAGGTCTTATCATTTAGGCTTCTACAGACTGACAGACGACTGGAGAACACTACCCTTAGTGTTTTCGCAAAGAATGTTTTTCTCAAAGATGCTAAAATGCTTTCCTTAAGGATGTCGCAGGCTGATTCTTCTTTGAAATCCAGGTTCATGTAAGATTTGATATGCTTGTCAATAAATCTTTGTAGGTATGCATCCATTTTGGATGAAGATTTCTTCCAAAGGATCTTGTTCCGATTCTACGGCATCAGGACTACAGATGCATTGAATTCGAGGGATTCGATTGAATATCGTTTCTGATTTTACAGCTAGGGAAAATCAATTCGCCAGCAAGTTCCCATTCGCTGAACGCGTTTTATTTTCGCACTCAACTAACACACAATCATTAGGATGTCTGCAATAGATAATTTGAAGTGATAGAGTGGAAGATCATGATCGGCCTCAAATTGGGAAATCTGTGGGATTAACTACCATTAACCAACCACTGCAACTTAAGACTACGCATACAGAATCGATTAAATTAATTTTTCCGTCAACTAATAAAGCAACGGATTCAATACTAATACCAGAAAAAAGGTGTACAAAGCATATCAAGTTTAATTACAAACTGGCTTCAGCTGGTTCAAGAACCATTGAAAACCATTGAGTACTAGGCAGCTGTTTTGCTCCAGTTTGGGACTCCTCAAAAGCGTGCAGTCATGATCCCATTAAGGATTGGAGCCGGGACTTTCCGATCATGAGGTCTAGCTTGTTGATTATTCAGTCAATTATTCCGGAATTCAGTCACCCGTGAATTCTAACTTTTGTCAGTTCGCGATATGTAGCGTGACCATCAGCCAATGAGACTGAATCAAGGTTACCAGCCTGCTGACCATGCAGCCACCAAGACGGAATCCAACGAATCATAAATGGTGGAACTGCTTGTCAATGTCATCGGCGAGTATCCGTCCTCACAGTCAATTCGATGGACACCACAAGTCACAGATTCATCCTAGAACTTCAGGAGACTTCATCCTGTCACTGGTCAGCATTACATGAATTTCGAAGGTCTGAACTACAGTACACATAACTAAGTGCTTGCTCACCGAATTGTTCAAATTATGTTCCGCCAGTGCATTACAAGTGTCAGATGAATTGTCTCTTTGGTTTCTCCTCCTCATACTCATGAATCTATTTGGATTTTCATGTGTCTGTGAATGAGCTACACATTGATTGTGTGAGGGTTTCCCGAATCCATGAATATTCATGGTTGTTAGCTTGAATATCAGTGAACCAAAAGCTCCAAAAAGTAGTACTGAATACTAAACGCGTTGTAATCCATGTGGAAAGCTTATTTGAATTCCATTTTATTCAGTCGTCTGTAAGTACAACATCTAGGTGTACAGTAATCACTTAGCACAAACATTGACTGTGATCGACACTGTCACTACAATTCCTCAGATAATGAATGTATTTCAGAGAATATTTCTGCCTAATGGTTTCACTGATTGACTGACTGTCTGACTGGCTAGTAAGTGTGGGCAAGAGAAATTTAGATGAAGATGTTAGGATGTTTTTTGTCTGATGGCAAATAGTACTTCAATCCACTGTAGGCATTTATTCCTGTCTGGGACACATCATCTGGATGTACCTGTCTCACCACCACTCACTGGGGGCTTGTAGGTAGATTTGCATGATGATTCCTACTTCGAACGAAATGAGCATCTTGGATCTGACTGCTAGTCACAAGCAACAAAAAATAAAATCATGCTGATCTCCAGCAATCGTTGCCAGTTCCTTATTACGAGCCGATATCTGAACACAGAATGAGCATTTTGATTGAACATAATACAAATCAGAGGGAATATGCAAATAAACTTCAACAATAAGATATTTAGAACCTGGAAAACGATAAGGAATAGATACACCTACGCTATTTTTCAAGGTTTTCATTCATGTCACTAACACTCTGCTGCAACCCTTGATTCTTAGAATCTCCAGGATGTCAACCGGATGAATGGACAACATGCATGTACCCAAAGGGGATCCAACCTACAATCCGACCTGATGGATTGGTTCCAAGTGTTAGTCTGATCATCGAAAATTCTGTCTCAACTGAATTCTACTTTATCTAACGAATCTAGGCCACTTGAATCGGTGGATATCCACAGTTACACCGCTTAACACAGATGTTGCCTGTCGTATGAAGTGAAGCGTCAGAAATTCCCTGGTAAGTTTGGATTTATGAAGCGGCTAATTGATTTTTCCTTCGGTCATTGAGATATACATGCCTGACTACCAACCATATGAGGGCATCAGATATCCACCGGTAAGCGTATGAAATAGTGGTCGAAATTGGAGTGAAATAACGTTCAAGTCATCAGAGACTACTGCAGTCAAAAAAGCACATGGATCCCTATACATGAAGACATAGAGACCCTATAAACCAGTTGAATACGTAAGCACACTCCTCCGTATTGGTAGTAACAGTGTGATATCTAATTACCCTTTCCTCATCCCCCCCAGTTATTCAGAGGACAAAGTTGGACAGATACTATGCGCCTTTTGAAGTTGTCGATATTTTGAACTTACACAGGAATAACTACTAGCCGGTGAAGGCTACACAACACAATCACTACTTACCTAACAATGTTAGAAACACAAATGCTGCCTCTTTTTTGCTACTCACACCTGGTGGACAAAGTTCTTCAATGCTGACTGATTCACAATCGGGTGATGTTAGTCGATCTCGAAGATACCTAAATATTTGCAAAGGAAGAACAAATTAAGTAAAGTATAGAAAAGTTTTATGAACAGGTGATCTGATTGAGTAATAGCACAAAGACTGAAATGCAATAGGATAGGTGCACCGATGCTGGGACTTAAACCCACTGCTGTCGAATGCCTCTTGTTGACGCCAACAGCTTTCTACCATAGCTGCCTGTTTCCTCAGCCTGCTCTACTTGGACGAGCAAGCACAATGGCGTGAGCTGCAAAAGTATATTTCACCACCACATCAAAAAGAACTTTGGGGAATTACATTTTATAAACATGTGCAAGGGAGATCGATACAACAAAGACTATGTAACATGAGATACTTATTTGTCGAAAATCACTCACTGTATGTGACTTTCTTTTTGAATTCTTTTGAATTCCTAGTGGAATATAGGACTGGGCTTCAGACACTGAAGTTTTATTAGGGGTGAACTTGTTTCTAATCTAGCCACATGCCGAACCTTCCTCAATTTCTGAGCTTAGCAGTCAGTGCCTTACTAAGCTAGGCGTGGTTTATGAGTGCGCTGGTCGGGAATCAAACTCGGGTCTACACATGATGTGCAGAATTATATTTTCATATTCCCGTGACACTATCTACGCCTGTCGCGTGGAAGGCCAGGGATTGATTCCCGGTTGAGGAGCTGGCTGGTGCGTCGGTGGCACAGCGGTGGAATGCTCGCCAACCACGTCTCATGTGGTTCGGGGTTCGATCCCCGGCCACTGAAGAACTCTTTTACCTCGCTTAGTCAGTAATAAGACTGGTAAAGAGGGAAAGCTGGTCATGAGGCTAGCTAGCAACCCTATCTCGTAATAATTAGCACCAAAGCTGCTGAGACTTCAAAGCTCTCACTTCAAGCCCCATGTTCCACTGAGAACGTTAAGGAATAAAAAAATAATAAAAACAAGTTCCCGAAAAGGTTCTTCAGCAGAAAAGGTAGAGAATCTTAGTTCGGAAACACAATAGTCAACATTCCTTGGATGGGGAAGAAAAATTTCGCTCAAATTCAAATTCCCATCTAAGATACATTAATCAATCAATTAATTAATTAATAAGCAATTATTCAACCTGACATGAGTTTATAGGTCATCCTGTTTGAATGAGCCAGACGAAATCTGAATCAGTGATGCTATATGCTACTCAATGATCTAAATGAGTAGTTGGATGGATGCCACACTGCTGTCACCCTCGACCATAAACAAGTGGAACGACTGCCCAGTATTTCGATAACTCCAATCTGGATACAAAGTACTACTGGTCAGTATGAGTAATTTCCATTTATTCATTTCAGTTAGTCGGCGGTGTATATACAACAGGATGCATTTATGCTTGCTTTCTTGGTTGTCACTGTAGCGTGAATTATTGCACTTACTGAAGAGGAAATTGTTCTAATATATCTATCACCTTATGCTGTATAAACTCTAACCACGAGTTGGATCTAAGTTAAACACCTTTTGTTAATTCTTTTCTACAGACGTTAGTGATATCACAGACGGAGAATAACCAGATAACCAGAATAACCAAATATCTTCCAGTGGTTCCCCGGTTGAAAATCGGCGAAAAAGGGGAAGCGTTTTGATTCGACACCAGCTAGTGTCGTTTATCTACTCCTTTGTTTACTGCAGCATGAATTCGTTCAGTCAAGTTTGTCATATGGCCACCATGCTACTAAGTGGCTCACCATCATTATGTACTCATCACTGTTTTTATTAAATGGTAGGAGGCAATTATCAGGAAGCCTTGGACCTAGGTTTCGTACTTGTTGGCTCTAGTTACATTGCAACCTTCACTGGTGGTAGGATTTAGTTTGCAATAAAAATATGACTAAACACATGACACTCGTTGGTGTGCAATCAAAGTATACAATACAGTTCTACAGGAGGCCAATCGTGAGCCCGAAAAGCTCTCTGGTAACGTCTCTGACTGCAGCAATTAGTGACACGGGTTCGAATCTCAGAAGGAATATGAGTGCCCTCAAGATTGCAGATACGCCTTTCTGACTGGCGAGTGACAACAAGCACTACGCCTACGTGTCCACGGGGGCTTCCTACCGATCGCCTACAACCATCTAAAAAGGAGAAGTGTTAGGACGGTTGATGCATATACCACCGAAATAATGACCTGATTGCACAGCTTTTGATCTATTTATTCTGGAGGATCATCAAGGTTATGCAGTCAATCAGATATTGATTATCTATTTTTATGATTAAAATTTCTATTGATGTGTAAACCATGCTCAGTATTGTGAATAATAAAAGCGATTGTCACAGTGGTGGTTATTGCGGTTAATCCTGACTTCTATGTCTATATCAGTGTGTGAGGGGATATTTTCAAGTGATCACTTCTCCTTAGTGTCGTGTTTAGAGGCGCTCTATTATAATGATTAAAATATGCGTCTTTGAAATCATAAAACAGGAATCAGTCACTCAAGATGAGGCCAGTGTTAAAGATTTCATTAACTCTAGCAATGGAACCTGCATCAACAAACAATATCAAAAGAGCTTGGAGTGTAAAAACGGTTATAGTCTACAGCACCACAATTGGGTGATATTCAAAATTTAAACAAAAAACTAACAAGCATAAGGCGAAGTGACTTACTCCCATATCCGTGATTTTTTATCAAAAGCATGTTCCCTCGCTTTTGGAGGTGAAGAGACAGCAGGGAGAGGAGGAGCAGGAGCTGGAGCAGGGATTTCTGGTTCCTGTGGGAATTCAGCTGATGCAGGCACAGGAGGGATGAATTCTGAAAATATTAACAAACATATTCATCATCATCATCATCACCGTGATTCACAACACCCAAGAATAAAACTTAAAGGAAAAGGAAAACAAAACAGGTTGAGAAAAGCGATCACAGATATTCCGTTTTTATGTATGTGGAATGGTCGACGGATGGTAGGAATTTTGGCTGTTGACTCACTGGTAAGTGCTGGTCGACATTCAACTGTTACATACATAATGTCACACGACATTATTATTATCATTGTTCCCTTGGGTTCCACCTTGAAAATATAGAGCTTTAACAGCATGTCCTCACCTTGTCGTATTGTCTGCTCTCCTCTCTAGCTGGCCCTGAGACTGCCCACAGTCTCTCATCTACTTCTCGCCACACGACCCACTCCTTGTCACCCTAAGACCAACACCCAACTAGCCGTTTCCCATTTGGCTTCCACTCTACAGATGACCTCGTGCAGGATATCACCCGACAGTCTCCTCACAGTGTGCCCAATCCATCTCTAATTTCTCCGAGATATTTGTGATGAGCAATAAGTACTCGCTTGTGTTTTTGTTTCCATAGTTTCTTGTTGCTAATTCTTTCTGGCCACTCGAACTTCGACAGGGAGCCAGCGAAGGCAGCTGTTGATAAAAGTTTAAAGTAGCCTGTTGAAAATGCTTCTCGTGACATGCTGGCCAAGTTTCTGACACACATATTGAAGAACTGACTGACTGATTTGATATTTGTGTTGAAAATCCGAATCTTGTTCTCCATGCTGTCGTCGAGTGCAGGAGATTGCAGGAGAAGTGATTTAAGAGTGATGCAGGTGTATCTTGCCTTCCTAATTCTGGATTTGACACCTTCATCCCTTCCGCCTGTTGTTGTAACAATGTAACAATGAAGGAAGTCACCTCTTCCAAATTTCTCCCATTGATGGTGATTGGTGTTGGTTGGTTATCCTCATCACCTACGTCTTCTGCTTGTCCTCTTGAAGTCACACAGTACTACTCTAAGCTGTAATTTAGCATTAGTTATTGAAATGTTTCAGTTAGCAAGATGCCATACCTATCCAGTGGTTACGTCCTTGCTGGTGTTTTGCTCAGTAATCAGTACCTGAAACACTGATGAAACTCGGCTTAAGTCCTACATAATAAACTGGATAACTTTGTTCAGTCGATTTACTCTGATAAGTATAAATTATTTCGTTTTTTTTTGTGATTCAGTACCATAGAAGTAGTAGGAGAGAAATATTGGCAATGGTATGTATCGATGCACATCCTGTCTGTGAACTGACAGAAATAAGTGAAACAAAAGGTGCATTAACGTTGGATAAACGCACAGCCGTCAAGAAAACTGTGCGAGGTCGGTTTTGGAGTTATATCAGCATGAATATCTTACCATCGGTTATGAAATTTCACAAGATAAGCCATGAAGTACAGTTTGTTTAGTTAATGTTCTCCAAACCTCCAACCCCCTAAAGTGGAGAGGCAGTACAGATGGATTACTGTTCGTCCGAAGGGGAAGTACTTCACTCCTCCTACAGCAGTAATTTTCCCTCATGTCTTCAGCATAGTGTAGACAACTTACACTATTGTGGTGAGAGCTGTCTACTAGCCAAATCGGTAGGCAGCAAATTTACGTCAATGTTTGCGTCCCAAATCTTGGTCATGAGAAAAAAAACAAGAACAAAGACTGACGCAACAACCAATCACAGCAGGCTTTGCGTGGGCGGATGCGATTAGCATATCTATGGCATGACCTTCAAAGAAACGGCCACAAAGAGACGGCAGATTAACTTCCAGTGAGAAACGACCAATCAGAAGACGCTGTTTCTCTGCTAATAATAACGAATATAATGTACATAAAAATCTATAAATATTTGTTGATTTTCTCAATAAACGATGTATTGCCTTGCCCTTGGCTTCTATCGTTACACTATGATCGTAATTTCCCTCAGTCTAACGGTGGCCAGTTTAAATCACAGGGCTACCGGAATTCCTATCCATGGAAGTGCTTAAACTCTTCTTTTGCATTTCTCATTGTTTTAATCATATATTCATATCAGATGACCACTAGATGAACTAGATGGGCGCTTCCTTAATTAACTTCCCACTAAAGGTTGTGCAACATCGTCTTCTTAGTGTTCAATAAACTAAAAAGATGTATTCCCCCATTCGGCTCTCTTACTAGTCAAACTTATACGAAACAGCTGACTCAGTGCTTCTTGTCTTTAAGTTATTTAAGAAATAGTTATAAGTATTATATGGTTAAATACACAAATTTAGAACGTACTTTCATTTTGAAGATGTCGTTCTTCGGTTTAACCACTGAACTTTCAGTCATAGTGATGCTGAATTCCAATGACACTGCATCCATCTTTTTATATTCCTTTACGTTCCCACTGGAACATAGGGCTTCAAGCTGGAGGATTGAAGTTTCGGTGGCAGTGGTCTCTGTTTTCACGGGATTGGGTTGCCAGCCTCATGTCCAAACTCCCCTCTTTGCTGGCCTTACTACTGGCTTAGCGAGGTAAAGGGGTGCATCGACCGGTGATCGAACTCCTAACCACATGAGGCGCGATAGTCGAGCATTCCACCGATGTGCCACCAACGCATCCACTTTAGCCTGAAACAACTCGCTAGGGGTCACTCAACAGTCCCCTTCAATGCAATATCTGTGCCACATAACCTTACGGTGTGCATGAGTGATCTGATTCATGTCTCATCTTAATTACTGAATGATGTTTCATCCACGTTTTGCGTGCGTGTGTGTGTCCACAACTACCCCACTATGTTTCCCTAATCAGTTACGCAATAAATCACAGATCAGGATAAGTACACTTAAACAATAACACAGAAATTTCAGTGAAAGAGGCTACATCCATCTCCGCTTTTAAAAAACACTAACCATTTTCATTCATTTGTATTTGCTCTTCACGTTCCTCCAGTACCGGACCCAGCATTGTTGTCGATTCAAAATGATGTGAGAATGAATTGACCATCATCTGTTGTGGAGTTGATTGTGAAATAGCATTTATGTGCAGTTTTGGATGAGTCCGCGTTGTCACTTGATCAGTAGCCCCACCATCACCATCAGCTGCAACAGCAGCGGTACTTTGTGCAGGATCATTTACGTCTACTAATGACTCACGAACACTAGTTGGCTAAAATAAATAAAAATAATATTGTGCAAAAAACAAAATTCCGACCATGAGAATTAGAGATATAAGAAGAGAAAATGTTATGATATAATAAATAATTTATCAAGTGTTAGTTGATAGGAATTTGATTGCTAACAGGTTTGATCAAGAATCAATATCAGTTAGAGAATCACTGGAAACCAAAGTGAAAGTACTGGACAGCTGTTTTGTCCTGGGCTTGGACTCTTCAGACGTATTTCCCCACCGCCAGGGTTCGAACTTAGGACCTTCCGGTTATAAGGCGAACTCTATACAGAAAGTTACCTGGAGTTATAGCATGAAGTCGCAACCAGTAGGGTTCACCAAGTCTGGTAAGGGAACAGTTAGTCGCCAATGCCATTGACTGGAGGTTGCACAATACATATCATGAATTGGCAGAAGTTTGAATTCAAAGGCCACTGGGTCGGGTCCCAGTGGCTGAATGGTCTAGAAGCACGCCTTGTAAAGGTTAGCTTCTGAGTCTGAACACCAGTGAGTGCATTCCACCAAAGAGCCTCAGACCAGGATAAAACAGACGTTCAGTACTCCCGGGCTTTCCAATGGTTCTCTAACTCATATCAACTCGTGATGAAACTTGTAATCATTGAATTATCTAAAATAAGTTGATACAGAAATGGAATTACATCTCCGGTTTGGCATCTAGTGCATCAGTCCTTCGGTGGTACAGTGCATGTCGAACGCACCACAAGTGGTCCGGGATTCGATCCTGAGTCACCGACGCTCCCCTGAACCACGTTTAGCCGGTAGTATACCGTGTAAGGAGGGAAAGTTGGGCGTGAGGCTAGCAACCCCATCCCGTAAAAAAGAATAACACCACTAATACTAGAACTTTAAAGCTCAAAGCGTGAGGCCTTATGTTCCACTTGAAAAACACAAAGGAACACAATGTGTAAGAAACCTTAGTTTCGACGGCAACAAAGAAACTCGCTGAATACTTGTCAACCAACGAATCATGGGTGTCTGGGAAATTTGCTTTACTTCAGAAAAGATCAGGTATTCAGATAAGAATAGGTAATGGAACTGAAGAGCCTCAAACAGGGAAGAAGAAAGAAGTGGTCTTTTTTGTGCTTCTTTAACTAGTGGCAGTTAATGACGACGAGGACGATATTTACCTTAAATCCGATCGAATTCCTACAATCCAACACCTGAAAACTTCGATCTCTAGCCAACAGTCAAGGATTTTATGAATTTAAAGTGTCATACTTTGGATTAGTCGTCTTCTACCCTAGTCATCTGTCAAGTATCGCTGATTGAGAAGGAAGACAGAAGCTTAAAGTAGATTGGGTATATTCTAGGCACATTATTATTATTCTTGTTCCCTTGGGTTCCCAGTGGAACATAGGGATTCAACTGCACGCCTCCACTTGCTTCTGTCTTCTGCTGTACTTTTCACTTGCATCCATGTTAATCCATACTGTTTCAGTTCCTCTTCACACGATCTCCTCCATGTCACCCTTGGACGTCCCACTCGCCGCTTCCCTTTCGGGTTCTACTCGAGGGCCTGACGCGCGATGTCACCTAATGGCCTCCTCAGCGAGTGTCCAATCCATCTCCACTTTCTCCTGCATATTTGTTGGGCAATTGGCTCTTGTTTTGTTTATTCCCATAGTTTCTTGTTGGTGATTCTTTCCGGCCATCTGATTTTCAGTATAGAGCCAGCGAAGAGAGTTGCTGATAAAGGTCTGCAGCAAGCTGTTGGAAATATTCTTTGTGACCCGCCAAGTTTCTGATCTATCCGTATAGAAGAACTGACTGACTTGACGTTTGTATTGAAAATCCGTATCTTGTTGTTGATGCTGAGGAGTGACGAAGATTTCCAGATTGGTTTCAGTTTGATGAATGTGTTTCTCGTCTTCCCGACTCTCGATTTGACATCCTCGTCCGTTCCTCCTGTAGTTGAGACAATGCTCCCTAGATAAGTGAAGTGAATGAAGTAACCTCTTTCAAATCCCTCTCGTTGATGGTGATTGGCGCTGGATGTTGCTGCTGTTTTTGGTTGGTTGGTTATTTTCATAACCTCCATCTTGTCTATGCTCACCTGGAGTCCTGTCTTATCTGGCTGCTTCTTCGACCAGTTTGTCGGTTTTCGCTTGTAAGTCTTCGATTTTGTGTGACATCAGACATAAATCATCCACGCGCGAAATCCAGGTCTTCTAGGTTCTTCACGTCGGGCCAGGATATCCCTGTCTTCTCGTTTCCCACTGTCTGACGCATAATCCAGTCCACCACAATTAGGAATATCATTGGTGATAATAAGCACCCTTGTCTGACTCCTGTGTTTACTCCAAACGCTCCGCTGAGTTTTCCGTTGTGGATGACTTGACATGTGCCGTTGTCGTACAGCTGTTGAATAAGGTTGATGAATATTTGCGGTACGCCGTAATACTTGGGTAGTTTCCATATTGCTTCGCAGTCAACGCAGTCGAAGACCTTCTCAAAGTCTATAAAGTTGAGGTAGAGGTTTGATTGCCATTCCATGCTTTGTTTGATGATGATGCGTAGAGTTGCAATTTGGACAGAACATGATTTGCCTTCCCTGAATCCAGGTTGTTCTGGTCAGAATTCTGCATCTAGTGCGTCTTTTATTCTCTCCAGGATGATGCGACTAAGAATTTTACTTGGCGTCGACAGGAGAATGATTCCTCTCCAGGTCTTGCAGAGTCTTAAATTCTAGCCACCTGGTTTCTGATAAATAGATAGAAAGATAGATAGATAGATAGATAGATATTGACTACATTATCTTCTAAATTCCTCTACTTACCCAAGACTACAGCCTATTTCAATACTGCAAAACAGTAATATTATGGTAAAGCGGAAGAGGCAGTTTCCCTACACGTATACTCTGTTTGCAACAGTTATGCGACATAACAGTAAATATACACGTCAATATATACAAATCTCTGACAGAAATGGAGAAAAAATACTAGTAAAACCAAACAAATCTTCAACTGTCTTTGCTGAGAAATATCAAAATATGGAAAACTCTGCCTCACCGCAATTTCTTTCCTGCTGCCAATCATCTGCAGTCGTCCGATTAATGTATGAAGAATCAGTCTGCTAGTCAAGACTACTGCAGATAGATAGATAGATAGATGCCTCACCATCAAATAACAACCTGACAGGGGGATACAAAACTGGACAATGCATCCAGTGAGATGACAATCACACGGTAACTTATCATCTATGCGTCGGTGCTTTAGTGGTAGAATGCTCACCAGCTATGCATATGATCTTCGGTTCGATTCCACACACACACACTCCTGATTCTCGCCTAGTTTACTAAACAGCAGTGTGGGTGTTGGAAAATGGGAGAATAGTGACAGCATAAAGCTAGCAACCCCGAGCCCCCTCCCTCGTGAAAACACCAGCATGGCTATTAAAATTTCAAGGCTTCAATCTGGAATCCTCTGTCCCCTTTGGAATGCCAAACAATAATTATAAACCATATCATATATATTCATATGACCGCTGGAAATTAACCTCTGGTGACTATGATGAGATACATCGGGTCAGCGCGTGTGTCACATAACTTAAGTGGTAAGACGTATGCCCATCACCAGCCAGATGTTTTATATTCCACTATCACCCACCATACAATGTCAATAACAACCCCCACCCATTAAACCATTGAAAAACCCTTTAAGACGTTGTTACATTATCAAATCAATCAATAAGGTAGGTATAAAATATCGATTTTCAATCAACTCACCTGATTACTTGTCACATCAATTAGAGTATTACTGGCAGCACCACTGAGTAGTGACTCGCCTCGGTGTATCGATGAAGTATCTCTAGGTATTCGTCGAATTTCAACTGATGATTCATTTTCTTCTGCAATACTGGCCATCCGCCTAGATGACCTGGTAGGCTGATTCAATTGGAACAAATCATCAATATTATTATTACTCGTCATATCTTCTTCGTGTAGGCGACCTGCTTTCACTGCCTGTTCACAATAATGAAGATGTCGACGCCAAAGCTAAAAGAGTAATCACAATAATAATAGTATAAATGTTATTACTAGTAATGATGATAATGGCCATAATAGGTTGACAATGGAACATCTACAGAGACATTGATTGCAGTATAAAAGTTATGTCATAAATAAAAAATACTTTGATATAGATACTTGAGATCAAAAAGAATGAATAAATCTGCTCCAGTGAGAACGATTTTGAGCCAGTATTACCAACTCTCTCCAACCACCATTTGTTCTTATCATCTCGAGGACCATTAACCACCAGGCAGCCTACACCTTCTCACGTGGATCATGCTGACTGTCAGAGATTTCATGGAATCACGTCAAGTTCTAAGTTTCCGAAGAAATCTGTCTATCAGTTTGCCATTCAAAGGAGATGATGTACAGGAAGTAGTCAAACGAAGACTCCATAAAGCCATCAAGAGAACTTATTATGCTGCAAAACTTGTTATCCTCAGTACCACTAAGCGAGTGCTTCAAAAATCTGGGAAAGACCAGTAGCCAATCCTCGACACTTCAAACTGCGTTTACGTCTATTTGAGTGTGTTTGTGGAAGCAAATACACAGCTCGTACAGAAAGGCGATTGTCCACTCGCATGATGGAGCATTTACCAAAATGGTTGAAAACAGCTCAGTGTAAAGTGCCAAAATCCTCAATAACAAAACATCTTGTGGAATACGGACATGATATCGACGCGGTCAAGTCATTCACTATGGTCACCAGACAAAGAAACAGGAAGATGCTTGCAATTGCAGAGGCTTGTGCAATTCGAGTTTAAAACCAGGTCTCTGTGTACAAAAGGAGATGGTCGTGACTCTGAATCTACCATGGTAATACGTTTTACTTATTATTCTACCTCTTATTATTATCATTATTCTTGATTCATTTAAAACTATCCTTTATCAGTAGGATTATCTTAACTCACTTCAACACTATTATTATTATTGTTACCATAACTATTACTATTGATATAACTCTGTTTGCAATTCTTGTTATATTCTCTCATGACTAATTGTTTATCTAAGTGATTTAATTGAGGCGTAGTGCAATTTATCTTAATTTCGATCTCTCATACTCTCCCTCCCCTTATGTATTTATTTGAACATAACTTGGAAAACATTCGCACCTGTCTTTCTGCAAGACTAATTCAATGTAGTTTGTTTACTTATCAGTCTTATATCTCACAATGTAATCTCAAAATGGTATATATATCCAGGTATGTAGAGTATTCAGCCGACGAGTTCTACCAAAATTTAATGAATTCATTAAATTCTGCTTTGTTAACATTTATTGCTTGTTCTAAGGTGTAGGTGGCTGGGAAGTAAAAACCGCCTGAAAACTTCCAAAAGTACACGAAGCTCTTCTGATCCTCATTCACATTTATCTGAGTCATTTACAACATCCTGCTGTCCACCTCCTTCTCTGAATACTATTCTACACACAGGTCCTTCATCTTCTTCACAGTGTGTTGCTGATAGTGGTGAAGAGAACCGGAAAAATACTACCGACAGTCTATTTAAGCCGGACTGCCAACTTCATACTGGAGCAGTTAGGATAACAGTCATCATAAGCCAGAACTCTGAAATCTTAGGCCATCGATTTTTAAGAAGACACTCATGCAAAACCCAAATGTGCTTATTCACTAGACCCCATCTGGCCAACAGGGTGAATCTGCAAATATCACCCCACGGGTGTCAAGAGACTCTTCGTCTAGTTCGCGATGATTTTCGGGTGTGGAGATATCATTGGTTAATAGGGTAGAAAAATATCTACTTGGCTGGATTCCAGTTGATCGTTGAACATGTGCTATCTGTCAGAATGGATCCGTTAGAAGAAGGAAGAACTGGTTTGCCCACCTATGTCTTTTCATAATCTCTGCTTACACACCAAACGACTGAGGTTCGGAAGATACAAAGGATGAGTCCTATCAAAACCGTCTAGTTTGCTGAGAAAATCAAAACGCTGAGATATAATCATCTTAGCAGGCGACTTCAATGCTGAAGTGGGGAAGCTGTATCACTCACTCTACAAAGTATGTTGGTGTCACCTACAGAGTTCCCCACCGACAAACCGACAGCGGTGAATGTCTTCTATAGTTCTGTTCAGATAATCATCTATTTCCGCTCAGCAGCAACTTCAAACACAAAAAGGACATTTGTTCACTTGGCCACCTCCATCGCCAAATCAATCATGGACTCGAATAAACCACATAGCGATAAGCTATCGTCGGAGGGGGTTGGCAGAAGAATTTCGCTCTTTCTGGATGACATACGTAGACTCCTATCATGACCTGGTCCGTGCACTTTCAATGGGCACACCTCACAAATTTAAGGTAGGAAGCAGCAGCGAACTGTTGCTCAGTGTGCAAGTCTTTTGGTGGACATCCGGATATCATGTCTACGCTAGAGATGATGTAAGTTGGCAAATACCCACACGAGCCTTTAATATTCGTGCTGAGATTTCGTCAGCAATCAGTTCAGAAGGACTGATGAAACTCTCAAAACTAATGAAGTGCAATTATCCTCTGCCAATCCACTCCTTACCTTTAAGCCAGGAGTCGGTGCAGTCCAGTCATGTAGCACCACCTTACATTTGATAGGGTCGAATCGCATGCAAAACTCCTTGAACGACGTTACGAAGTCAAGGACACAATAAAATTAACTATTAAGGTGTACAAAAGAGGCATGTAAAGGTGATAATAGCGAATAAACTACAAGGAATACAGGCAGAGAAGCAAAGAGTAAGGATTTAAGATCTTTGTAGAATAATGAAGTGAATTAAAGACTTTCTGCATACAGAGTCCAGTAATGAGCCGACTAGTTGCTTAAACCACTACTGCACACACAAGCGTCTAGAACGGAACAATCCTTTTCCTACCACTTGATCTTATTTTGTAAATAACTTATGAAGGGGATCACAGGGAGCCTGTAACTATTAGACGCTCGACAATTAAGCTAATGACTGATTTGTCACACCGGATAGTGTCTTGAAATGCGTTTTTTGGAGAGTGTACACTCTGTAAAGTGCTACAATAGAACTAACTAATAAGCCTCTGAGCTGTATCACAAGTACTGTTTTGGAATAAAGCAAATTATTATTATTATTATTATTAATTATCTCGTCTAATATGGCGCTGAAGATGTTGTCCGGAAGGATGACGAAAGCTTCGCGACTAAACCAACCAGCTCAGAGAACGCTTTTAATTGTAAATAGAACTAACTCGACAGCAGCAAGTGAATTTATAAACAGACGCTTTTAGAGCGTTAATAAAATTTAAAAATAATGGAAATAATCACAACAATATTATTTGTGATAGGAAGAATAAGAAGTGCCATCTATTCGCAGAAAATTAGTAATTTCACGCTTAACACTTCTTGCATGAATTCAAATGTCTGTCCACAATAGTTGCCTTAACCACACCTCCACTCACCCTAGTACCCTTTTGTAATGTAACAAAGTCTTTCGCTAAGAGTAGCCCACGAAAGATTAAGGCGACGCAATAAAGAAGAATATGTAGAATGCAAGAGTTGACAAACTGTATAAGTAGAGACGCGGTGATACCAGGCTGTCTAAACCTTCTTATTGCAGAAGCTAAGATGGAATATCTTTCTAGAAGTGAAGAGGATTTGGAAAGACCAGGAAAGATTGGAGGAAGGATATAATCCAAGGTATTTAAAATTTAACTTAGTTTCAACTCCAGTGTCTCTTCCATGATACAAAAATCATACGAACCAACTAGTTCATGTAAATTATGTTTGTATCTAAAAATACAGGAAAAATTAACAATCTGACATTTGTAGGGATTTAGTTTAAGTCCCCACTTGACAAGAATCATTGACTAATTTCTGATAAATGCACATGCTTGAAAGTAGTAAAGTAGATGACTGTAACACGATAGCTGGTAGAATCAAATGCTTGAAGTAAAACATTGATGATAGAATAGAATAAACTCATCGATTGTAAGACAATCCATAAAAATCCCATCCTCTCTCTCATATTCAGAGATGTTTGTGTTTCCATTGCTTACACAATCTCAATAGAAGGAAAAACATCCTCCGTAAATTCTGCAATTTTCTTATTTTCAAGAGTCAGCTTGAAGGGACTGATATCATTTGAGTAAAACCATAGGAAACCTGAGAATATTTGAATAGGTGTTTCGTATTAGCTTGGAATCATCGGCAGTATGCACCAAGCACCATAGTGTGAACCCAGGACCTTCAGGTTACAAGGTAAGCTCGTAGAACATTCATCCGCTAGGACCAGTTCGGCAGTGAGGACAAACACTAAAAAAATCATGAACTGGTAGAAATTTAAACCCATGGGTTATTGAGTCGGGTCCCAGTGACTGAATGGTCTTCACGCTCACCTTGTAGTAGGAAGCTCCCCAGTGACTTAGTACCACTGATGAGTCCCGAACTAGGACGAAACAGCTATCCAGTGTACTTCCTTCCTTTCAGTTGCTCTACAACTGATATCAGTCCATGCTCAGAGGTGAAATTCGCTTATTGTTCACATAACATCTTATTTTAATAATCAATTTCTAATAATCAATAGATATTGTTAGCTGGAAAAATATTTTTCTCTAAATTATCGATAAACCTACTGCTGCAAGTTCTGAACTTTGCATAATTTCCAGACGACCAGGCATTGAAAACAGAAGATTAACATCACGTGATACAAGATACTTGAATTGACAGCGTCGACTAGGTTCAGCCAGTAACTCATCACGTGATCGCATTGTTTCTTCACCATGTTCCATATTGTATTTCATTTCTGCTGACGATAAAGTCGTAGCCTGATCAATGATCAATCCTCGTGGGAATTTTCGTCTCACTCTTCTTCTCTTCTGTGTAACTTCATCATTAGGAGGTATGGGACTCAAATGAAAGCGTGGAAACGCTTGTTGCAGTTCACTTGGCTGTTGCTCAACGATGTTATTAGTATTATCATTACCGCTGGGTTGTCTGTTCCAGAAAAAAAGCAAAGATAAAGAGTTAAGCAATAAAGAAGTGAGTAAGCACAGCAGATTATCGTGTCTAGAAGGACAGACAATGAGAAGCATCAAGACTAAACTGTACACTTTAGAGAATACAATCACACATCAAAAACATATTCGTCTAGACTGTGAAATCTTTTCCACTATTTGAAATGAACGAACACAGAAGCACTGTAATTCCTAAGAAATTGATGAATAGAATAATCACCGTTCAGAATTACTAGAAGTGTGATTGATATACAAGGAGTAGGTTAGTGGTTATTTTCAATTTCAGAAATAAGATGCGCGTGTGTATGGCTGCATGCGTGCGTACGTGAAGCATACATGATCTCCTTTGATATTTCAGATTCTACTCTGTCTATGGATATCACGAAAGTTGGATTCAACAATCGCTGCTAGTAAGTACACCACTGTCAATGGAAGTCAAGAGGATATGTGGAATTACCACCTAATATGTAGTTCAGTAGCCATAATTCAATCGAAAGTTTACCCTAAGAGTAATTTTTCTTCAGTATTCTTATGACACATACACAAATTGCTTTGATCACCAGTTCAAATCAGTTAGAGAACCATTGGAAAACCTGGAAGTACTGGACAGCTGTTTCGTCTTAGTTCGGGACTCTTCACAGGACGCACCCACCGAGGTTTATTATATTTATTGCGAACTGGCAAACTTCGGAGTTCATGAGGCACTGGATAAGGTTAAAATAACTGGATGGTCTACGAACCTGCCTTGTAATCTGAAGGTCTTAGGTTCCGACCATAGTAGGTGCGCCTTTCTGAAGAGTCCAAAGCTAGGACAAAACAGCTGTTCAATACTCCCACGTTTTCCAATGGTTTTGAAACTGAAATCAGCTCCTGTTCAAAGCTGTAAGCAATCAAGTTACTGCAAACCAATACTTGATATATACATATATCCTTATATTTAAAATGAATTCTCATGCTGCATATTGCCAAACTTCATATAGCACACAAAAATGTAAACAGAAAATAGACTACACTAAAGAGCAATCTGTTGATTATAGAATAATTTCTTGAAGAATAATGAAGATTTAATGGGTCCGGGCCCTGTCCGTTGGTGGCACAGTGGTAGGATGCTCGCCAACCACGCCTCATGTGGTCCGGGGTTCGATCCCCAGCCACTGACGCACTCCTTTACCTCGCTAAGCCAGTAATAAGACTGATAAGGAGGGAAGATTGAGCATGAGGTGAGCAACCCCATCCCGTAAAAATAAACACCACTGCTACCGAAACTTCAAAGCTCTAACTTGAAGCCCCATGTTCCACTGGGAACGTAAAGGAATAAAAACAAAATGGGTCCGAGGAATCACACAAAGAGTGAATGTATCTCTGCCACACCATCAACATTCTCTAACCATTGATTCCCAGCATTATCACGGAGAGAACCCAAGTCACTCAGCCTACACACCTTCCCATATGGCCCTTACCAACAGTCAATGGTTCTGATTTGATCACCCTTAAATCTTTTCCAAACTAATCCGACGTCGGCTAACATTGTTCCATGAGGAAGGAGTTGGCTTGGCATGAGTAAAATATGTTCTAACCATCTCACTAGGTGCAGCTTCACACAATCTCATTGATCAGTTTTCTCTCCTTACCTTACACTTTCTGCTTAACCTTAATTTACTGAGGATATTATACAATCTCTCTAACATGAGAGATAGAAAGCAGACACCTATTGTCAAACACAGCTAACCGTGTTCACGAATTCCTCTTTTCTTTTCAGATGTCATGTTTCACAGCCGTTAAAAGAAGGACGGGGCATATCCACTCGTATACACATCTACAGGAATATGCCTTGTATAAGTTAAAAGAAAGATAACCAGTATATAAGTGAGTGAATACATGGACTAACTAACCTTTCTTCACCTTGAGGTATAATCTGAGTTTCATTCATTTCGCCAAGCATACCTGAATTTAATTCAAGTTGTTCCACTGTAACACTAGGCTTCTGAACATTCTCCAATAGGCAGGAATCACTTGGTACTGCAGTGCTCGTTGATACAGGAGGCTGAGGATAGGCGGGGGGGAGAATAGTAAGAAGAAAAAATCACAATTTCGCAATTATCACAATCGATTATGGTACAGAAGAAAAAGGAACGTCTTTTATGACTACACTGTTGCGTGTGCAACTGATAAGATTTATCAGTAGTATATAAAGAGAAGGTATAAAAAAATCAAGTAAGAGGGAGATTGATTCGGTGTCAGGGAAAGTAAATGATACACCCTTGCAGAGATACATGGGAGACATGAAAGGAACACAAAGAAACACGAAATGAAGGCGAGAAGTATTACAACATGGGAGATTTGTACAAAGGGTGCTTTGATGATAGGTGTTACGTAATTTCGCTATATAGAGATACTAAATTCCAAGTAAATATTCCTTTACTAAGAGTCTCGTTTTCTGCAGTCTCACTACTTTCTCGTCCGTAGCTGACCATTCAGTTTTAATACTAACTTAGTTACATTTTATTATTATTGTTCCTTTAGTTAACGAGTGGAACACTGGGCTTCAACACCACGTTTCCACTTTATTCTGTCCTCTGCAGTTCTATTCAGCTGGCCCTACGATTGCCCATAATCCCTTGTCTTCTCCTCGCATGATCATTTCCATAACACCCAACTCGCCGTTTCCCATTCGGGCTCCACTCTAGCGATGTCCTGGTGCGTGACGTTATTAGACAGTCTCCTCAGCGTATGGCCAATCCATCTCCATTTACTTCGGAGTATTTGTTAAGCAACATGTCCTTGGTTCGTTGGTTTGTTCCCAAATAGTTTCTTGTTGTTGTCAATTCTTTCTGGACATTTGATCTTCAATATGGCGCCAGAGAAGGCAGCTGTTGATAAAAGTCTGCGGTGTCCTGCTGGAAATGCTTTTCGTGACGCGCAATGGACGCGCTTCTGGCCTATATAAAAGAACTGACTTAACGTTAGCATTGAAAATCCAAATTTTGTCCTAACTGAGTTAATATATGTGTTTATATAACCCCAATATTTTAGGTAAGGCAATAAAATTATTCGCAATATATTCTCCAATAGTCAGTAAAAATAAGCGTAAATAAGGTCAAAATTAATTATTATATCTACCCAGAGTTAATTTAGTCAAATATGCAAGTGTTGATTGGTGAGGCTCAAGAAATCCTTGCGTGCTTACAGAAGTGTACCAGAGGTTATTCCATCTTGGTTGCCGACACCGAAGAAGTTTGTTTCTTCTTCAAATACCTGGAATGGAGTGTGTTTTGGTGTTCTGCGACCATAGAGACCAAGGGACAACTGCTTGAACTCAGTCGCATACACTCAGTCTATTTCAGATGGCCTTTGAAGTTGTGTCTATGTAAAGATCTTACCACCGGCTACGGATCGCTGTTACAGAGTCTGGAGAACAAGGCACCTGAAACAAGATTCCCTCCAAACCCAGTTCGTTATGTGTGTATAATATTTCGGATGTAGTCCTTGATGAAGTGGCTCCGCGAGTTCTACCTCTTGGCCCTAAGTTTTCAGTAGTCATGTTAGAATTAATAAACTGGACGCACACGTCCAGTTTGAAGACCTCTATACTCAAGCCGATGGATTAATACCCTAATCAAGTGAAGCGGTTGAAAGACTTAAGTCAACTCTGCTCGATTTCTGTTATAGTTATGTGAATAGTAAACGCAACTCGGATAATTTTTTGACCAAAACACATAGTGAAGCCCTAGATATTCTCCGGAAAGACAACAACATAGTAATAACAAGACCGGATAAGGGTTCAGGAGTGGATATCATGAACAAAACGGATTACTTCGAGAAGATGAGTACCATTCTGAATGACAATCTAAAATCCCAAAACAGTCTCATCTTCTCTGGATCCGATTGAAAGGATGGAGAAACAGTTAGCTGAAACATTGAGAAGACTGAAACAACAAGACTTTATCTCACAAAGTCAGTATACATCACTGAAACCCACTGGGAAGTTCACACGAAGATTATATGGTTTTCCAAAAGTGCACAAAAGTGATTTACCACTTCGACCACTGCTGGATATGTTAAACTCATCATGCCATCCCATAGCCAGATGGTTAGTCAAACTATTACAGTCTCTACCTACTGAATTGGTGAAACAAAGCGTAAAAGACACCCCTTTGGATTTGTTGAAAGGATAAAGGATTTAAATGTTGACAATATATTCATGATATCATTCGACGTGTCTTCCTTATTCACTGATGTACAACTCATGGGAACAGCAGACTATGTATGCAAAGGGGTTATAAGACGAAATATTGATGTCGGCATTCCCATATCTTTTCTGAAAGAGCTTCTTTTAAAATGCACAATGAATGTTCACTTTCTACTTAATAAGCAACTATACAGACAAATTGATGGGAGTGGCAATGGGGTCACCACTAGGACCTATTCTAGCCGACATTTCCCCTGCATAACTAGAGAATGAGCCTGTGAAAGATGTGATTGATAAACCAGAATTCTACTGTCACTACATGGATGATACATTTTGATTATGGAAAATGAGGATGGAGGAAAGAACATCCTGGACAGATGTAACGATGTTCATGCTGCAATAAATTTTACCATCGAGAAAGAAAGAAACTCTAGTATTTCATTCCTAGACATCCTTATGACTAGAAGAGAGGATGGCACAATAAAAAGAAGTGTACATCGAAACCGACATCAAATTGTTAGTATACTCATTTCTTCAGCCTAGTGCATTTGAAATACAAACACAATCTAATGAAGTGCTTGGTGCACAGAGGAAGAGCAATCTACTCTGATGAATGTTCTAATGAAAAGCTTAATATTATTCAACAGTTGCTGATTGAGAATGGTTACCCAGAAAACTTCATCGCTTAGAACATGCATCAAAATTCAATGCAGGCGAAATTACCAACAGATGCGAAAATGGTCTTGTTCTGACAACTTCAGTTCCTCGGGGAAAACATCAGTGAGATATTATCACAACGCCTAAGGAATGCGGCAGCAACAGCAGTCGGTGCTGCTGAATTATGCTGTGTCTAAAAAGAAACCCCTATTTTGCGTTCGGTTGTTGAAGATAAGCAGCCTGACTTCGATTTGTTTATGTGTATCTAGCAATCTGAATTCTCCCGTGGAGCTAGTTACATAGGCCGTACAATTAGGCATCTATATCGTGTGATTCGTGAACATCATCTTGTGTGATGTCTCGTCTCGTGGTTACAAAACACAAGATTGATGTTAACGAGGCTTTCAAATTCACCTACCGCATACCAACTAATCTTAATTCTACCTTGAGAGTTCGTCTACTACAAATTAATCAAACCGTTGGGACTCACACTGAGAAACTTAACTTATGTATCTGGGTGAAAAAGAAGTTGGTTCAGACACTCTCCTCACCTTGGCCATGAAGGCGTTAATGATCCTTAATTTGTTGTAGAAATCTGCTTAATTTTATTTGATCTTCTATTCACTATAATACTCTCTAGTTTGTTACAAATTTTGTGCTTTTCTTCAACTTTTATTCCCCTGGTGTTAAGAAGTCGGCAGTATATGAAAGACACTAATATTTTTTTAATGTTTATTAGCGTGAAATATTAGTTTTTTTATATTATTTTTAGTTTCTTTTGATCTGATCTCTCTGTCACTTTTGATTTTAGGACACACTTATCATGGAATGAGTAGTGTGTTTGGTGACATAACTCTCAACTGGTCTGTACGTGTGAGCGGAATCGCTAAATTTATTTTGTTTTTCGCTGTTAAGCCAGTTTGTATGATATCGTCTGAGGTAAAATTTGGCCTAGCTAGTAGGTACTACTTCAGGTGACAGGGTGTATCTCAGAGATATGATCCTGATTGCCTATATCCTACCAGGAAGCGGAGGGAATAATGATAAAAATGACAATAATAATAATAATGGCATAGCTTCAGATAATTATATAACGTAAACATTCCCAAATAACACTTACCAACCGTCCTTCGTCTAAATCCACTGGCATTCTACGACACGATATTCAGAGGAGCACATTTTCAGCAACAAGAACAATAACAATCAGCAGATTGAAGGAATGGGAAGAAAACCAAAGATTAAAATAATTACTTGAAATGATTTTCACAATTAAATCTTTGACTATATTTTCTTTTAATTTCAAAAATAAAATCTCCACACACAGGATTGAGATCGGAGGACAGTTTCTAGTGGAATACATAGCTAAGACAAGGAAGGATATTTTAATTCAAACAGCTTTTTGAAAATAGTTAGTAGTGAAAATGGGTTGGTTGTTCACAGGGACAAGAAGCGGTGGGTGAACTCAGACTACAAATGATGATGATGATGATGATGACGAAATAAAGCTTGTAAATACTGATGTCCTGGAGAAACATCCTCTAAGTGCTGAAAAGTGAACAGCTCAGTCATGTCGCCGCTTCAGAACGCTATAAACTACAAAAACTCCAAGGCGATATTGTTGGATCAGTCGTCTGCAGTGTTATTTAAATATCGTCTAGTTATTTTTGAACGGAAACTATTGGAAGTATATTATAAACACTGTACTAAGAAGGTTCCACAAATTCAATGTGAATTTCGGACGATGGATGCGTTGAACACAACCAAGGTAGTGGTCACACACACACAACACGCATCTGAGTCTCCTTCTATTTAGTCATCTGATATTAATATCGTCACCTTCTTGGTGATGTCCATCATTTAATGTGCTAAGACTTCCAGTGACAGACTTCGGCTTTAAAGCTCCTGAACAGTGATGTAGAACAACTTCATTGCTAGTTCAGCTAGTGTGTACTATAATATACTATTGTTGAACAACACACAATTGTCGAAAATATAAGCAGAACAATGTCGGGACAATAACTGATTAAGTCGCACAGTTGGAAACAACTGTTAGTTAACAATTCTGGACAAATCCTACGTTTTCATTATTGTATCCGTTCCCTTAGGCTTAAGATTAACGAAAAATTTAGCAAATTAACAGCCTCACAGTAAACTTATTTGACCGTAATTATCTCTGTCTCTGAACTTACATAAGTGCTTATTCAGAATCACAGCTAGATATCTAAATGACTGGATTTGTCTGTAAAAGTGATGAATGGTTTTAAAAGATTAGTCCAATAAAAACCTCAATAATTGTTATAATCTGTCGCGTAATGCATAGGCACAAGGCTTTCTGGTACTAAGGATGTGAACAGGGATTCAGTGCCATTACTGGCTGTAAGAAACGGTTCATTTTAAAATTTTAGAAATACAACTAGGAATGAAGTCTAATGGTACACTCAAATATCTTTCACCAAGCCTCCAACCAAATTTATTGTGGCAGAGGTGATGATGCTATCCATGTGCCCATCAAGAGGTTAAATTAAGTGGAGAGGGGTTCGAATCCGAGACTACTTGTTTGAAGATGAGATAGAACACTAGGTAACAAATGCAATTTAGTGGTTTGCAGCAATCAAGTAAGCAACTATTGCCTGCTAGTATTCATGAATTACGTTAAATTAGTTGTTTTGTCAAGAACAACAACAATAACTACAAAAATCCTAACATGACACTTACGCAGTGATTTGTTGGGCAGGTACATTCTCAACTATAGCTTCTGTAATTGTCTTCACATTGTCTGAAACTTGTGGTCTTAATAGAAGAAACAAAAAGCATGCAAGCAGGTAATATGGGTAGTGGATGCAGAGAGTCATTCCCTCTTGTGTTTGATATATGAAATAAGGTAAAGTGAAGTATTAGACCAGGTTTATACAAAATAGTGTATCACATTTTTCAATCTCTCTGATGTTTAACCATGTATTATGATAGTTGAAAGAGGACAGATTTATCACTAAGCCCAAGCAGCATGGAACACCGACTTCAATCTACTACAGAGGGTAGGAAATCGTGAAGTAGCAAGGAATACAAAAACTATGGGTTACGTCATCTTTCATTTATGAAGAAAACAAATCACTTATCTAAACCGGAAAAGCGTATTAACCACGCACTAAGTAGTGCTCATCAATAAACAGATCTTAACAGTTGGATCTCAGATGGCTGAAGATGATTAGCAAGAAGTTCCGCCTGAACATGGTTTGTTTCGTTCTCATCGGCACTCATCAGTAAGGCGTGCTTTCAACCTTGGAGGAAATGATACCCCCCGCTTGAAGATTCAATCCCACGACGTTACCACTAAGCTGTACGG
Organism: Trichobilharzia szidati; assembly: GCA_944472155.2. Classification (NCBI taxonomy): domain Eukaryota; kingdom Metazoa; phylum Platyhelminthes; class Trematoda; order Strigeidida; family Schistosomatidae; genus Trichobilharzia; species Trichobilharzia szidati. Next base: position 16,822,154 of record OX235273.1, on the reverse strand, counting down.
ATTAATGATGGAGGACACTGTGACTGAGATCACTGGAGAGTAACTAGAACAGTCATGTGTCCAGTTCTCGGTGTTGATGCTGATTAATTCATATCAACAGGAAACCTAGATGCAGAGTTTCCTGCAAAGAGTCATCTAGCTTGTTGATGAGAATCCAACCAGCACCATCACCAAGGATTAGACAGATGACACATCAGTTACGCTTTGATGTTAAGTGAAGTGTAACATTAAAAGTGATTTATATTCAATCTTTACAAATATTGTAGTATATCAAAGAATAATCAATATGACTTTTACACTTGTCAAAGAAAACGTTATGAGGCTTACAAATGACAGACTCCAAAAATAAACACACATATCACTTTATGAGTAAAATTCAAAGTAGGCTCACTCACATGTTCACTAACTCTGCAGCCTCAGGCATAGTCTGACACTCTGTGACAACCGGCATTTGAACTTCTTCGATAGTTTCTAGATTGGCTTGACTTGTGAACCTTGAAAACGAAAGTGACTTGTAAATACGCAGTCTAATGCTGAATATGTGCGTCGATGGCACAGCGGTTAGTACGCTCGTCGACCACGATGCGTATGGTCCGGGGTTCGGTCCCCGGCCACTGACGCACTCCCTTACCTCGCTAAGCCAGTAATAAAGCTGGTAAAGAGGGAAGGTTGGGCATGAGGCTAGCAACCCCATCCTCTAAAAGTAATTACAGAAGCTTCAAGTCTCCAGCTTGAAGCCCTATGTTCCACTGGGAACGCGAAGGGATAAAATAAAATGGCAAATATACACAATCACATTTGAAAATATTAATCTAACATTCAGATTTCTTCAAACGACAAACTTCAGAATTGAAATGATGAAATTATCATCTTGCACACACACACACACGCACAATAGAGAAACACTTAATATGACCCTACTCATATGGTTAGTGAGACCGATACTTCATAAACGTATTTATCTACAGGGTTAAACTCAAGTACTCTGCATAAATTCACCTTTCCATTACTGCCTATATGGTTAGTATTACCAGAATACAAGCTATACTATGTATTCATAAGCTTGTTTTCTGGTCAGTACTCCTTTCTATACCTTGGTCATAGTAACGTTCTTTCTAATTGACTTGATACCGTTTCACTCTGTATTTCCGCCTCCACATCATCGTAATCATTGTTGTCATTCCAATGTGTCATACCACCTGACCCGCTTGAAACCACCTCCCATAATCCCAGTTCACTTTTTTAATAACTTATTTATATAATTCTCGTGACTCATAACCTCCCGAAGGCTACTCGTTCAAAATATCATGGTAAAAAGAATATATATATCTGCATTTTATCTGCAGCGAGATTTATTTATTCCTTTGTGTCTCACTCAGGTCTGAGCTTCAAGGTCTCAGTAACTATGCAGTTTTCTTCATGCGGTGGAGCTGCTCGTCTCACGCTCAGCTTTCCCTCTTCACTGAGCTTACTACCGGTTAGGTGAGGTTACGGTGCCCGTCGGTGGCCGAGTACTGACCGCGAGTATTCTGCAATTCGATGAGTGACACACCAATCAATTGCAAGTGAAACAGACTTATATTGATGCACACAATGATAATGAATTAAAATGTTTTCGTCAAGAACACAACAACGCTTACTGGAACATTACCACTAGAAACCAAAGAGACAGCTAGACAGAAGTGTCGTCCTGCTTTAAGAGATGCTTCATTGGTTCGAGACCACATACTCACAGTGTTTGTCTAATAGAGGAAACCGTGAGATTACAATTAGGCAATCATGTGTCTCTTTGGGTCACTTGATTTGAATCCGATAATAGCAATTAAGAATTTTAATTTTCGTTCATTTATCAAATAGGAATCATCAAGTGGTTCGGCTCTATACCAGTCACTAATTCAAATTATAAATTATAAAAAATTTCCATCTGAAAGATTGTCACTATATATGCAGTATGTAATTGATGAGTGTATCGAGGACTAGGATGAAACGCCTGTTCAACGCTCCTTATTTTCTTTGAATTCTTATCCTTTATCGATGTGATCAACCTGTGAGACTAGACAAATTCTCACTAGTTCAACAATTAAGACCAGATTGAATTACTTGTCAGCAAGATGAGTGGCGGAATACGTCCATGATTTCAATAAATAAAACCAATCAAAAATACCAACCTCTCAGACTCATCCAAATGACGTGACCGCTTCACTGTAGAACATTCAGCCACACCAGTTTCACTAGTTTCTAATAATAAGTGTTTTCTTGTAGAAGTAGTCACAGGAAAATCCTCTCCATAGCTTGTACTTTGATTGTGTTGAGACAATTCAGTGAGGTTAGCGAAATCCAGTGGGATTAGATCATCATCAGGAGGTTTATATGGTATCTATTAGTAAAACACAATGTGTTGAAAGCAGTTTTAATTAGTCACTCGTTTACTACTCATGCGATTGAGTAATATCCATATTCATGCACGACAAATAATCACCCTACTTATTTTCGCGTGACTGAGAGGAATAAAATAGGTTAAACAGATGATAAACGCTGTGTTCAAGATAGACTGAAGATAGTGGACAGAAATGATCATCCTTAAGTTAACATTGATTTCCAATTTCAACACAAAACGTAAATTACTTAAATATTCCCGTAACGATAATCATAGAACACGATTTAAGCAAATACGAATTTTCGGTAAATGCTCCTCATCCTTTACGCTTACGTAATGAAATGGTAGTTCATAGGGATTTGAATCAATGTGGTTAACGAAGTATAGGAGCGGAGTTCACGGATGTGAATTAATCGGTTCTAATTGAGGTGATCACAATAATAATAATAATTAACAAAGATAAATTCGTTCAGGTGACGCAATTCCGTTGAATGAGAAGCAACAAATGAACTGCTGGCATAGGAAATTTGAAAAAAAGATAGTAGATAAAACATCCTTTGCCACAACATTGTGTTTACAAATTCCCCACTCGTTGTATAATTCCCAAGCATGTGAAGGATAAGCTACCAAATCTGATCACTTCAATGTGCATTCACAAATTCAACTGTTCATGTGGAAACATTTACATAGGTAGAACGACTCCACAAGCCCATCGTCCCATGCTGGAGAACTGTCCAACGTGGTTAGGCTGAGGAGTCGTTAATTAGATAATTAGAAGTTCCACACTGGTACACCCAGTGGATACGCAGCACAAGATTGAAGAAATATTCAGCTTTAACAATACTATATGAGGTGCCACCGTAACTCTAGGTTGGTACGTCTTCCACTACTAAGCACAGCGAAGGCAGTTGTCAAAAAGACTTTTCCATTCAATTTCCGTGTTCCGAAAAATGTTTAATCAGTCTGTCTCCCTGCCTCCCTTGGCCTTCGTCCCCAAAACTAAAATAGGTGTCTATCCCGGTGACAATGGATTTATCTTTTATCTGTAATGCTGACTAAATTATCAATATCATGCTGTGTGCTGTAGTTGTGCATGTTGCGCAATCTCAGGTTTTAAAAACTCATTATTGTTACTGTTATCATAATACCTAATGGCTATGTGGCGACAGTTATTTTCTCCTCCATCTTCAATAGTATACATATTCTACATGTACACTCCCCACCCCATCACGTTGATTATGTAACCAATTGAATGAATTTATTCTTGTCATTATTACTATTATGACCACATCGATTATTACTCATTAATTCACATCCCTGAACTCCTATTCTATACTTCATTAACCAAATTAATTCAAATGTCTATGACTACATATTTCATTCATTATGTAAACGTAAAAGCTGAGGAGAAAATCCGCATTTGCTTAAATCGTGTTCTGTAATTACCGTTACGGGAATATTTAAATTATTTACGTATTAGGTCAAATTGTGCATCCTTATTGGAGGCGTCTCACAGTTCAGGCTTTCGTATACATATATATATGTATGAGTTAACACTAACGGTAAGACGTACTTGGGATAGTTGCTTAGTTAACAATTATTCATACAATTGAACTGGCTCTAGAAACGTAAGCAGAGGCTACAGTGTCCGGAATGCCTAGATCCACTCTCCGAAAATCAAAAGTAAACATGATAAGTAACGTTTCTATACTTGTAAAACAGGCAACTTACAGTATTTTGAGGATCCTCAAACATCGTGATATCTTCCTTTCGTGCCTGATAAAGTGTTTGCGTATCCATAAACTCCAAATTAGGCTCGATATCAGGCCAGATTAATTCAGGAAGCTGCAAGTTTCCGAATTCATTGATGTCTTCGTTATTATTCCACACAGGTAATTCAGTAGCCTCCGTCGCCGAGGTACGTCTTCGCTTAGCATGCGACTGGCGTCTGTTACTTTAAGAAAACAACTTTAATGTGAATAAAGGCTAAGAGGAAAAATGATACAAACAAAGAAACACAAATAAAACGAACAGAAAGGAACATCGACATGTAAGTTTTACCACGTCGGTAGATCAATGGACCGGACTGTTAATACGCAAGCCCGTTGATTCAGTTCCTGCAGATCGCCTAATATGTGAGAGAAATTTAAGAGATAACTTAATATCGTGGAAATAACAACGTTACTAAATAATTGTGAATTACACAGTCAACTTACGCAGCATAAAGACAACTTTTTCTCTATAGATGACACATATTCCGAACGTCAACTGCGACGCTAAGTACAACGACAGCCTTATTCTCGTCTTTCCCAAAATATGGCCTGTTATCTCGTTGCTAAGAGCAGTAAGAAATATGTTCGCAATACCATGCATTAACAATATTAACTGAATTCAGCTCTCTTCTCGTAAGCTGTTTTCTTACTCTGGTCGCTGCCAACCTAAAAGTTAGTGTTACGAATTCGAATGAACTCAACCATATAATGCCAAATCTTCCACGATGAGCAGACAATAGATCGACACTATAAAACATAATAAGCGTTGATCCAAAGCGTACAAATAGCTACAATATTTGAAAAATCGCTTTGTGTGACTATTTACTAATTGATTCGAAGAAACAAATGGTACAACGTACACACCTGCGTGGAGATACCAGAAATACTCTTGACTAATATTATTATTTTATCATTGATTTCTGAATATGTAGCAGCTTACTCAATATATTTGTGACTAGTTCGTATAAACCAACAAATTTTGTGGCTATCCAATATCCAATATCGTTTTAAGTAACTAGTATAAACCATTTTGATTTCTTTATGCTCGCTTCCTGATTGTGAGGTAAAGGCTCGCGGTCCTCGATAATCTTCTACATAGTTCGTCCCGCCACTTGACTGTCGTAGCTTTGGTTGTATCCAAAATAACAGATGTAATTAGTGTAGGTTATTCAGAGTAAAAGACAGAAAAAGAAATATAGAAAACGTAAAAACAGAATCCTAGTTAAATTTGAGGTTGACATATATAAATAAATATATACATAATATCAACGAAAATAATAAGCGTAAGTGTAGAAGTTGAGGCAGTCAGGAGAGAATGTAAAGAAGTAAACGATAAGTTTAGATGTCTACCCATGAACGGTGTATGGGATTTTAAGGGGATAGGCAATTTGGGCGCAGTCCTTGTGTCGCTGTATGATTGTCCAGCCTTCATTTAAACCTGTCCATTTACGGTGCCACAGCTACATCCGCCAGTAGAGTTCCAGGGACGGCAGACCAGGAGTGAAAAGAAGTGGGGACGCACTCGAGTTCTTGCCCTCCGGTGAGCTATCCTTCGGGGATTTTCACGAGGAAGTTCACATCTACTCAATGGCAGAACACCTTTGTTTAGGTGATTCTGGTCATTTGTTATCTTTTAGACAGTAATCAAATCCCCTCTAAGCCGACGGTAGCTAATTGTGAATAGGCCTAATTTCTTTAGCCTTCCATTATACCGTTCATTCCGGAGACCCACCATTCCTTTTGTCGCCCATCTTTGGGCTCTTTCCAAGAGGTATGCGTCGCTTCGTAGCAGTGGAGATACAATGATATTGTACACTTGAAGGTGTGGTCTGACTTTCGTTTTGTTCAACTTTAGAAAGAGTTCGATAGTGAGTGCGCCTAATTGTTTATTTGTGAAGTGTATGATCGCGTATGCCCTCGCTACGTCCCCCGTGTAATTTACGCTTGTGTCCATTTTTCCGTTAGAACTGGACCTAAGTCACACTCCAACGTTCTACAGGGAAAGCTTTCATTGCGCAGGGTGTAACTTACATTATGCAGTCTACAGGTGCGTAACTTCACTACTTTGCACTTTTTCAGGTTGAAAGTCATGCCACTGGTCGCCGACCAGTCTTCCAGAAGCTTTAGATTTTGCTGCAGCCCATCTGGGTCCTCCGGACACTTCACGTTGTCAGCGTATAGAAGAGTCAGGCAGCTTAGACGGCATGGTAGGTCACTGATAAAAACCAAAAACATCAGTGGTCCTAGGATAAAGCCCTGTGACACTCCTGATGACGAGCTGTGCCAAGATAACCAGACTCGATTGACCTTAGTGCAAAATTGGCTTTCAGCTAGGTAGTCCTTTAACCATGACAGAAATGGCTCACCTACAACTACCTGACTTAGTTTGTATAGAAGAAGGTCATGATAAACTGTGTCAAATACCTTCTCAAAGTCTAGGAAGACGACATGGACTGGAACATTCATATCCCGGCACGATGTTCAATCGTTTCAAGCTGATAGTAAGTTTGTTACACAAGATCTGCCATTCCTGAAACCATTTAGACCTTACGGAGCCTGTTAGTCTTATCGAGGTTCTCCCTGATGTGATAATCAATTGTACTTCACAGTACTTTCGGCACCACTGGGAGTACGGTTAATGGTCTATAACTAGTGGCATTTTGTCTATCCCCACCCTCGAAGATCAGAGAAAGGATGGTTTCTTTACACTCCCTTGGCAGTTTCCTCGAATCCGTCGAGTGTTGGAATAAGCGCCTATGGAGGGCTTCAGCGGACTGTTTCGGAACAGATGGTCCGATGTCGTCACAACCTGTGGACTTTCCAGATGCGAGTCTCTGTAGCTTCCCTAGTACTATTGCCGGGTTTATTTGGGGAGTAGCCACCAGGTTTTCCCCTAGTGATTCAGCAGTGCCATCATTTGTGCCCGTAACGGTAATACCCACATTTCTGTTTAGCTGATCGGTGAAGGCTTGGTTGGTTTGTTTTCTTTCCGACATGAATCGGTACAAGATTTTGGGGTTTGCTAGGAGCTTTTAAGCAAGGTTAGCCTGGAATGACATCCTGTCCCTCCTGACTCTCGCGTCGGACCGGTTCCTGAGTTCCAGGCATGCGTCGTGGTCGGTCTGACTCTTAGATACGTAAACGAAGCCTTCCGCTTTTCTTGCAGAATACGTTGCGTGCCTCTCTTCAGCCATGATGACATTTTGTTCATCTGTGTTGTGACTAGAGTGACGGTACTTGAGATTGCTGTGTGAATAATCTCTTTTACTACTCTCAAGTGTTCATCCACAGATAGCCCCATGCTAGGGGCCACTCTGCGTCGGACAAGAGCCTCCGCATATCAGTGCAGTCAGCCTTGCTATAACACAGACATAGTCACGTAGCATCCCACTGAAAATGCTCATGGAGAACGAGATCGAAACCTATGACTGCATGGTCACTACATACTAGAGGAGTCATGATCTGGACCTTTTTGATGAGTAGTTGGTCACTAGTTAGAATTTAGTCTAGTTTTGATGACTTTCCACTAGGGCCCCACCTAGTATCATCTGCAACATTCTCAGTCAGTCCCGTATTTCGAATAATTTGCAGTAGATTTCGGCCGAATTTTCCCTTAGCATACCCCGAGCCAAGGTTCAGTGATGGGTCATTGAAATCTTCAGTTATGGTGATTTGATCATAGCCTGAGTCCCGTATCCCTGTGATGGTTCTGAGCAGTAGCTGATTGCGCTCTGCCCCACAGGTGGGAGATTGGTAGATGCCACCCAGTAAATGCTTGGTGTGAACCACGGTGAAGTGAAACCATATAGATTCTGAGAGTTCAATAAGTGGTAAGTCCATTGCACATACACATTTAAGTTGCTTGTCAAAGTATATTGTGACTCCCCTCTTCCTTGTTATTCCTGTCTCTCCTGACCAGAACCATATCACTCATACTGATTTCATCGTCAGCGATGGTGAGGCCAGCCGGGTTCAAGCAAGGATTATTATTTTAAGGTGTAGGTGAGCTTGGAGGTTTCTGAGTTCACCCACTTTCCCTCTCGACTCTCTCACATTGCTGGCTATGATTCTCAGTGCCGCATCGTTGTAGTGTCACTGAGGCTTGGGGACGTATAGTAACCTCAGTTTACTGCCTCCTTATAGTCGGAGGTCTGCCTTCACAGCATTGGATATGTCTTCCCAATTCACCCTTGGCCTCGTACCACCGTTGAATTAACAGAGCCAGCTGTTCCCGGGATTTGAAGTTTGCACTTAGCAATCTTGAGGAGCTAATCAGTGTGAGATGAGCGGGACGAGGTAGCCGTAAAATCGAGACTGCTCTGGAAGCATCAAGGGTCATCTGAGATGAGAACCATCTCCATTGCTGTACGTCATGGATGTGTTTTTCACGAACAGTGCCATTCTCCAGCCCCGGAATGCTGTGTATGAACATAGAGATAGAAGGAATCAGTTCCAGTTACTCCCTTGCCATTTGTCTGTTAGCCCATGACCCATCATGTCTCACTCTTATGCTGGAACTCCTGCCGATAGCTAGTACTTAAGCCAGTAACAGTATTCTCACAACCTCTTCGGCAGACCCCAATGTAACGCTTGATGGAAGTGGCTTAACCTGAGGTGCCTGGACCCCCTTGTACAGTCTGTAAAATTTTGCTGAATTGCTGTTCAGACCTAATTTATTACACAAACTTAACCACTGTTCCCGATCAAACAGGGTCTTTTGTTCAAGCCAGCTATCACTGCAAACGGGTATTTTAAACAGGATGAGGGAGTTCGATCGACTGACCTCAGACTTAGGTTTGGTCTTTGGCTGCTTGTCCTCCTTTGTAGGGTCCGTCACTTTACATTTCATTAGGTTCTGACAGTTCTTCGCTGTGTTACCATCCTTGCTAGTTGATACAAGTGGTGCTTCGGCCATTCCATCTTACCCTGAAGTTCTAGGTTGAATTCTGGGAAACTCCACTACATGAAGATTGGTTTTTCCAGTCAGTTAGACTGGAGTGTCCTTCTTACTGTCTATACCAAGTTCTGATAGTGTGGTGTTAGCGGGTGGGAAGCTGCATGAGACTGTATCGAGACACAAAAGTAGCGTTCTGTTCCTGATATCCGGAGCCGCGCTGTGTGAGACTGTGGTAGATTGAAAAATTGGGCAGATATACCAGAACCATAAGCACAGGTTATTTCGCATAAACGCATAATATGGTTTTGGCAATCCTTTGTCACAACTGCAGTGTACTCATTGTTTCGAAAATTGCATTCAAATTCTGAATCAGTTTTAGAAACGATGACACTACACACCTGACATTCGTCTCCCTTCCTTGATGGCGCTTTCGAGGTCTTATGACGTCTGGAGCGTTTCCTCTTTGTTTTGTTAAGTTTCACGCACTGGCTTTTAATTGGATTCAGGTGTAGTATCATGTCCGCCTAGTTTTGCATGTGCCGTTTCAGTGCTAGGCTGTGGCAACGCAGGCGTGGTATCAGAAGAGAAGAGACATACACGAGCCTCTAGGATCGGTATGCGGGAAGAGGTTGATGTCCCTGGGTTATTGCCAACTCTAACTGAAGCCCTCGTAACCACAGAATATGATGTTTTAGTGCTTTTTCTAACTCTACTTTCAACAGCCATATTAACAATCCCTATAACTTATGCAATGGATTAACAAGAGAGCAACAGTATCTACCAACAAGAAGAAGAATAAGACTGATAAAGGGCAAGACAAGGAAAAGAAAAGGTTTTTGACTTTACCTAGTACTTTCTGGATGATCGGCTTCACAGCAATCACGTGGTAGACCAACATGTCTTGTCTATCTGAACGAGTGAGGAAGGTGCTTCTATAGAAGTGGCACCTGTAGCTTGGGCAGTAGTTCGAGACAGCTGAACTTACCACACAGAGATTTGATGTGTGAATAATTGTTGAATTTAATTCACCGGCTAGGGAGATCAGGTTTCCCAAGCGGACAATTCACAAAATAGGTATTTTCAGGTTAGATAGGAAATAGCACGTCGTATTTACTCCCCATTGTAGTATGGAAGGCCATTTACCTTTGTTGGATATCGATAATATTCTCACCGCTAAGATCTAGATTAAGCGTTCTGCGACTTGATCATCAGGTTCGGTTGAAATATCATTTTTAATTTAGTTAACATTAAAAATACGTGAATGGAGTACGTGGGTTGTGTGTACCGACCCCCTTCATCCAAAAGGGAATATGATAATATGCTCAGCAATATTTTTAATGTCACAGCCAATCTTCCCCACAATTATAGAATTATCGGAGGTGATTTCAACATGCCAGAAGTATCATGGTCTTCACTCCGAGGACCCCGAAGTTATGATAATCTCCTGAATTCACAGGAGGGTGGACACAACACATAAATTCACCCACTAGATCCGCAAATATCCTAGACCTTATTTTCACGAACAACATAAAACCATCTACAGTACATGTGGGACATGAATTTCCAGGTAGTGACCATAAAATAGTGGTGTGTTCTTTTGACATCTTTCCTGAAACAAAACGCAGAGATGAAGCTGACCAGACACCTATGAGATTGTACACACATGCTGACTGGGAACTGTATCAGCACCTAACTCGATGTTCTAATTGGGACTCGTACTTTTCGAACGAGTCCTTAGAGGCAATTCTTAACAAATTTTATCGGAATATTAACTCAATTCATGACGTCATTGCACCTGAGAAGATTCTTAGCTTCAGATTCCCCCAAAGCGATTATATTCCAACATCGTTTAGGAGAAGTCTACGAAAGCACTCAATAAAATACTACAGATATCATGACTTATCATCACTAATTGCCATTAAGTCCCTTCTCAATAGAATTGAAGAGTTGAGAAATATAGGCCTCAGAAACAAAGAAGTGCGGGCCACTCAGGCACCGCATAACTCAGGAAAAATAGCCAAACTTTTCAAAAGTAGGTTGACGAACTCCAAAACAGCTTATCCTAAAATATTATACTTAGACGGGACTGCTTACGAAAATCCTGAGGTGATATGTGAACTGTTTAGCAAGCACTTCGCCAGATTATACACCTTAAAGAACGATGAGGTCGTGGATTTCCCACGTAAAACAGACGAGTGTTTAAGTGACATACTTTTCACCACACAAGAGATCGATAAAGCTGTCATAAATCTTAAGCTTAGTAACACTATTGGTCCAGATGGTATATCTTCCATTCTGCTGAAAAACGGTGGTAGTGACATGAATTTACTCCTACTCAAGTTATACTCAAATTCACTAAGCGATGGGACATACCCTACCTGCTGGAAGAAGTCTTATATTGTACCTGTCCATAAATGCGGGCCTATAGCCGATATCAACAACTACCGCCCCATCAACATCACGTCTGCAGTTTCACGTGTAATGGAAAAGATAGTAAAGAATCAAATCACTCGGTACTTGCTGTCAAATGACCTACTATCCCCATCCCAATACGGTTTCTTAAGTAGAAGGTCGTGCATTACTTGCCACTTAGATTATTTTGACTACATTACACAATGCATTTATAATGGGCATTCGGTAACAACATTATTTCTCGACGTTAGCAAGGCCTTCGATAAAGTCCCACATATCAGATTCCAAGCAAGACTCCATTCCTACGTAATAACCGGAAAACTTCTCAAATGGATGAATACTTTTCTCACAGAAAGAGAGCAATTAGTCGAAATCAACCACCAGTTGTCTTCATCAAAGCCGATAACTGGTGGTGTAATACAGGGTAGCGTTCTTGGCCCTATTCTATTCCTATTATTTATAAATGACATAGTCTCTGTGATCAAGTATGGCAAGCCATACCTCTTCGCAGATGATCTCAAGATAGTATGTGATTACGGGTACGATGATGTGAGCGTCGAAAGCAAAATCCAACATGACTTAAACAATCTAGGCGATTGGAGCGAAAAGTGGCAACTGACTTTCAACCCAGACAAGTGCGGTATAGCCCACCTGGGACGCTGGAAACCGGTAAGCTCCCCTCGAAACTGAACACTGTCACAGATCTCGGGATAACATACTCAGATTTAACCTTTTCCGATCATGCAAATAAGGTTGTATCTGACTGTAAACGACTTATTGGCTTTGTACTGCGTAACTTCTACACCCAAGAAGCAAGATTAGCTATATATAGAACATGTATCCGCCCCAAACTTGAATATTGTGCTCTCCTGTAAGGTCTGCAGACCGAAAAAATCGAGTGTTCAGAGATTCCTAACGAAACGCATAATAGGGTTTAACCAACCAGCGGAATATGTTGACAGGTGTATGCGTCTGAATTTAGAACCTCTGTGGTTAAGGAGAGTGAAGTGCAACTTATTTCTACTATTCAGAGTCACAAGAAAACACTGTTATAGTAACTCGTCCATAACGTGGGAAAACATTAAATCATAATAATAATTTTTATTTCTGGAACAGAAACCAGCCATTTTTACAGGCATGAACAAATGTACACTAATTAGAACTTATAGAATATATATGATTTGTTAATCTAGAAATAGATTGAATACTGGTAAATTTGAGAGAAATATTTAAAAAGAAATGTAAAAATAAGGCAATAGGTAATTTTCAAGATATGCTTTCAACTGAATAATTCATGAGAAATAGCATCAAATCAAAACTGTAATTGAAAAAAATACGGTATGTCAATTTCACGCGGGAATTATAAACGATTACGTTAATTGTGGAGAGTGAGGCTATGTTCTATGATAAGGTGTTTTCGCGCATTGCATGGGTTATCGCGTTCACGCCTATAGAGACGTTCTAACCGCTCAGTATTGTGAAAATAGATTCTATTTGACTAATTTTGGGCTTCTGTAGCCGAAAAATGCAATATTTTTGTGTATTGTGTTCGTAGTAATGCGTAATATTGTCATGACAGCCTAGATGAATTACTAATAAAAGAGTCATCATTTTGAAGAAATATCGCATAAAAAGTCCGTTATTAGGGTTTTAGAGCATTTAGGCATTGTTTTTCGTGAGTTGTTTCAGATCTTAAGGTTGTAAATTGACTGCAGGCAATGGCTGTGGTCATCCCAGTTATTCTATGAGAATCGTGCATTTGAAATAGAAATAGCCTAGAGACATAAGTTTGATGTGTGTTTTGAGGATGTCAGACACTTCTTTTATCATCTGTGATGACTGAAATATTCCATAGCACATGGAAGAGATCATGCAATGAATGAGACAGGCTGCTGCATTTCCTGGTGATTATATCTACTTTGATGAAGTTCGCATTTAAAATTGCTTAGGCGAAGACATGATACTAGTTTAATTGACATTAGCACTTGGAATGTCAGAAGGCTTTAATTGTTCATTGTGAAAAATGGCATCAGATTACGTGTATATCAGTGTGCATGGGGTTACGAAGAATACTGCAGATGGTCCTCCTGAAATGTCAGACTGCTTAAAATTAGTATCAATTTTCTGTCGATTAGTAGCTAGCAGGTGTGTCCTACAACTACTGCACCTGTTACATAAGTTATCCCAGTCTTGACAACTGTTCGTGGTCAGATTACTAAGATATTCTGAGATGCTTAATGAATTACTTGTGGCTATGAAGGATATTGAAGAATCACTTATGCCTCATATGTTTAAATCATTTATTATGAAAGAAGTTATCTGTAGGGATTTTGTGATGTTCAGGTTACAATGCTTGAGTGTATGTAGTGACTGGATGCTTATGTGCGTGAAGGAAAAGTTGGTTGAAACCAAGATGTGATGAAGTTTCCTGTACACTGTTCATTGTGAATGGTTTACAAGTTGACATTTATCATAACCTGTTCTAATTACTCGTTCACTAAGTGAACAACTTGAACTTCTTAAAAAGTATTATTTTATTATACTTGAGGATTGTAATTCATTACATAACTTATTGTGCCTGTAGAAATTACATGCATTCATTGTAAATACCCGTTTAGACGACTTATTGAATTACTATTATTTGCTTGCTGCTGTACTGTATAAGGCGAACAATCTCTGTGTGACATTGCAAACTGCAGAAGAATGCTTTCATAACGGAAGAATGAAAAAGAACCTTTTTCAGAAAAGGTATGTGAATAAAAAGGGTTTAACTTTAATATTACGTCTTACTTACTTCTGCGATTTTAAAAGATACACTTTGTTCACTTATTTACAGATATCCGGTAATGTCAGTCTACTGGGTCACAGGAATTCAACATGGGCGAAATAATTACGATAAACAATTGTGTAAAGACATTTGCTTATTTTTTTCATAAAATACATTTAACATCCTGCTTGCAATACTTTTCTTATTCTATCTAAATGAAACTAATTTCTTTTGCATGACGATGCAGATGCCAGACTTATCAATGATACTTGATGATTTATTTGACTGCATAATTGAACGTAAGCGAATTGTTACTACTACTGCTACAAGTCAACCTACGTATATATTCGTCATGTGTGAACTTAACTTTACAGTATACGTTAACACCCGTTGTCATAGGGACTGCCATAACGTTTTAATTTAAATATTAGTAATACACTGATTTGTAATACAGGAAACCGTATACCAACTGTAACTGCAATGCAGTGTCTAAGTTGTACCTATTGTTCCCTACAGACTTGCGTATGACTATGAGACGTTTTCACGTAACTGTAGACATAGACTTAAGGTCCACTAAACTACTTATAATTCATCACGTATATCGGTCTATAGTGCATCTGCAGAATTACACTTAAGTATAGTAACGAGTTCAAGTCCTACAGAGCACCGGCCTGGCATGCCGTGCTCACAAAGCGAACACATTAATTGAAAGACAACAAGATTTATATGAAAAGTTTATATTTATTATAAGACAACATTAGTTTGTTTACATATTAAGAAAACGCTGTACATATGCGACACAGTCTGCTGTGATGTTCGCGGCAAACGCACCTCCAAATTTGTCAGTAAGTTTTGTCAGGCACTCAATAAGAAGCCTCCTTTGGGTTTGCACTGTGTTACACGGATTTCGAGGGACAACTGCGGAAATGCTTTGAGATGCGCATGAGTCGCGTGACCACGTCCAGTGTTTACATTTCTGAAGCACATGATTGACTATAAAAGGTGGAACAAGAAAAGTAAATATAATTACGAACACAAACGCAAATGTCTACTCATCCAACGACGCTGTATATATTGACCGACACGAACATCCAATCTGCTTATAACTCTAAAATAGAAATTAAATCTGGAAAATTAAAATATAACAGGCATTACTCTGATCTACTTTTACACTGAACTAAGCGACATAAATAGTTCTTAACAATGGGATTCCGTGTCTGCAAGTGAAATTTTTAATGCGATAAAAAAATTTACTTTACGACAGAATGCACGACAAACATGGAAAGAACAGAGCACAATGTGCGCTTGCCTGTGCGTTAACTTCACTGCTCCTATTTCACATTGCGCACAGTCCATAATAAATGTCTCAGTTTTAGATGTATCTTCCATTATTTGACTAAATGAGTCCAAAATCCACACTACATCACGCTTGAATTCCTTTCGAGTCCAGGCGAATAACACTGGTCGCCCACGACCAAAATTGTCCGTCACAAGTAATTGGAACAATGAATACCTGCGTGTTGATTAATGAATTGGTAAACTTACTTCCCTTTATTTGTATTATATGTAGAGTCAATACCGACAACCTCCGGGAACTCTTTATACAACTGGATTTGCTCATTTGTTGAAAAACAGACTCTTGTTAGTGAATTCCGCGTAGGTTCATCTGAGTAATACTCCATTAACTTCCCACGGCATTTCAGGAAATCAAAAATGTCACGACGGCTCGACATACCTTAAGTAAATAACAATTACGTCTAAGTTACCTTTATTAACTAGGGCTTTCATATTTTTAACGTCACTACGAGTTATATCCTTGCGGAATTTTTCCTTAACATGCGCAATTATTTCATCGGATGAGTGCGATTGCTGAAGAAGGGGTTCCAAGTTTTCTTTCTCTTCTACTGTTAGTCTTCTATACCAGGGGTCATTCTGCATGTACACCCTATCGCATGGATGGTTATGCACCATTTTGTGAGCAGTAATTACGTATTCACTGATATGCAAAACCACCCGAATCGAAGAAGGACAATTGCAAAATTTAGACCTTAAATATTCATAATAGCATAGTATAATTCTTCTTACGACTTGTTTCTCAATTTTAAGCCAGGCCTTACACGATGCACTCCAAAAGTACATTTAAAACCAACACATGCGTACTTGAATATATCATCCGCTATTCTTCTGCTCTGAATACGCACGTAGTGAGTGCAGGACAACTACATTGTTAGCATTAAATAACTTCCTCACTTTTTGAAATTCTTCTAATGCTTTCTCAAATTCCTCCCAGCTGAAGTAACGTCTTCCAAGCATTACTTCACCGAAAATTCCACTAACGTCTGCACTGCTTCCTGTCGCAATGACTACCTGCTGTGAACTGCAAAAAAGCCTTCGTCAATTAGCATCCATCTATGTCACAACTATTTCAAGATAATTCAGTAAACAAAGCAATATTCAAATGCATGATTGATCAATATCCATCAAGATATACCGCACGAAACAATAAATTTTAGAACAGCACAAAAACCCACGGGTTCGTTGACATCGCAGGCAACCGACAGGCCAAAAAACCGACTGTATGACAAACAAAGCCTTGTACATGCACAAAAAAAGAAGAACAACACGTTTTATAAGTCTAAGTTTACAATTACATTCATCAAATCTCCTTAGAAACAATGCACGACGCAAGCACACACAGCTGCACACGACATCACCAACCTACCAAAGTCAAATATAAACTTACCGCCACTGTTCCAGCCAATGAAAGACGAGAAAACCTGAGGCGCGGAAAAATTAACACGTCATAGAACACACCCTCACCCATTGTGGAAGGTAAGTAGCATTTTTGTACAGGTGCTGGCGTGAAATATAAGAGATGCGGAATGAACAGTAATTGTAAGTAAATGATTCATAGAGTGTTTGAAAGTCCATAAAACTTCAAATTCACCGGTAAGTACACCATAATTGTGACATTTCCAGTTGTATATGAGACCAACTTTGAACTTGTCGGCAGATTTCATGATAGAGGTGGTTCCGTTATTCACCAGGTGGGCTAGCAATATTCCGAGGATAGCGGCACTGTTTCAATACCTTCGTTTAAGGCAGTACCTTTGAAAAGAGAAGACACAAGGAAACCGACAGAGAGGTGCAGAAGTATATAATAGGTGTTAATAATTCAAAACATATGTAAAAAACATGGGTTCATCACTTTTTTGTTTTTTCTTCATTTAAAAAATACTATTTCCCCCTGAGATTTTCTAGTGATGGAATTCTAGTCTTTCTTGCGAAAAGAAAATAAAAGTTTAAGTGAAAAAAAAGATGATAATTTTACCTACTTATATAGGTTGAATAGGAGTTAAACACAAAAGTCAAAGTGCGTGAACTATGTAGAAGAAAAGGGAGGGCTTAATAATAACTACTGTTTTTCTGAAGTATACATTTAGGTGTCCTTCTGAAGTAGGGGACTCATACCATGTACTTGCATTCGAGGAGTTTGTTATTTAAACTTCAGCTTTAGGCAAATTTTCAACTTCTGTTGTCTTTTTTTAATTTTATTATTCTCTTATTCTGCAGAAGCCATTCGAACTCAGGAGCCTTAGCAATAGAGTGCTGTCCCATAGATAAGGGTGGTTCTCATATGTCCCCACCATCATATCCGCTGACTAGCAATCACCACCCTCCCACCTTTTTTGTGCAAGGCCCTGGCAAAATGCTTCATTTTTTGTTATATATATCTTTTAATTTCTGTTATAATATGCCACAATCAGCTGCGAAACCACGACTACCTTAACAAGGTGGCTACCCACAGAAAATCCATTAGGGTAAACTTTTTCACCACTAAATATTGCACTCTTTGGAACCAACTACCATCTGAAATTAGATGTTGTGAAAACCCCAATGGGTTCAAACGGAGCCTAGAGAAACACATTAACATGTCCACCCTAGCTTGTCTAAAGGGCCATAAATGTTGGTAAAATGGTAAGTAAAAGCCGGTCCAGTCTTTAGCTCAGTCAGTTAAATATAATTCGACTCTACCACTTACGCAGCGAACGTTTAACTAATTTACTGATTTTCCTTTCTGTATAGTCTTCAATAAGTAATGTTAATATAAGTACTTCTAGAAACAATTATATTAGCAACCACACCTTTTAATATTCTACATATTTATTTATTTATTTCCTGTTTATGCAGGAACATACCAATTGTACAGGCATGGATAAGTTATTATATAAATTACAGTTTGTTTGTTCTTTCTAACATTAGAGTCAGTCAGAACAGTCTGCAAAATAGTCTGTCTGTGTAACTCTTCAATTCTATTGAGAAGGGACTTAATGGCAATTAGTGATGATAAGTCATGATATCTGTAGTATTTTATTGAGTGCTTTCGTAGACTTCTCCTAAACGATGTTGGAATATAATCGCTTTGGGGGAATCTGAAGCTAAGAATCTTCTCAGGTGCAATGACGTCATGAATTGAGTTAATATTCCGATAAAATTTGTTAAGAATTGCCTCTAAGGACTCGTTCGAAAAGTACGAGTCCCAATTAGAACATCGAGTTAGGTGCTGATACAGTTCCCAGTCAGCATGTGTGTACAATCTCATAGGTGTCTGGTCAGCTTCATCTCTGCGTTTTGTTTCAGGAAAGATGTCAAAAGAACACACCACTATTTTATGGTCACTACCTGGAAATTCATGTCCCACATGTACTGTAGATGGTTTTATGTTGTTCGTGAAAATAAGGTCTAGGATATTTGCGGATCTAGTGGGTGAATTTATGTGTTGTGTCCACCCTCCTGTGAATTCAGGAGATTATCATAACTTCGGGGTCCTCGGAGTGAAGACCATGATACTTCTGGCATGTTGAAATCACCTCCGATAATTCTATAATTGTGGGGAAGATTGGCTGTGACATTAAAAATATTGCTGAGCATATTATCATATTCCCTTTTGGATGAAGGGGGTCGGTACACACAACCCACGTACTCCATTCACGTATTTTTAATGTTAACTAAATTAAAAATGATATTTCAACCGAACCTGATGATCAAGTCGCAGAACGCTTAATCTAGATCTTAGCGGTGAGAATATTATCGATATCCAACAAAGGTAAATGGCCTTCCATACTACAATGGGGAGTAAATACGACGTGCTATTTCCTATCTAACCTGAAAATACCTATTTTGTGAATTGTCCGCTTGGGAAACCTGATCTCCCTAGCCGGTGAATTAAATTCAACAATTATTCACACATCAAATCTCTGTGTGGTAAGTTCAGCTGTCTCGAACTACTGCCCAAGCTACAGGTGCCACTTCTATAGAAGCACCTTCCTCACTCGTTCAGATAGACAAGACATGTTGGTCTACCACGTGATTGCTGTGAAGCCGATCATCCAGAAAGTACTAGGTAAAGTCAAAAACCTTTTCTTTTCCTTGTCTTGCCCTTTATCAGTCTTATTCTTCTTCTTGTTGGTAGATACTGTTGCTCTCTTGTTAATACATTGCATAAGTTATAGGGATTGTTAATATGGCTGTTGAAAGTAGAGTTAGAAAAAGCACTAAAACATCATATTCTGTGGTTACGAGGGCTTCAGTTAGAGTTGGCAATAACCCAGGGACATCAACCTCTTCCCGCATACCGATCCTAAAGACTCGTGTATGTCTCTTCTCTTCTGATACTACGCCTGCGTTGCCACAGCCTAGCACTGAAACGGCACATGCAAAACTAGGCGGACATGATACTACACCTGAATCCAATTAAAAGCCAGTGCGTGAAACTTAACAAAACAAAGAGGAAACGCTCCAGACGTCATAAGACCTCGAAAGCGCCATCAAGGAAGGGAGACGAATGTCAGGTGTGTAGTGTCATCGTTTCTAAAACTGATTCAGAATTTGAATGCAATTTTCGAAACAATGAGTACACTGCAGTTGTGACAAAGGATTGCCAAAACCATATTATGCGTTTATGCGAAATAACCTGTGCTTATGGTTCTGGTATATCTGCCCAATTTTTCAATCTACCACAGTCTCACACAGCGCGGCTCCGGATATCAGGAACAGAACGCTACTTTTGTGTCTCGATACAGTCTCATGCAGCTTCCCACCCGCTAACACCACACTATCAGAACTTGGTATAGACAGTAAGAAGGACACTCCAGTCTAACTGACTGGAAAAACCAATCTTCATGTAGTGGAGTTTCCCAGAATTCAACCTAGCAAGGATGGTAACACAGCGAAGAACTGTCAGAACCTAATGAAATGTAAAGTGACGGACCCTACAAAGGAGGACAAGCAGCCAAAGACCAAACCTAAGTCTGAGGTCAGTCGATCGAACTCCCTCATCCTGTTTAAAATACCCGTTTGCAGTGATAACTGGCTTGAACAAAAGACCCTGTTTGATCGGGAACAGCGGTCCAGTTTGTGTAATAAATTAGGTCTGAACAGCAATTCAGCAAAATTTTACAGACTGTACAGGGGGTCCAGGCACCTCAGGTTAAGCCACTTCCATTAAGCGTTACATTGGGGTCTGCCGAAGAGGCTGTGAGAATACTGTTACTGGCTTAAGTACTAGCTATCGGCAGGAGTTCCAGCATAAGAGTGAGACATGATGGGTCATGGGCTAACAGACAAATGGCAAGGGAGTAACTGGAACTGATTCCTTCTACCTCTATGTTCATACACAGTATTCCGGAGCTGGAGAATGGCACTGTTCGTGAAAAACACATGCATGACGTACAGCAATGGAGATGGTTCTCATCTCAGATGACCCTTGATGCTTCCAGAGCAGTCTCGATTTTACGGCTACCTCGTCCCGCTCATCTCACACTGATCAGCTCCTCAAGATTGCTAAGTGCAAACTTCAAATCCCAGGAACAGTTGGCTCTATTAATTCAACGGTGGTACGAGGCCAAGGGTGAATTGGGAAGACATATCCAATGCTGTGAAAGCAGACCTCCGACTATAAGGAGGCAGTAAACTGAGGTTACTATACGTCCCCAAGCCTCAGTGACACTACAACGATGCGGCACTGAGAATGATAGCCAGCAATGTGAGAGGGTCGAGAGGGAAAGTGGGTGAACTCAGAAACCTCCAAGCTCACCTACACCTTAAAATAATAATCCTTACTTAAACCCGGCTAGCCTCACCATCGCTGACGACGAAATCAGTATGAGTGATATGGTTCTGGTCAGGAGAGACAGGAATAACAAGGAAGAGGGGAGTCACAATATACTTTGACAAGCAAATTAAATGTGTATGTGCAATGGACCCACCACTTATTGAACTCTCAGAATCTATATGGTGTCACTTCACCGTGGTCCACACCAAGCATTTACTGGGTGGCATCTACCAATCTCCCACCTGTGGGGCAGAGCGCAATCAGCTACTGCTCAGAACCATCACAGGGATACGGGACTCAGGCTATGATCAAATCACCATAACTGAAGATTTCAATGACCCATCACTGAACCTTGGCTCGGGGTATGCTAAGGGAAAATTCGGCCGAAATCTACTGCAAATTATTCGAAATACGGGACTGACTGAGAATGTTGCAGATGATACTAGGTGGGGCCCTAGTGGAAAGTCATCAAAACTAGACTAAATTCTAACTAGTGACCAACTACTCATCAAAAAGGTCCAGATCATGACTCCTCTAGTATGTAGTGACCATGCAGTCATAGGTTTCGATCTCGTTCTCCATGAGCATTTTCAGTGGGATGCTACGTGACTATGTCTGTGTTATAGCAAGGCTGACTGCACTGATATGCGGAGGCTCTTGTCCGACGCAGAGTGGCCCCTAGCATGGGGCTATCTGTGGATGAACACTTGAGAGTAGTAAAAGAGATTATTCACACAGCAATCTCAAGTACCGTCACTCTAGTCACAACACAGATGAACAAAATGTCATCATGGCTGAAGAGAGGCACGCAACGTATTCTGCAAGAAAAGCGGAAGGCTTCGTTTACGTATCTAAGAGTCAGACCGACCACGACGCATGCCTGGAACTCAGGAACCGGTCCGACGCGAGAGTCAGGAGGGACAGGATGTCATTCCAGGCTAACCTTGCTTAAAAGCTCCTAGCAAACCCCAAAATCTTGTACCGATTCATGTCGGAAAGAAAACAAACCAACCAAGCCTTCACCGATCAGCTAAACAGAAATGTGGGTATTACCGTTACGGGCACAAATGATGGCACTGCTGAATCACTAGGGGAAAACCTGGTGGCTACTCCCCAAATAAACCCGGCAATAGTACTAGGGAAGCTACAGAGACTCGCATCTGGAAAGTCCACAGGTTGTGACGACATCGGACCATCTGTTCCGAAACAGTCCGCTGAAGCCCTCCATAGGCGCTTATTCCAACACTCGACGGATTCGAGGAAACTGCCAAGGGAGTGTAAAGAAACCATCCTTTCTCTGATCTTCGAGGGTGGGGATAGACAAAATGCCACTAGTTATAGACCATTAACCGTACTCCCAGTGGTGCCGAAAGTACTGTGAAGTACAATTGATTATCACATCAGGGAGAACCTCGATAAGACTAACAGGCTCCGTAAGGTCTAAATGGTTTCAGGAATGGCAGATCTTGTGTAACAAACTTACTATCAGCTTGAAACGATTGGACATCGTGCCGGGATATGAATGTTCCAGTCCATGTCGTCTTCCTAGACTTTGAGAAGGTATTTGACACAGTTTATCATGACCTTCTTCTATACAAACTAAGTCAGGTAGTTGTAGGTGAGCCATTTCTGTCATGGTTAAAGGACTACCTAGCTGAAAGCCAATTTTGCACTAAGGTCAATCGAGTCTGGTTATCTTGGCACAGCTCGTCATCAGGAGTGTCACAGGGCTTTATCCTAGGACCACTGATGTTTTTGGTTTTTATCAGTGACCTACCATGCCGTCTAAGCTGCCTGACTCTTCTATACGCTGACAACGTGAAGTGTCCGGAGGACCCAGATGGGCTGCAGCAAAATCTAAAGCTTCTGGAAGACTGGTCGGCGACCAGTGGCATGACTTTCAACCTGAAAAAGTGCAAAGTAGTGAAGTTACGCACCTGTAGACTGCATAATGTAAGTTACACCCTGCGCAATGAAAGCTTTCCCTGTAGAACGTTGGAGTGTGACTTAGGTCCAGTTCTAACGGAAAAATGGACACAAGCGTAAATTACACGGGGGACGTAGCGAGGGCATACGCGATCATACACTTCACAAATAAACAATTAGGCGCACTCACTATCGAACTCTTTCTAAAGTTGAACAAAACGAAAGTCAGACCACACCTTCAAGTGTACAATATCATTGTATCTCCACTGCTACGAAGCGACGCATACCTCTTGGAAAGAGCCCAAAGATGGGCGACAAAAGGAATGGTGGGTCTCCGGAATGAACGGTATAATGGAAGGCTAAAGAAATTAGGCCTATTCACAGTTAGCTACCGTCGGCTTAGAGGGGATTTGATTACTGTCTAAAAGATAACAAATGACCAGAATCACCTAAACAAAGGTGTTCTGCCATTGAGTAGATGTGAACTTCCTCGTGAAAATCCCCGAAGGATAGCTCACCGGAGGGCAAGAACTCGAGTGCGTCCCCACTTCTTTTCACTCCTGGTCTGCCGTCCCTGGAACTCTACTGGCGGATGTAGCTGTGGCACCGTAAATGGACAGGTTTAAATGAAGGCTGGACAATCATACAGCGACACAAGGACTGCGCCCAAATTGCCTATCCCCTTAAAATCCCATACACCGTTCATGGGTAGACATCTAAACTTCTCGTTTACTTCTTTACATTCTCTCCTGACTGCCTCAACTTCTACACTTACGCTTATTATTTTCGTTGATATTATGTACATATTTATTTATATATGTCAACCTCAAATTTAACTAGGATTCTGTTTTTACGTTTTCTATATTTCTTTTTCTGTCTTTTACTTTGAATAACCTACACTAATTACATCTGTTATTTTGGATACAACCAAAGCTACGACAGTCAAGTGGCGGGACGAACTATGTAGAAGATTATCGAGGACCGCGAGCCTTTACCTCACAATCAGGAAGCGAGCATAAAGAAATCAAAATGGTTTATACTAGTTACTTAAAACGATATTGGATATTGGATAGCCACAAAATTTGTTGGTTTATACGAACTAGTCACAAATATATTGAGTAAGCTGCTACATATTCAGAAATCAATGATAAAATAATAATATTAGTCAAGAGTATTTCTGGTATCTCCACGCAGGTGTGTACGTTGTACCATTTGTTTCTTCGAATCAATTAGTAAATAGTCACACAAAGCGATTTTTCAAATATTGTAGCTATTTGTACGCTTTGGATCAACGCTTATTATGTTTTATAGTGTCGATCTATTGTCTGCTCATCGTGGAAGATTTGGCATTATATGGTTGAGTTCATTCGAATTCGTAACACTAACTTTCAGGTTGGCAGCGACCAGAGTAAGAAAACAGCTTACGAGAAGAGAGCTGAATTCAGTTAATATTGTTAATGCATGGTATTGCGAACATATTTCTTACTGCTCTTAGCAACGAGATAACAGGCCATATTTTGGGAAAGACGAGAATAAGGCTGTCGTTGTACTTAGCGTCGCAGTTGACGTTCGAAATATGTGTCATCTATAGAGAAAAAGTTGTCTTTATGCTGCGTAAGTTGGCTGTGTAATTCACAATTATTTAGTAACTTTGTTATTTCCACGATATTAAGTTATCTCTTAAATTTCTCTCACATATTAGGCGATCTTCAGGAACTGAATCAACGGGCTTGCGTATTAACAGTCCGGTCCATTGATCTACCGACGTGGTAAAACTTACATGTCGATGTTCCTTTCTGTTCGTTTTATTTGTGTTTCTTTGTTTGTATCATTTTTCCTCTTAGCCTTTATTCACATTAAAGTTGTTTTCTTAAAGTAACAGACGCCAGTCGCATGCTAAGCGAAGACGTACCTCGGCGACGGAGGCTACTGAATTACCTGTGTGGAATAATAACGAAGACATCAATGAATTCGGAAACTTGCAGCTTCCTGAATTAATCTGGCCTGATATCGAGCCTAATTTGGAGTTTATGGATACGCAAACACTTTATCAGGCACGAAAGGAAGATATCACGATGTTTGAGGATCCTCAAAATACTGTAAGTTGCCTGTTTTACAAGTATAGAAACGTTACTTATCATGTTTACTTTTGATTTTCGGAGAGTGGATCTAGGCATTCCGGACACTGTAGCCTCTGCTTACGTTTCTAGAGCCAGTTCAATTGTATGAATAATTGTTAACTAAGCAACTATCCCAAGTACGTCTTACCGTTAGTGTTAACTCATACATATATATATATACGAAAGCCTGAACTGTGAGACGCCTCCAATAAGGATGCACAATTTGACCTAATACGTAAATAATTTAAATATTCCCGTAACGGTAATTACAGAACACGATTTAAGCAAATGCGGATTTTCTCCTCAGCTTTTACGTTTACATAATGAATGAAATATGTAGTCATAGACATTTGAATTAATTTGGTTAATGAAGTATAGAATAGGAGTTCAGGGATGTGAATTAATGAGTAATAATCGATGTGGTCATAATAGTAATAATGACAAGAATAAATTCATTCAATTGGTTACATAATCAACGTGATGGGGTGGGGAGTGTACATGTAGAATATGTATACTATTGAAGATGGAGGAGAAAATAACTGTCGCCACATAGCCATTAGGTATTATGATAACAGTAACAATAATGAGTTTTTAAAACCTGAGATTGCGCAACATGCACAACTACAGCACACAGCATGATATTGATAATTTAGTCAGCATTACAGATAAAAGATAAATCCATTGTCACCGGGATAGACACCTATTTTAGTTTTGGGGACGAAGGCCAAGGGAGGCAGGGAGACAGACTGATTAAACATTTTTCGGAACACGGAAATTGAATGGAAAAGTCTTTTTGACAACTGCCTTCGCTGTGCTTAGTAGTGGAAGACGTACCAACCTAGAGTTACGGTGGCACCTCATATAGTATTGTTAAAGCTGAATATTTCTTCAATCTTGTGCTGCGTATCCACTGGGTGTACCAGTGTGGAACTTCTAATTATCTAATTAACGACTCCTCAGCCTAACCACGTTGGACAGTTCTCCAGCATGGGACGATGGGCTTGTGGAGTCGTTCTACCTATGTAAATGTTTCCACATGAACAGTTGAATTTGTGAATGCACATTGAAGTGATCAGATTTGGTAGCTTATCCTTCACATGCTTGGGAATTATACAACGAGTGGGGAATTTGTAAACACAATGTTGTGGCAAAGGATGTTTTATCTAATATCTTTTTTTCAAATTTCCTATGCCAGCAGTTCATTTGTTGCTTCTCATTCAACGGAATTGCGTCACCTGAACGAATTTATCTTTGTTAATTATTATTATTATTGTGATCACCTCAATTAGAACCGATTAATTCACATCCGTGAACTCCGCTCCTATACTTCGTTAACCACATTGATTCAAATCCCTATGAACTACCATTTCATTACGTAAGCGTAAAGGATGAGGAGCATTTACCGAAAATTCGTATTTGCTTAAATCGTGTTCTATGATTATCGTTACGGGAATATTTAAGTAATTTACGTTTTGTGTTGAAATTGGAAATCAATGTTAACTTAAGGATGATCATTTCTGTCCACTATCTTCAGTCTATCTTGAACACAGCGTTTATCATCTGTTTAACCTATTTTATTCCTCTCAGTCACGCGAAAATAAGTAGGGTGATTATTTGTCGTGCATGAATATGGATATTACTCAATCGCATGAGTAGTAAACGAGTGACTAATTAAAACTGCTTTCAACACATTGTGTTTTACTAATAGATACCATATAAACCTCCTGATGATGATCTAATCCCACTGGATTTCGCTAACCTCACTGAATTGTCTCAACACAATCAAAGTACAAGCTATGGAGAGGATTTTCCTGTGACTACTTCTACAAGAAAACACTTATTATTAGAAACTAGTGAAACTGGTGTGGCTGAATGTTCTACAGTGAAGCGGTCACGTCATTTGGATGAGTCTGAGAGGTTGGTATTTTTGATTGGTTTTATTTATTGAAATAATGGACGTACTCCCCATACTGATCTTGTTGACAAGTAATTCTATCTGGGCTTAATTGTTGAACTAGTGAGAATTTGTCTAGTCTCACAAGTTGATCACATCAACAAAGGATATGAATTCAAAGAAAATAGGGAGCATCGAACAGCTGTTTCATCCTAGTCCTCGACACACTCATTGATTACATACTGCATATACAGTGACAATCTTTCAGATGAATTTTGTGTTTATAATTTATAATTTGAATTAGTGACTGGTATAGAGCCGAACCACTTGATGATTCCTATTTGATAAATGAACGAAAATTAAAATTCTTAATTGCTATTATGTGATTCAAATCTAGTGATTCCAAGAGGACACCTGATTGCCTTATTGTAACCTCACGGTGTCCTGTGTTAGACAAACCTTGTGAGTTTGTGGTTTCGAACCAATGAAGAGTCTCTTAAAGCAGGACGACACTTCTGTCTAGCTGTCTCTTTGGTTTCTAGTGGTAATGTTCCAGTAAGCGTTGTTGTTGTTCTTGACCAAAACATTTTAATTCATTATCATTGTGTGCATCAATATAAGTCTGTTTCACTTGCAATTGATTGGTGTGTCACTCATCGAATTGCAGAATACTCGCGGTCAGTACTCGGCCACCGACGGGCACCGTAACCTCACCTAACCGGTAGTAAGCTCAGTGAAGAGGGAAAGTTGAGCGTGAGACTAGCAACTCCACCCCATGAAGGAAATTGTGTAGTTACTGAGACCTTGAAGCTCAGACCTGAGATACAAAAAAATAGATAAATTTCACTGCAGATGAAATGAAGATACATGTTTATATATTCTTTTTAACATGATATTTTGAACGGGTAACTTTAGGGAAGTTATGAGTCACAAGATTAATATAAATAAGTTATGAAACAAGTGGACTGGAATTATGGGAGGTGGTTTCAAGTGGGTCAGGTGGTATGAAAAATTGGAATGACAACAATGATGACGATAATGTGAAGGCGGGAATACAGAATCAATAAATGGAATCAAGTCAATTAGAAAGAACATTGCTTTGACCAAGGTGAAGTAAGGAGTACTGAACAGAAAACAAGCTTTTGAATACATAGTATAGCTTGTATTCTGGTAATGCTAACTATATAGGCAGTAATGGAAAGGGGAATTTCTGCAGAGTACTTGAGTTTAACCCTGTAGATAAATACGTGTATGAGGTATCGGCTTCACTAACCATATGAGTAGGGTCATATTAAGTGTTTCTCTATTGTGCATGTGTGTGTGTGCGTGCAAGCTGATAATTCCATAATTTCTATTCCAAAGTTTGTCGTTTGAAGAAATCTGAATGTTAGATTCGTGTTTTCAAATGTGATTGTGCATATTTGGCATTTTATTTTATCCATTCACGTTCCCAGTGGAATATAGAGATTCAAGCTGAAGACTTGTATTTACTGTAGCAGTGGTGATTATTTTTACAGGATGGGGTTGCTAGCCTCATGCCCAACCTTTCCTCTTTGGTAGTCCAATTACTGACTTAGCGATGTAAAGAAGTGCGTCATTGGCCGGGGACCGAACCCTGAACCATGTGCATGGTGATTGACGAGCGTCTTAACCGCTGTGCCACCGAGGCACATATTCAACATTAGACTACATATTTACAAGTCACTTTTGTTTTCAAGGTTCACAACTCAAGCCAATCTGGAAACTATCGAAGAAGTTCAGTTGCCGGTTGTCACGGAGTGTCAAGCTATGCCTGAGGCTGCAGAGTTAGTGAACATGTGAGTGAGTCTGCTTTGAATTTTACTCATAAAGTGATATGTGTGTTTATTTGGAGTCTGTCATTTGTAAGCCTCATTGCGTTTTCTTTGACAAGTGTAAAAGTCATATTGATTATTCTTTGATATACTAGAATATTTGTAAAGATTGAATACAAATCACTTTTAATGTTACACTTCACTTCACATCAAAGAGTAACTAATGTGTCATCTGTCTAATCCTTGGTGATGGTGCTGTTTGAATTCTCTCATTCGTGTTTGCAATATAATCAACAAGCCGGATGACTCTTTGCAGGAAACTCTGCATCTAGTTTTCTTGTTGATATGAATTAATCAGCACCAACACCGAGAACTGGGCGCATGATTGTTCTAGTTACTCTCCAGTGATCTCCGTCACGGTGTCCTCCATCATTAATCCGTACAGCTTAGTGGTAACGTCGTGGGATTGAATCTTCAAGGGGGGGGGTATCAATTCCTCCAAGGCTGAAAGCACGCCTTACTGATGAGTGCCGATGAGAACGAAACGAACCGTGGTCAGGCGGGACGTCTTGAGAATCATCTTCAGCCATCTGAGATCCAACTGTTAAGATCTATTTATTGTTGAGCACTACTTAGTGCCTAGTTAGTACACTTTTCTGGTTTAGATAACTGATTTGTTTTCTTCATAAATGAAAGATGACGTAACCCATAGTTTTTGTATTCCTTGCTACTTCACGATTTCCTACCCTCCGTAGTAGATTGAAGTCGGTGTTCAATGCTGCTTGAGCTTAGTGATAAATCTGTCCTCTCTCAACTATCATAATACATGGTTGAACATCAGAGAAATTGAAAAATATGATATACTGTTTTGTGCAAACCTGGTCTAATGCTCCACTTTTCCTTATTTCATATATCAAACACAAAAGGGAATGACTCCCTGCATCCTCTACCCATATTACCTGCTTGCTTGCTTTTTGTTTCTTCTTTTAAGACCACAAGTTTCAGACAATGTGGAGACTGTTACGGAAGCTATTGTTGAGAATGTACCTGCCCAACAAATCACTGCGTAAGTGTCATGTTACAATTTTTGTGGTTATTGTTGTCGTTCTTGACAAAACAACTGATTTAATGTAATTCATGATTACTATTAGGCAATAGTTGCTTACTTGAGTGCATCAAACCACTAAATTGCATTTGCTACCTAGTGTACTCTCTTATCTTCAACCGAATAGTCTCGGATTCGAAACCCGTTCCACTGAATTGAACCTATTGGATAGCATCATCACCTCTGACACAATAAATTTGATTGACAGCTTGGTGAAAGATATTTGAGTGTACCATTAGACTTCATTTCTAGTTGTATTTCCAAAATTCTAAAATGAACCGTTTTTATAGGCAGTAATGGCACTGAATCCCTGTTCCCATCAACAGAGTCAGAAAGAAGCCTCGTACCTATGCATTATGCAGAGAGATTATAACAATTATTGACATTTTCATTGGACCACTCTTTTAACACCATTCATAACTGTTACAGACAAATCCAGTCATTTAGATATCTAGCTGTGATTATAAATAAGCACTTATGTAAGTTCAGAGACAGAGCTAATAAGGGTCAAATTAGTTTAATGTGAGGCTGTTAATTTGCTAAATTTTTCGTTAATCTAAAGGCTAAGGGAACGGATACAATAGTCAAAACGCAGGATTTGTCTGGAATTGTTGACTTACAGTTGTTTCCAACTACGCGACTTTATCAGTTATTGTCCCGACATTGTTCTGCTTATATTTTCGACAATTGTGTGTTGTTCAACGATAGTATACTATAACACATACTAGCTGAACTAGCAATGAAGTTGTTCTACATCACTCTTCAGCGGTTTAGAAGCCGAAGTCTGTCACTGGAAGTCTTAGCACACTGAATGATGGACATGATCAAGAAGGTGACGATATTAATATCAGATGACTAAACAGAAAGAGACACAAATGCGTGTTGTGTGTGTGTGACCACTACCTTGGTTGTATTCAACGCATCCATCACAACGTCCAAAATTCATAGTGAATTTGTGGAACCTTCTTAGTACAGTGTTTATAATATACTTCCAATAGTTTCCGTTCAAAAATAACTAGACGATATTTAAATAACACTGCAGACGACTGATCCAACAATATCGCCTTGGAGTTTTTGTAGTTTATAGCGTTCTGAAGCGGCGACATGACTGAGCTGTTCACTTTTCAGCACTTAGAGGATGTTTCTCCAGGACATCAGTATTTACAAGCTTTATTTCGTCATCATCATCATCATCATTTGTAGTCTGAGTTCACCCACCGCTTCTTGTCCCTGTGAACAACCAACCCATTTTCACTACTAACTATTTTCAAAAAGCTGTTTGAATTAAAATATCCTTCCTTGTCTTAGCTATGTATTCCACTAGAAACTGTCCTCCGATCTCAATCCTGTGTGTGGAGATTTTATTTTTGAAATTAAAAGAAAATATAGTCAAAGATTTAATTGTGAAAATCATTTCAGGTAATTATTTTAATATTTCGTTTTCTTCCCATTCCTTCAATCTGCTGATTGTTCTTGTTCTTGTTGCTGAAAATGTGCTCCTCTGAATATCGTGTCGTAGAATGCCAGTGGATTTAGACGAAGGACGGTTGGTAAGTGTTATTTGGGAATGTTTACGTTATATAATTATCTGAAGCTATGCCATTATTATTATTATTACTGTTTTCATTATTCCCTCCACTTCTTAGTAGGACATAGGCACTCAAAAGCACATCTCTGAGATACACCCTGTCATCTGAAGTAGTAACTACTAGCTAGGCCTGATTTTACTGCAGACGATATATTAGACAAATTAGCTTAGCAGCGAAAAACAAAATAAATTTAGCGATTCCACTTACACGTACAGACCAGTTGAGAGTTATGTCACCAAAAACAGTACTCATTCCATGATAAGTGTGTCCAAAAATCAAAAAGTGACAGAGAGATCATCATGTCAAAAGAAATTATATAATAATATAAAGAACAAATATTTCACGATAATAAACATTAAAAAAATATTAGTGTCTTTCATATACCGCCGACTTCTTAATACCAGCGGAATTAACGTTCAAGGAAAGCACAAAATTTGTAAGAAATAAGAGAGTATTATAGTGAATAGAAGATCTAATAAAATTCACCACATTTCTACAAGAAATTAAGGGTCATTAACGCCTTGATGGCCAAGATGAGGAGAGTGTCTGAACCAACTTATTGTTACGGATACATAACTTAGGTGTTTTGATGAAGATTCTAACAGCCTCAGCAATGTGTAGTAGACGAACTCTCAAGGTAGAATTAAGATTAGTCGGTATGCGATAGGTGGATGCGGAAGCCTCGTTAACACCAATCTTGTGTTCTGTATCCACTAGACGAGACAGTATAGAACTATGAATACATTTTGTTTGTCCCTTACTTAATCACACAAGATGATGTTCACGAATCACACGATATAGACGCCTAATTGTATGGCCTATGTAACTGGCTCCACAAGAGCATTCCGATTGGTAGATACACACAGAAGAGGCGAAATTATGCAGTTTATCTTCAACAATCGAACGCAGGATAAGGGTTGCTTTTCAGACACAGCATAATTCAACAGCACCGAATGCTATTTCTGCCTCATTCCTTACGCGTTGTGTTAACATGTCACTGATGTTTTCCCCATGGAACTGAAGTTGTCAGAACAAGACGATTTTTGGATCTGTTGATAATTTCGCCTGCATTGACTTTTGATGCATGTTCCTATCGATGAAGTTTTCTGGGTAACCATTCTCAATCACCAACCGTTTAGTAATATTACGCTTTTCATTAAGACATTCATCAGAGTAGATTGCTCTTGCTCTGTGCATCAAGCACTTCATTTAATTGTGTTTGTATTTCAAAGGCAATAGGTTGAAAAAGTGAGTATACTAAGAATATGATGTAGGTTTCGATGTACACTTCTTCCTATTGTACCCTCCTCTTTTCTAGTCACTAGAGTCTCCTTCTTTCTCAATGGTAAAATTTATTGCAGCATGAACATCGTTAAATCTGTCCAGGATGGTCTCTCCTCCATCCCCATTTTCCATAATCAAAATGTATCATCCATATAGTGACAGTAGAATTCTGGTTTATCAGTCCCATCTTTCAAGGGCTCATTCTCTAGTTTTGCAGGGAAAATGTCGGCTAGAATAGGGCCTGGTGTTGACCCCATTGCCACTCCCATCAATTTGTCTGTATAGTTGCTTATTAAGTGGAAAGTGAACATTCATTGTGCATTTTGAAAGAAGCTCTTTTATAAAATATATAGGAATGCCGACATCAATGTTTCGTCTTGTAACTCCTTTGCATACAAAGTCTGCTGTTCCCATGAGTTGTACATCGGTGAATAAGGAAGACACGTCAAATGATATCATGAACGCATTGTCAACATTTAAATCTTTTATCGTTTCAACAAATCCAAAGGGGTGTCTTTTACGCTGTGTCTCACCAATTCAGTAGGTAGAGACTGCGATAGTTTGACTAACCATTTGGCTATGGCATGGCACGATGAGTTTAACATATCTAGTATTGGTTGAAGTGGTAAATCATTTTTGTGCACTTTTGGCAAACCGCGTAATCTTCGTGTGAACGTCCCAGTTGGTTTCAGTGATGTATACTGACTTTGTGAGATAAAGTCTTGTTGTTTCAGTCTTCTCAATGTTTCAGCTAACTGTTTCTCCATCCTTTCAATCGGATCCAAAGAAGATGAGATTTTTTGGGAGTTTAGATTGCCATTAAGAATGGTATTCATCTTCTCGAAGTAATCCGTTTCGTTCATGATATCCACTCCTGAACCCTTATCCCGTCTTGTTATCGCTACGTTATAGCCTTTTCGGAGAATATCTAGGGCTTCCCTATGTGTTTTGGTCGAAATATTATCCGAGTTGCGTCCACTATTCATATAACTATAACAGAAATCGACCAGAGTTTACTTTAGTCTTCCAACCGCTTCACTTGATGAGAGTATTAATCCTTCGGTTAGAGTATGGAGGCCTGGGTTCCCTCCAAACCCAGTTCGTTATGTGTGTATAATATTCCGCATGTAGTCCTTGATGAAGTGGCTCTGCGAGTTCAACCTCTCGGCCCCAAGTTTTCAGTAGTCATGTTAGAACTAATAAACTGAACGCACACGTTCAGTTTGAAGGCCTCTATACTGTCACCGAAGTATTAATACCCTCATCAACTGAAGCGGTTGAAAGACTAAAGTCAACTCTGGTCGATTGTTATTATAGTCACAACAGTCATGGTTTGGTCTTACAACCCTTATCTCTCTTCCAACCTAATCCTAAGCCAAGGAACACTACTCAGCGAGGAAGGTGTTGGCTTGTCATGTGTAACACGTGTCCTCAACATTCTAAAGCAATCCGTAGCCGGTGGTAAGATCTTTGCATAGACACAACTTCAAAAGCCATCTGAAATAGACTGAGTGTATGTGACTGGGTTCAAGCAGTTGTCCCTCGGTCTCTATGGTCGCAGAACACCAAAACACACTCCATTTCAGGTATTTGAAGAAGAAACAAACTTCTACGGTGTCGGCCGCCAAAATGGAATAACCGCCGGTACACTTCTATAAGCACGCAAGGATTTCTTGAGCATCACCAATCAACACTTGCATATTTCAATTAAATAACCCTGGGTAGATATCATAATTAATTTTGACCTTATTTACGTTTATTTTTACTGACTATTGGAGAATATATTGCGAATAATTTTATTACCTTACCTAAAGTATTTGGGTTATATAAATATATATATATTAACTCAGTTAGGACAAAATTTGGATTTTCAATGCAAACGTTAAGTCAGTTCTTTTATATAGGCCAGAAGCGCGTCCATTGCGCGTCACGAAAAGTATTTCCAGCATAAGACCGCGGACTTTTATCACCAGCTGCCTTCTCTGGCGCCATATTGAAGATCAAATGTCCAGAAAGAATTGACAACAACAAGAAACTATGAGAATAAACCAACGAACCGAGGACATGTTGCTTACCAAATACTCTGAAGTAAATGGAGATGGATTGGCCATACGCTGAGGAGACAGTCGAATAACGTCACGCACCAGGCCATCGCTAGAGTGGAAGCCGAATGGGAAATGGCCAGTTGGGTGACATGGAAAAGATCGTGGAAGGAGGAGACAAGGGATTATGGGCAATTGTATGGCCAGCTGATTAGAACTACTGAGGACAGAATAAAGTGAAAATGTGGTGTTGAAGCCCAATGATCCGCTTGTTAACCAAGGGAACAATAATAATAATAGTAATTAAAATGTAACTAGGTTGGTATTAAAACTGAATGATGGGCTGCAGAAAACGAGACTCTTAGTAAAGGAATATTTACTTGGAATTTAGTATCTGTATATAGCGAAATTACGTAACACCTATCATCAAAGCACCCTTTGCACAGATCTCCCATGTTGTAATACTTCTCGCCTTTATTTCGTGTTTCTTTGTGTTCCTTTCACGTCTCCCATGTATCTCTGCAACGCTGTATCATTTACTTTCTCTGACACCGAATCAATCTCCCTCTTACTTGATTTTTTTATACCTTCTCTTTATATACTACTGATAAATCTTATCAGTTGCACACGCAACAGTGTAGTCATAAAAGACGTTCCTTTTTCTTCTGTACCATAATCGATTGTGATAATTGCTAAATTGTGATTTTTTCTTCTTACTATTCTACCCCCCTCCCCTCGTTATCCTCAGCCTCCTGTATCAACGAGCACTGCAGTACCAACTGATTCCTGCCTATTGGAGAATGTTCAGAAGCCTAGTGTTACAGTGGAACAACTTGAATTAAATTCAGGTATGCTTGGCGAAATGAATGAAACTCAGATTATACCTCAAGGTGAAGAAAGGTTAGTTAGTCCATGTATTCACTCACTGATATGCTGGTTATCTTTCTTATAACTAATACAAGGCATATTGTTGTAGATGTACACCAGTGGATATGCCCTGTCCTTCTTTTAACGGCTGTGAAACATGACATCTGAAAAGAAAAGAGGAATTCGTGAACGCGGTTAGCTGTGTTTGACAATAGGTGTCTGCTTTCTATCTCTCGTGTTAGAGAGATTATATAATATCCCTAGTAAATTAAGGTTAAGCAGAAAGTGTTAGGTAAGGAGAGAAAACTGATCAATGAGATTGTGTGAAGCTGCACCTAGTGAGATGGTTAGAACATATTTTCCTGATGCCAGGCCAACTCCTTCCTCATGCAACAATGTTAGCTGGTGTCGGATTAGTTTGGAAAAGATTTAAGGGTGATCGAATCAGAACCATTGACTGTTGGGCCATATGGGAAGGTGTGTAGGCTGAGTGACTTGGGTCTCCGTGATAATACTGGGAATCAATGGTTAGAGAATGTTGATGATGTGGCAGAGATACATTCATACTTTGTGTGATTCCTCGGACCCTCTTTACCAGTCTTATTATTGGCTTATCGAGGTAAAGTAGTGCATCAATGCCTGGAGATCGAACCACGGACCACATGAAGCGTGGTTGGTGAGCATTCTACCGCTGTGCCACCAACCCATAGGGCCCGGATCCATTAAATCTTCGTTATTCTTCAAGAAATTATTCTATAATCAACAGATTGCTCTTTAGTGTAGTCTATTTTCTGTTTACATTTTTGTGTGCTATATGAAGTTTGGCAATATGCAGCATGAGCATTCACTTTAAATATAAGGATACAGGTACATATCAAGTGTTGGTTTGCAGGGACTTGATGGCTTACAGGTTGGAACATGAGTTGATTTCAGTTTCAGAACCATTGGAAATCGTGGGAGTATTGAACAGCTGTTTTGTCCTACCTTTGGACTCTTCAGAAGGACGTGCCCACTATGGTCGGAACCTAAGACCTTCAGGTTACAAGGCGGGTTCGTAGACCATTCAACCACTATTACCCTATCCAATGGCTCATGAACTCCGAAGTTTGCCAGTTCGCAATAAATATAATGAACCTCAGTGTGTGCGTCCTGTGAAGAGTCCCGAACTAGGACGAAACAGCTGTCCAGTACTCCAAGGTTTTCCAATGGTTCTCTAACTGATTTGAACTGGTGATCATAGCAATTTGTATATGTGTCATAAGAATACTGAAGAAAAATTACTCTTAGGGTAAACTTTCGATTGAATTATGGCCACTGAACTACATATTAGGTGATAATTCCGCATACCCTCTTGACTTCCATTGACAGTGGTGTATTTACTAGCAGCGTTTCTTAAAAAATCCAACTTTTGTGATATCAATAGACAGAGTAGAATCTGGAATATCAAAGGAGATCATGTATGCTTCACATACGCACACACGCCGACATACACACGCGCATCTTATTTCTGAAATTGAAAATAACCACTAACCTACTCCTTGTAAATCAATCACACTTCTAGTAATTCTGAACGGTGATTATTCTATTCATCAATTTCTTAGGAATTACAGTGCTTCTGTGTTCGTTCATTTGAAATAATTGAAAGGATTTCACAGCCTAGATGAATATGTTTTTGATGTTTGATTGTATCCTCTAGACTGTATAGTTTAATCTTGAAGCTCCTCATTGTTTGTCCTTCTAGAAACGACAGTCTGCTGTACTTACTCACATCTCTATTGCTTAACTCTTTATCTTTACTTTTTTTGGAACAGACAGCCTAGCGGTAATGATAATACTAATAACAACGTTGTTGAGCAACAGCCAAGTGAACTGCAACAAGCGTTTCCACACTTTCATTTAAGTCCATTACCTCCTAATGATGAAGTTACACGGAATAGAAGAAGAGTGAGACGAAAACTCCCACGAGGATTGATCATTGATGAGGCTACGACTTTATCGTCAGCAGAAATGAAATACAATATGGAACATGGGGAAGAAACAATGCGATCACGTGATGAGTTACTGGCTGAACCTAGTCGACGCTGTCAATTCAAGTATCTCGTATCACGTGATGTTAATCTTCTGTTTTCAATGCCTGGTCGTCTGGAAATTATGCAAAGTTCAGAACTTGCAGCAGTAGGTTTATCGATAATTTAAAAAGAATATTTTTCGAGCTAACAATATCTATTGATTATTACAAATTGATTATTAAAATAAGATGTTATGTGAACAGCAAGCGAATTTCACGTCTGACAGTGAATTGATATCAGTGGGAGAACAAGTGTAAAGGAGGAAATATACCGGACAGCTGTTTCGTCCTAGTTTGGGACTT
This sequence comes from Trichobilharzia szidati, assembly GCA_944472155.2. Lineage (NCBI taxonomy): Eukaryota > Metazoa > Platyhelminthes > Trematoda > Strigeidida > Schistosomatidae > Trichobilharzia > Trichobilharzia szidati. Next base: position 16,783,824 of record OX235273.1, on the reverse strand, counting down.
ATCGGTGGTACCCACTCACTGGGGTTCGAACCCAGGAGCTTCCGATTACAACGTTAGCGTGCAGACCATTCAGTCACTGGGACTCAACTCAATAATCCATGGGCTTTAATTTCTACCAATGCAGGATTTTTTTAGTGTTTGTATCCACATTCGACCTGGTCCTAGCGGATGAATGTTCTATGAGCTTACCTTGTCCTGGTTTCACACTATGGTGCAGGGTGCATACTGCCGATGATTCCAAACTGACGTGAAACACCTATTCAAGTACTCTCAGGTTTCCTATGGTTTTATACAAATGACATCAGTCCCTACAAGTTGACTCTTGAAAATGAGAAAATTGTAGAATTGCAGAAATTACGCGGAGGTTGTTTTTCCTCCTATTGAGGTTGTGTAACCCATGGAAACACAAACATCTCTGAATATGAGAGAGAGGATCGGATTTTTATGGATTGTCTTACAGTCGATGAGTTTATTCTATTCTATCATCAATGTTCTACTTCAAGCATTCGATTCTACCAGGTATCGTGTTACAATCATCTACTTTACTACTTTCAAACATGTGCATTCATCAGAAATTAGTCAATGGTTAACTGCTCCAGTATGAAGTTGGCAGTCCGGCTTTAATAAACTGTCGGCAGTACTTTTCCGGTTCTCTTCGCCACTACTCGTCATAAGCTTTGAAGAAGATGAAGGGCCTGTGTGTAGAATAGTATTCAGAGTAGCAGAACAGCAGAATGTTGTAAATGACTCAGACAAAGGTGAATGAGGATCAGAAGAGCTTCGTGTACTTTTGGAAGTTTTTAGGCGGTTGTTACTTCCCAGCCACCTACACCTTAGAACAAGCCGTAAGGGGAGATCTTGTCAGCTGAATACTCTACATACATGGATATATATGTACTTTTGAAATTACATTGGGAGATATAAGACTGATAGGCAAATAAACTACATTGAATTAGTCATGCAGAAAGACAGGTGCGAATGTTTTCCGGGTCATGATCAAATAGATAAAGGGAGAGAGAGTATGAGAGATCAAAATTAAGATAAATTTCATTACGCCTCAAATACATCACTTAGATAAACAATTAGTCACTAGAGAATATAACGAGAATTGCAAACAGAGTAATATCAATAGTAATGGCTATAATAACAATAACCAGACAATACAGGAAGAGAACTCACCATGGGTAGAGAAGCTCTTGGAGAAATGAATGAAAACGGAGAACTCTTCGCCGACTTCTGCGCCTTCAACGAACTAGTGATTGGTGGCAGTGTTTACAAGCACAGAGATATCCACAAGGCTACATGGGTGTCACCAGACGGGCGAACCAAAAACCAAATTGACTTTATCACAATATCGAGGAAGTGGAGACGCAGCCTACTGGACACAAGAGCAAGAAGAGGAGCAGACGTTGGCTCAGACCACTACCTCGTACAAGGGACAATCCAAATCAAATTAAAAGCTTTCAGGGAAACAGGAGCTGCAGATAGACCACAAGCCAAGTTGAACACTCAAAAGCTGAAGGACCAGGCTACAAAGTACATCTTCATTGCAAACATAAAGGAAAAAGCCGAGACACAAATCAACACCAACGAAAAGGTCAGCGTCGAAAAGCACTGGAACAAATTGAAAACGGTGTGGAGTCAAACCTGCATGGAAGTCCTAGGCAGAAAAAAGAGACAGGACAAACAGTGGCTCTCTACGGACACTTGGAAACTAATAGAAGAGAGAAGGGTGGCGAAACAAAAGATTATCCAGTGCACCGACGAGCAACAGAAACAGGAGTTGAATGCAAGCTACAATGCACTGAACAAAAGAGTGAAGAAAAGTGCCAGGGAAGACAAAAGAAAATATCGTGAAACCATGGCAAACGAAGCAGAACAAGCTGCAGGCAAAGGAGACCTCGCTACACTATACCAAACAACTAGGCACCTTTCGGGCAAAAGTTCGACACAGATTAAGCCAATAAAGGACGACAATGGAAAGTCAATCACCAAAGAGGTGGAACAGAGGAAGCACTGGGCTGAACACTTCAAAAGACTTCTAAATCGTCCGCCACCTACAATGCGTCCAACAATACCAACAACGGAAGCAGAACTACCAATGAACATCGACCCTCCGACGAAATCCGAAGTCCTGAATGCCATCAAGATGCTAAAAGCTGGGAAAGCGCCAGGACCAGATGGAATCCCAGCAGAAGCTTTGAAAATAGACCCAGAGACAACAGCGGACTTGATGACGCCACTACTAGAGAAGGTGTGGAAAGAGGGCAAAGTACCCGAGGATTGGAAGAACGGATACTTATTCAAACTGCCAAAGAAAGGAGATTTGAGTCAATGTAAAAACTGGCGTGGAATTATGCTTCTGTCCATTCCAAGCAAGATACTATGTTGCATCATCCTGGAGAGAATTAAACAAGCCCTAGATGAAAAACTTCGTCCGGAACAGGCCGGATTCAGGAGGAACAAGTCATGCATTGACCAAATCGCCACCCTACGGATTATCATTGAACAAAGTTTGGAATGGCAGTCACCTCTCTATCTCAACTTCATCGATTTTGAGAAAGCCTTCGACAGCGTCGATCGAGAGGTGATTTGGCAACTACTTCGCTACTACGGGGTGCCGCCGACAATTATACATCTCATCCAACAGCTGTATGACAACGCTGCATGCCAAGTAATCCACAACGGGAGGCTCACGGAATCCTTCGAAGTGAGGACGGGAGTGAGACAAGGCTGTCTACTGTCACCAATGATCTTCCTGATTGCAGTTGATTGGATAATGCGGCAGACAACGGTAACCAACGAGGGAACAGGCATAAAATGGACCGACACAAAAGCCTTGGAGGATTTGGATTTCGCCGATGATATATGTCTGATTTCCCACAAACTGGAAGATATGCAAGTGAAAAGCAACAAATTGGCAGAAGAAGCAGCAAAGATAGGACTTCAAGTGAACATAGACAAAACAGAGGTAATGAAGATTCCTGGCCAACATCAACAGCAACAACCGACAAACATCAGCATAAATGGGAGGAACCTGAAGGAAACAACTTCTTTCACCTACCTGGGAAGCATCGTCTCAACTACAGGAGGAACTGACGAGGATATCAAAGCCAGAATCGGAAAAGCAAGACAAGTTTTCATTTCTCTCAAGTCTATGTGGAGGTCAACAGCATTCAGCGTCAAAAATAAGATCCGTATTTTCAACTCCAATGTGAAGTCAGTACTACTATACGGATCAGAGACTTGGCGTGTCACAAAGAGCAGCTCAAACAAATTACAGACCTTCATTAACAAATGCCTTCGCTCAATACTCAAGATCAAATGGCCGGAGAGGATCAGCAACAAAGATCTCTGGGAGCGAACCAACCAGGAACCGATCGTGAAACAAATAGGCAGGAAGAAATGGAGATGGATTGGACACACTCTGAGGAAACCAGCAAGTGACATCACTAGACAAGCCCTCGAGTGGAACCCGAAAGGGAAGCGACGAGTTGGTCGTCCAAGGGTGACCTGGAGGAGATCATGTGAAGAGGAATTGAAAGCGTGTGGGCAGACTTGGAGCCAGGTGAAAACTACAGCAGAGAACCGAACGCAATGGAGACGCATGGCTGAAGCCCTATGTTCCTCTAGGAATTAAAGGAAATAATAAATAATAATAATATAAATAATAACAATAATAATAATAATAGTGTTGAAGTGAGTTAAGATAATCCTACTGATAAACGATAGTTTTAAATGAATCAAGAATAATAATAAGAGGTAGAATAATAAGTAAAACGTATTACTATGGTAGATTCAGAGTCACAACCATCTCCTTTTGTACACAGAGAACTGGTTTATAAACTGGAATTGCACAAGCTTCTGCAATTGCAAGCATCTAGTGAATGACTTGACAGCGTCGATATCACGCCCGTAGTCCACCAGATGTTTTGTTATTGAGGATTTTGGCACTTTGAACTCAGCTGTTTTCAACCATTTTGGTAAATGCTCCATCATGCAAGTAGACATTCGCCTTTCTGTACGAGCTGTGTATTTGCTTCCACAAACACACTTAAATTGATATACGCAGTTTGAAGTGTCGAGGATTGGCGACTGGTCTTTCCCAGATTGTTGAATCACTCGTTTAGTGGTGTTAAGGAAAACAAGTTTTTCAGTATAATAAGTTCTCTTGATGGCCTTGTTGAGTCTTTGTTTGACTACTTCCTGTACATCATCTCCTTTGAATGGCAAACTGATATAGACAGATTTTTTCGGAACCTTAGAACTTGACGTGAGTCCATGAATTCGTTGACAATCACCACGAGCTACATGAGAAGGTGTGTGCTGGCTGGTGGTTGATGGTCCTCGAAATGGTAAGAACAAATGGTGATTGGAGGCAGTTGGTAATACCTGGCTCAAAATCGTTCTCACCGGCGCAGATTTATTCATTCTTTTTGATCTCCTGTATCCACATCAAAGTTTTTTTATTTATGACATAACTTCCATACTGCAATCAATATTTTTGTAGATGTTCCATTGTCAACCTATTATTGTTATTATTATCATTACTAATTACAATACTCGCACTAATATTATTATTATTACTCTTTTAGCTTTGGCGTCGACATCTTCATTATTGTGAACAGGCCGTGAAAGCAGGTCGTCTACACGAAGAAGATATGACGAGTAATAATAATATTGATGATTTGTTCCAACTGAATAAGCCCGCCAGGTCATCTAGGCGGATGGCTAGTATTGCAGAAGAAAATGAATCATCAGTTGAAATTCGACGAATACCTAGAGATACTTCATCGATACACCGAGGCGAGTCACTACTCAGTGGTAATGCCAGTAATACTTTAATTGATGTGACAAATAATCAGGTGAGTTGATTGAAAATCGATATTTTATACACACGTTATTGATTGATTTGATAATGTAACAACATCTGAAATGTCTTTTTAATGGTTTAATGGGGGGGGGGGGTGGTTGGTTATTGACATTGCATGGTAAGTGATGATGGAGCATAAAACATCTGGCTGGTGATGGGTGTCCGAATTACTTACTACGACTCCGTCTTACCTCCTCCCACTTAAGTTACGTGACACACGCGCTGACCCGATGTATCTCATCATAGTCACCAGAGGTTAATTTCCAGCGGTCATATGAATATATATGATATGGTTTATAATTATTGTTCTGCATTCCGAGGGGAACACAGGATTCCAGACTTGAAGCCTTGAAATTTGAATAGCCATGCTGGTGTTTTCACGAGGGAGGGGACTTGGGGGTTGCTAGCTTTATGCTGTCACTATCCTCCCTCTTTCCAAGCGAGATTTAGGAGTGTGTGTGTGTGGAATCGAACCCAAGTTGATGTGCATAGCTGACGAGCATTCTACCACTAAAGCACCGACGCACAGATGATAAGTTACCGTCTGTTTGTTATCCAACTAGAAGATGTGCCGTCCAGCTATGTATCCCGCTGTCAATCCTACTCACCTGCTGAAGAGAGAGGAGAGGAGCTGGTTGTTATTTGATGGTAAGGCATCTATCTATCTATCTGCAATAGTCTTGACTAGCAGACTGGTTCTTCATGCATTAATCGGACGACTGCAGATATACACCATAGCATACACATGATTGGCGATGGGAAGGAAATTGTGGTGAAGCAGAGTTTTCTATCTTTTGACATTTCTCAGCAAAGACGGTTGAAGATTGTTTTGGTTTTACTAATAGTTTTTCCCCGATTTCTGTCAGAGATTTGTATATATACTGGCGTGTATATTTATTGTTATATCGCATAACTGTTGCAAGCAGAGTATATGTGTAGGGAGACTGCCTCTTCCTCTTTACCATAATATTACTGTTTTGCAGCATTGAAACAGGCTGTGGTCTTGAGTAAGTAGAGGAATTTAGTAGATAATGTAGTCAATATCCGCCTATCTATCCATCTATTTATCAGAAACCAGGTGGATAGAATATACCCAATCTACTTTAAGCTTCTGTCTTCCTTCTCAATCAGCGATACCTGTCAGACGACTAGGGTAGAAGAAGGTTGAAAGACGACCAATCCAAAGAATGACGTATTAAATTCATAAAATCCTTGACTGTTGGCTAGAGATCCACGAGAATGTCGAAGTTTTCAGGTGTTGGATTGTAGGAATTTGATCGAATTTAAGGTAGATGTCGTCATCGTCATCGTTGTCATTAACTGACACTAGTTAAAGAAGCACCAAAAAAACCCACTTCTTTCTTCTTCCTTGTTTAAGGCCCTTCGGTTCAATGACTTATTCTTATCTAGACACCTGATCTTTTCTGAAGTAAAGCAAATTTTCCAGACACCTATGATTCGTTGGTTGACAGGTATTCAGCGAGTTCCTTTGTTGTCGTCAAAACTAAGATTTCTGACACTTTGTGTTCGTTTGTCTTCCAAGTGGAACATAAGGCCTCACGCTTTGAGCTTTAAAGTTCCAGCATGAGTGGTGCTTTTCTTTTTTACGGGATGGGGTTGCTAGCCTTACGCCCAACTTTCCCTCCTTACAGGTCATACTACCGGCTGAACGTGGTTTAGGAGAGCGTCGGTGACCCAGGAACGAATCACGGACCACTTGTTGCGTGTTTGCCTAGCAAGCATTGTACCACCGAAGGACCGATGCACTAGATGCCAGACTAGAGATGTAATTCCGATTCTGTATCAACTAATTTTAGATAATTCAGTGATTACAAGTTTCATCACGAGCCGATATCAGTTAGAGAACCATTGGAAAGCCTGGAAGTACTGGACATCTGTTTCATTCTGGCCTGAGAGTCTTTGGCGGGACGCACCCACCGGCGTCCGATCCCAGGACCTACTCTTTGCAAGGCGTGTTTCTAGACCATTCAGTCAGTAGGACCCGATCCAGTGGCCTTTGAATTCAAACTTCTGCCAATTCGCGTTATGTATAGTGCAACCTCCAGTCAATGACATTGGCAACTAACTGTTCTCTTACCAGACTTGGTAAACCCTACTGGTTATTAAGATTTCTCGCTAGAAATCCAGGTAACTTTCTGTATAGAGTTCATCTTATAAGCAGAAGGTCCTAAGTTCGAACTCTGGTGGTGGGGAAATGCCTCTGAAGAGTCCAAGCGCAGGACAAAACAGATGTCCAGTACCCCCAGTTGATTTTCCAGTGATTCTCTAACTGATATCGACTCGTGATCAAACCTATAAGCAATCAAATTCCTACCAACCAGTACTTGAAAAATCATTTATTATGCCATAACATTTCCTCTTCTTATATCCCTAATTCTCATGGTCGGAATTTTGTTTTTTGCACAATATAACTTTTTTAATTTCAGCCAACTAGTGTTCGTGAGTCATTAGTGGATGTAAATGATCCTGCACAAAGTACCGCTGCTGTTGCAGCTGATGGTGATGGTGGGGCTACTGATCAAGTGACAACGCAAACACATCCGAAACTACACATAAATGCTATTTCACAGTCAACTCCACAACAGATGATAGGCAGTTCATTATCACATCATTTTGAATCAACAACAATGCTGGGTCCTGTACTGGAGGAGCGTGAAGAACAAATACAAATGAATGAAAATGGTTAGTGTTTTTTAAAAGTGGAGATGGATGTAGCCTCTTTTACTGAAATTTTCTGTGTTATTGTTTAAGTGTACTTATCCTGATCTGTGATTTATTGCGTAACTGATTAGGGAAACACAGTGGGAGTTGTGCACACACTTACGCAAGCACGCACACACGAACAAGGTAGATGAAACATCAGTCAGTAATTAAGATGAAACAGGAATCAGATCACTCATGCACACCGTCAGGTTATGAGGCACACATATTGCATTGAAGAGGACTGTTGAGTGACTACTAGCGAGTTGTTTCAGGCTAAACGAGGATGCGTTCGTGGCACAGCGGTAGAATGCTCGACAACCACGCCTCATGTGGTTTGGGGTATGATCACCGGCCGATGCACCTCTTTACATTGCTAAGCTAGTAGTAGGACCAGCAAAGAGGGGAGGTTGGACATGAGGCTGCAAACCGCACCCATGAAAAGAGACCACTGCCACCAAAACTTCAAGCCTCCAGCCTGAAGCCCTATGTTCTAGTGGGAACGTAAAGGAATATAAAAAAGGCGGATGCAGTGTCATTGGAATTCAGCACTACTATGACGGAAACTTTAGTGGTTAAACGGAATAACGACATCTTCAAGATGAAAGTACGTTCTAAATGTGTGTATTTAACTATATAATACTTATAACTATTTATTGAATAACTTGAAGACAAGAATCACTGAGTCAGCAGTTTCGTATAATTTTGACTAGTGAGAGAGCGAAAATGGGAGAAAAGTCTTATTAGTTTATTGATCACTAAGAAGACGATGTTGCACAACGTTTAGTGGGAAGCTA